>JBBBDQ010001981.1:4905000-5327500 GCA_037127315.1 Ascarosepion bandense | reverse complement strand
TTCTGCTCATTGAATCGCTTAATAAATTTTGCCTTTTTGCTATTTCTGCTAAATTTTCTGCTCTTTGATTCTCTTAATAAATTTAGCCTTTTTGCTATTTCTTTTTTTTTGTCGATTTTGTTTAATAAATATTATCTTGCATTGTAAATCAATTGGTCTACTATTTTCTGCATATATATCTTCAACACCATTATTTCATGTATTGTAAGATATCCTGGTAAGAAAGCTTAAAAATGAATCACCGAATTACCCAACACCCTAACCCTACCATTCCCTCTTAACTTGTAGAACAAGACTGAGGTGTTATATTTCAGGACGTGATAATAAACTCAGATATTCTTCTGCTTAAATATAAAAGACTGTCTATTTCCTAGTTTAAAATTAGATATTATTTAATACGAGCTTTATATGTTTATTACAAGAGCATCACGAATTTGCAGTTAAATTCGAAATATACGAGTATTAACATCTATAATGAATCTGATATTGGACGGAATAATCTTCTATAGGCCGTGTCCCTTTAGAACATGACTAGCCACAAATATTCTGCGTTTTGAATCTCTTAACAAATTTAGTCTTTTTGCTACTTTTTTTAATCGTTTCACCCCAAACAAGGCGGTACAGCCACTGATGTGCAGGGGGGCTATATAAGAGAAAAATAAAATTTTAACCAAGAGGAGAGCAAAGAAAAAGACAAACCGGTTACAGGGGGTGTCAAAAAAAAAAAAAAAAAAGAAAAAAGCAAGTGAAGGATGGGAATACTGGTGTGATGACAGCTGGGAGGGTAGAGTGAGAAACGAAAGAACAAGACATACCGGGTGATGGGGAAAGGATGAGAGAAGGACTGGAGTCAAGTGGACAAGAGATGGGAATTGATGTTGCATTTGAATTCTTAGAGATTGTAGTCGTTAGGAAAGCAAGTATACGGAAGGGAGTTCCACAGTCGGGAAGTGTGAGAAAAGACGCTGACGAAGTAGAAATGTCGGCTGCATTTGGTAGATTTAACTGTAAAAAGGGTGGGACCTTGCTACCAGTTGTATTTATCTGAAATCTTCTGCTCTTTGAATCTCTTAATAGATTTAGTGTTTTTTCTATTTCTGTAAAAAATAAATTAATTTTTCTTTAGTGGTCTCTACTCTCATCAATATAGCTTCTTTAGTTATTTTCTTAATCATTTCACCCCCCAAAGAAGGGGATAATGCCACTAAGACGTAAGTGGTTATTGTAAATGAAAAAGAATGAGAAGTTAGTGAGAAGAATGGACAGTAAATGAACAGGATTCAAGAAGAAAGAAGATGGAGATTGACGTTGCACCTATTTTTTATAAAGACTGTAGGAAGCAGGGAAGCAAGAAAATTCCATCATTGAAAAGTGCGAGAAATGAAACTATTAGAATATTTTTCGTTAAAATACTCAATAGAGATTACTGCAAAAATATCTCTCTCCCTAAATTTATAGATAAAACACACATGCTGGTATATCTTTCTAACCAATAAAATTGACCAATTTTCGGTCTCATCCGCCATATTGTTGTTCTTGCTTAACTGGAAGTCAGAACGGTGCAATCAACTGAATGTCTTCCTTTTGTGTGTTAATATTTATTTTTACTTACTTTTCCCCTGATTACTGTCATTTTGCCTACATTCGTCAAGTTCACATTATTTTTTTCTTATGTGCGTTGTGGCGCAGTGGATATCGACTCGGAACGAGAAATCGGGTAGCCTAGTTCGAATTCCACTTGAATTCATTGTGTTCACTTACGCACAAATACCTTTGGGAGAGGTATTAATCCGTCTCTTCCCTCCAGTTATGAGTTAAATAACAGGACAGATTAGGTTTTATAGCCTTGGTTGGCAATCAGTCTACCACAGAAAGTAATGACAACTTACTGCGAGATAACGTTCTGCCCAGTCAGTCATGTCTCTTTCGAGACATGATCGTCCCCAAGCGTGTATCATGTATGGCACTTGACTGATTGTTTTGACCCGTTGAATTTCTTATTTTGTTATTGTTTACTGGACATTTTGTCGACTCTGTTTATTGGGGATTTTTGTCATTGTCACTTAACTATATCCAATTACTCTAGAGATTATTACTCCACTAACAGTGTTCGTTTCAACGGCAACTAATCAAAATATGAATAACGGGAACTAATATTTTTAGAAGAAGAATGATAATTAAAAAAGGACTCGAAAAGATTTTGGTGCTACACGATCGTCACAATGACAAAGAGTACTGTGAAAAGTATGCAAACACTTTTGCCGCGCTAATTCTTTTTGTTGGTGACCGACGTCTGTTTCTTCATATTAGAAAAGACCCTGGTAACAAATTGCACGTTTTGAGAAAATACTACTTATCAAATGGATAACCTAAAATAATTCACTTTTGATGACAGTTTTAATGACTAGCTATTTCAATATTAAATCGATGAGACCGAGTTGTCAATAGTACGCTTAAATTAAATGTCGAGATAGCAAAGAGGAGATTTCGTTACAACAAATTTTGTTGAATCCGAGGCCAGTCTTTTAGCTATGACACCATTTCCATAAACAGCACATATAATGTTTTGCTGTTTGTACAAAGCGTTTTCTCCCAATTTTCTGACAGTAGAAAAAGCACATCGAATAGCGGAAATGCATCTCATTTTCTTTCATTTTCATTTTTAACGGAAAAAAACAATGAAGATTCACAATCCTTAGACAAGTCAAATAGAAAGACACTTTCATGTTTCGCATCTTGTATATACGTAATAAATTTCAGCCTGGTGTGAAACGAAATCCCGTATTAAAACTCTACCTATGGAATAATGATTCGAACTTTTGTTCAAATCCTTTTACATAATATCGCTTACCAATTAGGTAAGCGATGTCATGGGCTGTTTTGTAATTATGGAAATTACACTATAGTATCATACAATTCGAAAATTTAACAAGGTCAAAAATGTCAAGAAGAATTTATAGAATAATCAATGGGAATCATTTTAATAAGTATAGCAGTATAGCCCGGCGTTGCTCGGGTGTAATGAAAGCTTTAAAACTAATCCATGGTCCTTGAGCTCAGACTCTTTGGACGTTGGCACGAAAGACTAAAAAGCAAGAGTTGTTTCCAGTTAAAGCGAAACCGTAGACTGAAAAAAAATGAGTGGATGTAAATCAAATTTTGATTTCCTGGTATCGATATCAAATAAATTTTTTTCGTCGTAAACTGAATTTTGAAGGCTAAATAAGTCCTCTGAGTAAATGGTATCATAGCTGAGACTAAGAACTACAATTATACCTACTTAGAGCCAAACCCGAAGCAAAAACTAAAATAAAAATGCTGAAAAAAAAAATACAGACATCAGGCAGATAAACAGACACACACACAAACATCTTGCCTTATATATATATATATATTATCGATTTTCTGCACTATTGTAAGAACTGCAACCTTGAAACTTCTGAATATCGTTTCTTATGCCTTTGTCTATGAGTGTATCAAATTTGATTAAAATCGGACCACTCCTTCTATAACCCGATCTTTTCGATTTTCGATATTTATCGGGGGTACCTCGACACAAAACCTAGCTAAGAACACTCGCAGACGCTTATAGTATAACTGTGTAAACTTTCAAGAAAATCGGTTCAGCCGTTTCGGAGTCTATAGGTAACGGGAACACACACACACACACACACACACAGACAAAGTACCATTTATAAATATGTTTAGATTAGATAAACTCCGTGATTAACAGGTCCGAGAAACACAAATATCACTGTGTCACTATATAGAATTGTGTTTATATTATAACACTGATCAGTTTTAAGAATACAATCTATATAATGGCTGTTGAACTTCCTAATCAGTGCGATATTCAATATTTAAATTTCAGGGAAGAGTTGTTTGCATTTCGTTCGTAGCTTGAAGTAGCGGAAGTTTGTACGAAGGTGACTGGATTATAATGGTCCAATAAAGACATTTTTAACTTTCCCAACCAAAAAACAAAAAAAAAACAAAAAAAAACAAACTTGACTTTGTAGTAAACACACACACACACACACACACACACACACACACACACACACACACACACATATATATATATATTTTACGCTCTCACACCCTGATTGAGCGCTATGGAAGAATGTTAGATTTTGAAAAACAGTAGCTACTTTAGCATATACGCATCGTTCATTCAGCAATGAATTAGAACACTCTCAGCTATTGGGCATGTATAATGATATTATACATGCTAAAATGTCTGCCTCCTTCTACCGAGCGCCTGTAGCTCAGAGGTAGAATCGCCGTTTCACACCAGTTCGGTCGGGTTTCAATCCTGGGTTTAAAAGTAATCGGAGTCTAATCGTACTGATGAGCTGTGGTACATGGAAACAGATCTGTCTGCAGATGACTATATATATATATATATATACACACATACAGAGATTTTTTTTAATCATTTCACCCCGAGCAAGGCACAAATGCTACTGATGTGCTGATGTGTTACATAACTGTAAAAATATTAATTAGAAAAGAGTGAGGAGTACAAACTAGTTAGAAAGAAGCAATAGAAAGCTGAGAATGCAGGTGCGATGACAGATACATAGGTGGAAAGAAAGGGAAGGATATACGGGGGTGGGGAGAGAGCTAGAGTCCAGTGGTTAATAGATGAGTATTGACATTGCATTTAAATTCTTGGAGATTGTAGCCGTCAGGAAAACAAGAATATGGGAGCGAGTTCCACAGGCGGGAATGCGAGAGAAGAAGCTGTAGGAGTAGAATTGTCGTCTGCATTTGGCTAACCTGACTGTGGATGGGTGGGACCCAGTTGCCAGACTGGTTGCACGAGTAAACACCTGTTGAGGAGGCACCAGTGACTTAAGTTCGTCTGAGCAGAAGCCATGAAAGTATTTATAGAACAGACAAAGGGAGACCACATTTCGACGATGGGGAAGTGGCTGCAGTCGAGCCGCCAGATCAGTACCTATCACATTACAGACTCTGCTTTGGAGCCTGTCGAGAACACTGAGGAGAACGGCAGGGGCGCCTAACCATAAATGACAGCGGTACTCCATGCACGGACGAATAGTTGACTTGTATATATGCAGGATGGATTCAGGCGTAAAAAACATCCTGGATCGGCATAATGACCCAACCTTCTTAGCAGTAGATTTAGCTATGGAATCAATATAGTGGTTCCATTTGAGATCTGAGGAGAGAGTAAGGCCGAGGAGGCGCAGTGTATTGCTCTCAGGGAGAATTGCTTGGTCCATGCTTAAGGGAGGCAGGAGAGGTTGCCTGTGATGGTTGACAGACAACAGCTTGGTCTTAGACGCATTGAAGTTGACAAGCCACTTCTTGCCCCAATTCACCACAGAGTGTAGATCCCGTTGAAGGTCAGCAGCGAGATTATGGTTTCTTACTGGTGCGGGAATATATTGTGGTGTCGTCTGCGTAGATGCCTACTTGGGAACTGATCTCATCTGGGAGGTCGTTGATGAAAATAAGGTAGAAGACTGGTAGAAGACTGGTAGAGCCCTGTGGGGCAGCAGCATTCGTGTTGTAGGATGAAGAGGCATGCCCATTCAAAATGACCTTCATTTTGCGGTTATTTAAAAAAGATTGGATTAGGTCAAGCAGGCGACCGGTAATACCGTAACCCCGTAGCTTGCATATGAGGCCAGAGTGCCAAACCCTGTCAAAAGCCTTGGAGATGTCCAGAGCAACCGCGCGAGCCTCGTCAGACTCATCAAAGGCCTGTAGCATGTACTCCGTTACGGTTGTTAGCAGGTCGGCCGTGGACCTGGCAAAGCGGAAGCCATATTGTCTGTCAGAGAAGTGTTTGTGGGCAGTTAGATGTTGGACTATTTCAGCATTGATGATGGCCTCGAATACTTTCCCGAATATCGGTAGAAGACTGATAGGACGATAGTTGGATGGGTCTGAGGGTTCACCACGATTCTTAAATACAGGAACGACTGAAGAGAACTTCCAGCATGCAGGAAAGCAGGAAGCAGAAAGGGAGTAGTTAAACAGTTTAGAGAGGACAGGGGAAAGTTCAGGAGTACACCTCTTAAGGACTATCACCGGGATTCCATCGTCTCCACTCGCCTTATATGTATATATTATAACTTTAAACGTAATTTTCAGTGGATACTCGTATTTGGATAGGCGCTCCGTTGATCTATTAAATAGTATGTTTATTTATTTTCGTCTACCGGCCTGAATATCAGAGAAACCTTATTAAAAAGAAATTTGCACGATCCGATTAATTTTTTCTTTAATAAGATATCTTGAATATTCAATCCGGTAGATGAGAATAAATCAATATATTGTTTAATAAATAAACGGGACATCTGGTGGTCCAGTTACATATCTCGGGATTTTTGACAAAAATCATGTCTGTATTGTTATCGATGCTAACCTTGCAACCCGACTTCAGTCACTATCACTGTGTGGCTTCCGTTTGTCTTTTTCTATAAATATTTTCATGGCCCTTGTTCTAACGAACCCCCCCCCCGCCCCTTGATACTTGGGTTACACACCGCATCTAAGAATCGATGTTGATTAAGGGCTTAAAATCTAAAAACGGTGAACGTGTGTAAAAATTATATCCACTTAATTTATTCTTTCACCGGGTGACGTGTCTTCGAGTGAAGGTATGATCGATGGTGACCCCACACACTCATCAGGGGGCCAAAAGGCCACGATCGTCTGCGGTTTTCCCTATGTCTTTTTCGACATTCAAATCACACCTCTCGACTGACTGCTTACTGCTAATAATTTCTGTCTCTTATATCCGCGATTACGCCATATCTTGATACATGGTTTACATTATTCTAACTTTGGCATGCAACAAATATGTGCTTATCTCATTGTTTCCGACAACCAAAACACACTTTTTGTTTAAAATACTATTGTTTTATAACCAGAAATAATTTGATGTAAATTATATTCGCTTCTGACCTTGGCTACGCAGTTTTCAAAACACTCAAATATTTTCCTGGTGTGGAGAATTTTGTCAACATTTTTAATTTTGACAACAATCAAATATTTATCAAAACAATGTCTATTTTCCTTTTACTAGCAGTTTGCATATTTTTACTGTTTCATAAAAATACACTTCTTCAGGAAATTATTCACATGCTCATATAATCTACAACATGTCGACCGCATGATATGAAGCGTACTACTAGATTGCGTAATAGACCTCGTCGTTTTATTGTTGAAATAGTTAGATGTAACCGTTGGTTCTATACTATTAAATTCTTTTTTCACACCTCTCACCTGTGCAACTCTTCCGGTTTCTTTCTTCCCTGTCGCCTGCAATCTTCAAAAGTTTAAATGCAACGATATCACTTGTCTTCCTGAATTCTTTTCTTTTATTATTCTTTCTCCTCCTTAAAGTTTTCTGAATCGCCTTCACTTCCATTAACCTACTTGTGTCTTCATGCCATTATCGCCTCTCTTGGAGAAAAATGATTATTAAAACAAAAGTGACGATCCAATATATTATAATATTATTAATATAGATGTGTTATGAAAGTAGCTTTCGTGTAAAAAGATTTATACCGGCCATAATTATTAGGCCACCCCCAAAATAATGTATTTCATACTATTTTTTAGTATTTATTGCCAAGTGAATAATTGTAAATGAAAATAGAATGGTTCTTTTGTTAATACTGAACAATAACATATGCATCAAATGAATTTATAAATATTTAATAATTGCCTATATTGCAGTTTCATCAATGAAAGAATGAAGAAAATTTAGGGTGATTCGGACGAGTTCCTCTTTGCTTCCTTGCCTTGTAAAATTTTGCAAAGTAATAAAAACAAAAGAACTATTCTATTTTCATTTGGCAATAAATACTAAAAATGGTATGAAATACATCGTTTCTTTTTAAAAACTGGGGTGACTTAATAATTATGGCCGGTAGTGTATATTTATTTAGATCAATAATCTTATCAATAATGGTTAAATGTGCGGGTGGTATAATAGTTGTCGAATTTGAAAGTAAAATCGACGAGATGAGTTCATATTCAAGCCTAGTCTATTGCATCCCCTTTCAAACTAATCCCCTTAGTAAAAGCAGAAGTCCATATGTTCTCTCATATGGGTTAAATGGTAGCGTAGACTGAGGTCTCTAACCTTGGGTGGCAATCAGTTTAAGAAAAAAGAAAAATCAAATTATAGATCGTGGGAAAGATAACTGGAACTACTCTGCTATTTTTCCCAATACAGAATGAGAAATCGGAGAATCGAATTGGATATTCTGTTGGGTTCGTTGCATTCACTCACGCACAAATACATTTGAGTAAAATAAAAATTCATCTCCTCTCCTCAATTACAGATTAAATAGCAGAACTTGTGTCTAAGAAAATTATTCAGTCAGTTAACTGCCATGCGTGATACACGCGTTGGGCGATCATGTCTCGAAAGAGACATGACTGGCTGGGTAGAAAATTATCCCGCAGTAGATTGACATTGCTTTCTGCGGTAGATTGGTTGTTAGCCAAGGCTATAGAATACAAGCTGTCTTATTATTTGATTCATAACTGGAGAGGGAAGAGATAGATTATATTACATTATTATATTAAGTATAATTAGTGGGGGATCAGGTTATTACTTCCTAACAACAGAAAACAGAACCCCACTTTATGCACAGTAGAAGCTTTAATTATGGTTCCAACTATTATATTCAGTCAATCAGCTAAGTGCCATTTTTTTAAAAAAATCATCTCACCCCAAGCAAGGCATTCCACTGCCACTATTGCGCATGGGGCTACATAGGGGAAGGTAAAGAGAAGGAGTGGTTAGACATAGGGAATGTCAGGAGGAAGGTGACAGATGAGTAAGGATAGCGAGGATGAGGGTTGGGCAGATGGGAAGAGTGTTTGATAGAATGGGAGCAGGTTAGTGTGTTAGGAGGTGTGTATTGACCTTACATTTAAACTCCTGGAGATTGTATCCGTAGGGGAAGCAATCGTTTGGAAGAGAATTCCACAGTCGGGAAGTGCGAGGAAAGAAACTGTTGGAGTAGAAGTTACGTGATAAACGCTTTGGGTGATCATGTCTGGAAAGAGGCATGACTGACAGGGCAGAAAATTTTTCTGCAGTAGCTTGCCATTGTTATCTACGGTAGACTGGTTGCCAACCAAGGCTATAAAACTCAATCTGTCCTATTATTTAACCCATAACTGGAAGGAAGAGACGGATTAATACCTTTCTTAATGGTATTTGTGCGCAAGTGAATGCAAGGAATTCTACTGGAATTCGAAATTGGCTCCCCGATTTGTCGTTCCGAATCGATATCCACTGCACCACAACGGACATCCAGAAAAAATTATTAGTATTCTCAAAAAATTGTTAATACAATATTCATTAGTACAAAAAATGTATGAGTGTAAACCACTTGAAGTAGTAGAGAATGAGTGCGTCAAACTATTGTCGAACTTCGCTGTTCTATAATTGAAGCAAGGTGGCCAGATATGATAACTTTTCTAAAAGAAAACTAAGTGCTTGATATATTAGTGTCAAGGGTGGTTAAGAAAACAAAAGAGGGACGGGAAAGGGATAATAAATTGAAGCTTGAGAGAGCATTCTTATGGGAGGGGTGACTTAAAAGAGAACAACTTAATTATGTTGATAAGTGTGTGCCATTTGGATCAGTGGCAGACACAATCCAAAAATGAATATGTAAAATTTAGGTCTGTAATTCGAAATGAGATCCTTCAGAAAACAATACTTCTAGGAACAGCCAGAATTCTGAGAACGGTTTTGTGAATCTAGGGTAGTTAAGAAATAACAAGACCCTTGTTTTTTTTTTCTATAACCTATTTCAGTTCGTTAAATCATAAGATCTGCTTTAAATAATAATATTAATAATAATTGTAATAATAATAATAATGATGAACGTTATCCTAAATCTGTAGTTGAGGGAAAGGTGTAAGCATCCTCTGGGATTTTTTTTATCAACGCAGATCATACAATACAGGCAAATCATTCAGACATTATTCTCAAAGAGAGAAAAGAAACAAGTTTACTCACTGATTGACATGAGAGTACCAAGTAGCAAAGATGTCGCTGCAAAGGTTCCCCCCCCACCCAAAAATATAATGAGCAATTACAAAAACTTGGAAATAGAAAAAAGTGGCACTTCAAAACTAAAAGTCTTCAAGCTGTTGTTGGAGCTTTTGGTCTGATAAAGAAAGGAATCCAAGAACAGCTCAACAAAATTCCATGGTGCGCCTTCTATCCAAGAAATTCGCCAAATATTTCTAACAAACACAGCCCCCCACTATCCTGTGACGATCTTTTTTTTCTATTTTTTTGTCTATTATTTAATTAAGTGGAAACAAGAAAAACTTTTTCGCTTGCCATTAGCCGTTTGTTATGACCAGGAAAATAATTGTAAGACAAATGTAGGTAAAAAAGAATTAAAATAATAATAATAATAATAATAATAATAATAATAATAATAATAATCTGTAGAAAAGCAAAAACAGAAGCCAAGAACCAACTTCTGTAGAAAAAGCAAAACAGAAGCCAAGAACCAACTATTGCGGCAAAAAATATGAAAATGAAAGCCAAAGATAAAGCTCTTGAAAAGATGAAACAGCGCTGGCAAGACAAACCTCTGCATGGCCAATATCCAGTACGGGCCAATAAATCCAATGTTGACAAAGTTAATACTCATCGATGGTTACGTGCATCTGGATTAAAGTCTGAAACTGAAGGATTTATACTTGCAGCACAAGACCAAAATCTTTTCACGAGAAACTTTCAGGCAAATATTATGCATAATAATATGGATCCAAAATGCAGGTTTTGTGATAAACACCAAGAAACAATAGACCACCTAATCTCAGGCTGTTCTGTGCTTGCCCCAAACGAATATAAAAATCGCCACGATAGAGTTGGGCAATATTTACATTGGACAATGTGCAAACATTATGTAAAAGCTGTAAACAAACACTGGTATGAACATCATCCAGCACCGGTTACAGAAATAGAAGATGTAACCATTCTATGGGATTACACCATCTACACAGACAGAAAAATTGAAGCAAACAGGCCAGACATTATTGTTAAAAACCAGAAGGAGAAAACTTGTCTATTAATTGATATGGCTTGTCCAGCGGATTGTAACATAGCAATCAAGGAATTTGAAAAATTGTCAAAATATAAAGACCTGGAAATTGAAATAGAAAAAATGTGGAAATTGAAAACAAGAGTTGTGCCAGTGATAGTAGGTGCACTTGGAATGATAAAAAATGGAACAAAACAACACATTGAAAGAATCCCTGGAAACCCCAGCTTAAGAGATATACAAAAAATTGTCTTATTAAGTACAGCCCACACACTAAGGAAAACTTTATCTATGTAATGCTGAGGATGATAGGGAAGATAGAAAAACATGAAATGGAGCCATAACAACACGCCACTACCTGCCTTAGGTCTCCCCGCAGACTTGGTTGGTAGTGAGACCAAAGCAGAAATCGAAATATGATGAAAAATGACATAATAATAATAATAGAATCATCAGTTTTCTTATTATTCATATTTTCCTTACTTGTCGATACTTCGAAATATTTTTTTAAAACTATTATAATTTTCTTAAAAAACAAAACAAAACAACAGGAAAAAATACGTTGAAAAACAGTTTGATTATAATTTCTACGATATTTTTTTTTAGAAAGAATACGTATTTATTTATATATTTATTTATTCATTTTATTTACTTATTTAATTTATTTTATTTTGATAACCTTATTTTCGACGACTTTAATGAAAAAATAACTGAATATACAGTCAGTTAAGTGCCATACGTGATACACGCTTGGGCGATCATGTCCCGAAAGAGACATGACTGACTGGGCAGAAGATTATCCCGCAGTAGGTTGCCATTGCATTCTGCGGGAGACTGGTTGCCGACCAAGGATATAAAACCCAATCTGTCCTGCTATTTAACCCATAACTGGAAGGAAGAAACGGATTAATACCTTTCCCAAGGGTATTTGCGCGTAAGTGAATGCAATGGATTCGATTGGAATTCGAACTCGGCTCCCCGTTCCGAGCCGATATCCACTGTACCACAACTCACATCCGTGAATATACAGTGGACGAACAAATTATTATATTTATTTTAAATCTCACAGAAATAATAAACTTAAACGTATGTCAATTTTTTTATTTTCCATTAATTTTTTTTAACAATTATTTTTGTTACAAGGACTAGTGATAGTAGCAACAATTTTTATTTCTAACAAAGTACTCTAGTGTAGTGATGTTTTGTTTCGTTTTTTTTTTTTTAACCAGGTCTTTCTCTTTGAATTCTAATCGCGTCGCTCTCAGCAGTCGCTTGGCAACCCATTCAGGAGAAGGAAAACTCCGAACAATAACCAGTAACTCAAGGTGTTAATCGTGCCTAGTAGTGAATGGTTACTGCATTATGAGGTCACAAACGATCCCTTACAGGCTTCGGGACCCTGTTTGTAAAAGACCGTTACCCAACGTGCCGGGCAACTTTGGACGTTTGGACCCGAGCGTCACTCGTGGGAAAAATATGAGAAATACAAATAGAAATAAAAAAAAGTCCAGTATGACTCTTTCTGTGGATAAACAGGGAGCCCGTCCTTCAGGCGGGAACCTACCTGAGGTCGAAAAATCTGCCATAGGAACAAACTCCCACACAAAGAATGAATCTTCAGGTCCCCACAACCAGTATAATCCTAATGATGGCCCTGAAAATTCTCCAGCTAGATCTATAACCGTATATTTAAAGAAAGAAAAAATAAAATGGCCTCGTGAGGAGTACAAAGTAGTTATGATTGCATTTCATGAAGCGTTACTCAAACCTAAAAAAAAAATATCACTCGCCAAACATGTGACATTTGGAGAGAAAAGGTTGGACAAACAAATAGAAATTACATTGACGAAAATAAATTAGCCAATGTACGAAGATACATCATGCGAAATAACCGATTGGCAGAGGCTGAAATTAATGAGATAAAAGAATTGTAACCGGAATAGAAGAATCAACAAAATATGAAAAGTAACCGGAATCAGAAATAAAAAGTAGTAACATCAAACAAGCCACAGGTCATAATGTAGAAACCGTGATACACACAAATCACTGTGAAGATAATTCTGTAAGTTTAGAAGTGTTGGAAAGGTGTGATCTGAGTCAGTTACAAGACGAAAATAAAACGAGTTCAAAACACATTGAACAGAATTATTTTACGGAAAACAAGAATAGTATACAAGAAGCCAAGGAAGAAATCAAAAACCATATAAGTCAAATACAAAATATTGCAATAGAGGAACGAGAACAGCTCCCAAAATTACAACCAACAAAGCAGAGCCTCGAAACTATTAAGCTCTACAATGCAGCACTCAAATTAATTTTGGTTGAAGAAGACACTCATATAAATCTCAATGAAGCAATACATGCATCAGCAATAGCAGCAACAAAAAAACTGAACATCAAATTAAAAACAAGGCAGTCTCGCAGACATGAAAATCCACCTTGGAAAAGAAGAATAGAAAAATAAATCAAACAACTTAGAAGTGAACTATTAGTACTCGATGAACTGATAAGTGGAATAAATGTAAGAACTAAAAAAGGCAGAAGAGCCGAAAGAGAATACAACATTAGAAATGAAAATGATGTCCTATCAACTGAAGAAAAAATAAAGCAAACAATACAAATGAAGGCTCAAAGAATAAGACGCTATGAGAAAAGATCAAAATTCTACAGACAAAACAAGATTTTTCAAACCGATGCAAAGAAATTGTACAGGGAAATAGGTACAAAAATTATTGAAGTGAAAGTCCTTCCCAAAATGGAAGAAGTTATACAGTTCTGGGAGAAAATATGGGCTTGCCCTAAAGAACATAACAAAGAAGTAGATTGGATTGCACAAGAGATAGAACGAATGAAAAATAAACCAGAACAGACATGGGCTGGAATCACAGAAGAGGAGGTTAAATATGCACTGAAAAAAGCACACAATTGGAAATTTCCAGGTATAGATAAAATTCCTAACTTTTGGCTACATTATTTAAATACAGCACATAAAAACTAGCAAAAGAACTTCAAGAAATGGTTAACGATCCCACAAAAATTCCTGCATGGATGACCAAAGAAATTACATTTCTTCTCCCCAAGAATAGTGACACAAACAACCCGAAAAACTAACTAGTTACATGCCTTCCGACAACATACAAACTATTAACATCTATTTTAACAAAACAGATAGATTTCTTCTTGGAAAGAAATGGCATATTACTTCTTGAACAAAAAGGGTGTAAACGTGGCTGTTACGGATGTAAAGACCAATTGCTTATTAACAGAATGATCCTGGAAAACTGCTACAATGCAAAGAAAAATCTTAGTTCTGCCTGGATAGATTATCGTAAGGCATTCGATAGTGTACCACATTACTGGATTTTAAATACTTTAAATATATACAAGATATCACACGTCATCATCAATTTCATCAAACAATGCATGTCGATATGGAAAACAACCCTTTACCTCAATCATATAAATGGAAACTATAAGTCTGGTGAAATAAACATCAAAAGAGTTATATTTCAAGGTGATTCTTTGTCTCCCTTACTATTCTGCATATTATTAATAGCATTAAACAGTCAACAAGACAGAATGTGGTTATAAAATAGCCCAAAAGAAAATAAGCCATTTATTTTACATGGATGACTTAAAGTTGTATGCTAAGAATGATAACAAGTTGGAAGGTCTTCTGCAACCTGTAAAATGCTTCAGCGAAGACATTAGAATGAAATTCAATTTGAATAAATGTGCTAAAGCTACAGTTTTACGTGGATCGCTACAACAAACATCCTCAATTAGCTTACACCCTGCTGTAACAATAAAAGAATTAAAGCCAGAAGGAGCTTATAAATACCTAGGTGTAAATGAAAGTGAAAAAGTTCACCATAAAAAATGAAAGAAATAATGCGGAAATAGTACTATAGACGGCTATGACTGATATTAAAAACGGAATTGAATTCTCAGAACAGAATTTTGGCCATTAATAGCCTTGCAACCCCAGTTGTCCAATATAGTTTCAACATCTTAAACTGAACTCTAAACGACATCAGGCGAATGGATTCTAAAACAAGAAAGCTTCTTTCTAATCATAAGATGCATCATCCAAAGGATGATGTAGACCGTCTATACATACCCCGTAAAGAAGGTGAAAGAGGTCTTATTCAGCTAGAATTGTCATACAAGACAACAACTATTGGCTTACTAACATACATAGAAACAACAAAGACTGGATGATACAATAAGTCAAACAATATGAAACAAAAAAAATATTCAATAATAAAAGAAGGCAATAAATACAAACAAGATTTACATTTAGTAGATTCTGTAGAAAAGCAAAACAGAAGCCAAGAACTAACTATTGTGGCAAAAAATATGAAAATGAAAGCCAAAGAGAAAGCTCTTGAACAGATAAAACAACGCTGGCAAGACAAACCTCTGTATAGCCAATATCCAGAACGTGCTAATAAATCCAGTGTTGATAAAGTTAATACTCATCGATGGTTGCGTGCATCTGGATTAAAGTCTGAGACTGAAGGCTTTATTCTTGCAGCACAAGACCAAAATCTTTTCACTAGAAAATCTCAGGCAAATATTATACATAATGTGGATCCAAAATACAGGTTCTGTGATAAACACCAAGAAACAATAGACCACCTAATCTCAGGCTGTTCTGTACTTGCCCCAAATGAATATAAAAAATCGTCACAATAGAGTGGGGCAATATTTACATTGGACAATGTGCAAACGCTATGGAAAATCTGTAAACAAACAGTGGTATGAACATCACCCAGCACCGGTTACAAAAATAGATGCAACCATTCTACTCTGACAGAAAAATTGAAGCAAATATGCCGGACATAATTGTTAAAAACCAGAAAGTAAAAACTTGTCTATGAATTGATATGGCTTGTCCAGCGGATTGTAACATAGCAACGAAGGAATTCGAAAGACTGTTATTCGAAGTTACTGGGCCATGTGTTTTTAAGGACACATGGCCTAGTGGATATAGACGTTGGTTAGTTCATGTGACTTGACCCAAAGAGTTGTGATTTCAATTCCAGTCTTCAGCAGTGGTGAACAAGTAACTTGCAGGCTTAGAGGGAGATAAGTCATTACTTTCAATCGTGGCATTACTAGTACGCAAGGAATGAGAATGATATGCCGCAGTGTTTGTAATAAAGGGTTTGGTTCAAAATTCTTAGCACCTGAAGAAGGCCGGAGCGTTCAACGGCCGAAACATTGTACAAATGGTAACAAAGATGAGGACATTTGTCCGCAAAATTTAAATATTGTAAATGTATTCCCGATATTTTTACTATAGAAATTTATTTTTATACTTTCCTAGGGTTTTGACCGTAGTTTTGGAGGTTAAAATTTTGCCCATAGCTGGGCGCTACCACCACGTGTCAGGGTGGACCTGGAAACAACAGCAATTAAGAGGTTGTTCCATGCTCCTCAAAACCTCCCGATAAAAAGCCTTGCTGCCGGATGTAGTATATCGTCATACACAGTACTAGGAAGTTGTAGTTGCTATTATTGGATGTTGTTTTAATTTGTCCCCCAACCCCAAATATAGGGCAACTTATCAGAATCGAACTTTCTACTCAGGCATAATGGATTGGCAAAATCAACCTGTTCATTTTTACACCACATCATGTTGGTAAAATAAATTGCAATATTTGATTAACGACATTTTCTAAATGCTTTAATAATTCGTCGATTATCTAAACTTATTTATAAATGGAATTTGTCTGTGTGTGTGAGTGTGTCTATGTGTCTGTGTGAGTCCGTTACCTATAGACTCCGAAACGGCTGAACCGATTTTCTTGAAAATTTACACAGTTGTACTATAAGCGTCTGCGAGTGTTCTTAGCTAGGTTTTGTGTCGAGGTACCCCCGATAAATATCGAAAATCGATAATCGAAAAAATCGGGTTATAGAAGGAGTAGTCCAATTTTAATCAAATTTGATACACTCATAGACAAAGACATAAGAAACGATATTCAAAAGTTTCAAGGTTGCAGTTCTTACAATAGTGCAGAAAATCGATAATATATACATATATATATATATATATGTGTGTGTGTGTGTGTGTGTGTGTGTGTGTGTGAAGGCAAGATGTTTGTGTGTGTGTGTGTGTCTGTTTATCTGCCTCTATGCCTCTATTTTTTTTCAGCCCTTTTATTTTAGTTTTTGCTTCGGGTTAGGCTCTAAGTAGGTATAATTGTAGTTCTTAGTCTCAGCCATGATACCATTTACTCAGAGGACTTATTTAGCCTTCAAAATTCAGTTTACGACGAAAAAACTTATTTGATATCGACACCAGGAAATCAAAATTTGACTTACATTCATGTTTCTTTCAGTCTACGGTTTCGCTTTAATTGGAAACAACTATTGCTTTTTAGTCTTTCGTGCCAACGTCCAAAGAGTCTGAGCTCCAGGACCATGGATTAGTTTTAAAGCTTTCATTACACCCGAGCAACGCCGAGCTATACTGCTAGTCTGAAATATATATGTATAATTATTATAATTATATGAATAAAATCAAGCATTTTTTTTTTAAATTTAGCATTCAGCCAGTTAATGGCTTTTTTAGAGTATCCGAGTTTTACTTTCTTCCGTTGAATATTTTCATATTCTTATACTTGCCGAAAGAAATATAAGAACCTCGTCATTCCAACTTGCCCCCCCCCCCCACCGGATCCCTCATCCTTCACTTTCAGCAACCTGACCCCGTCTTGTCGCTCCACCTTGTTTAACACTCGTTAGCCTTCCATAAATGGAGAATGGGGAAAATCCCCTCGGTGGAGTCAGAGAAATAAAGTGAAGCTTACAGCAGTCGCACCAGGAATGTAAGTTGAATGAGTCAAGCAAAAGAAATGTTTTCACCACCAGACTGGGATTTTCTCTTTTCTTTTTTCTTTTTGCTATTTTACTCAAAAGATTTCATTCCTAATTCATTTCTTTTGGTTAAAAAATTCCATCTCTTTTTCATTTATTTAATCATTTAATCATTCATTTGTTTTGATTTTTTTTTTATTATGTTCACTTATTCTTTTTCATTTTTTCCTTGATTCTTTCATTCTTGTTTTGCTGTTTTAGTTAATAGCCATCTCATTTGTTCACTGAATTTCTTATGATTTGTCTTCGTTTTTCTTTTATTTTTATTCATTATTTTTCTTTCTCTCCCGTTTTTTCTTATTTTTTCTGTTCGTTTTCATTTGCCCAATTCTCAACTGTGCTTCCTTAATTTCTTTCTTCCTTACTCGTTCTATTTCTTTATCTTTTTTCTTTTCTCTTTCTCTTTCCTTGTTTTTCCTTTACGTCCCGTACTTTTTTACTTAATGTCTTTTTCTTTTCCTTCTCATTTGTTTCTTTCTTCTTTCTTTCACTCTTTCTTTCTTTTATTCTTTCTTTCTTTTATTCTCGTTTCTTTTTCTTCCTTATACTTTTATTTCAATCGGATATCGTTTTGGAACGAGAAATCGGGAGCAGAGTTCGAATTTCAGTTAAATCCGTTACATTCACTTACGCACAAATACCCTTAGGAAATGTATTAATCTGCCTCTTCTCTTCAGATATGGATTAAATAACAGGACGGATTTGCTTCTGTAGCCTTTGTCGGCAAAGTAATGGTAATCACTGCGGGAAAAATATGCCCAGTCAGTCATATCTCTTTCGAGACATGATCGCCCAAGCAAGTATCACGCGTGTATTAACTGACTGACTGCCTTTATGCCTTTCCTAAGCATATTGTCTGTTTCTCTTGATACGCTTTCTGTACGTGTATAATACAATTATGTATTTAGAGTATAATATATTTCAAATTATTTCAAAAGAATTAACAATGAATTTTTTTTTTTAATCATACCACTCCGAGCAAGGCGGTAACGCCACTGAAGCGCAGGGGGCTACGTAGGAGTGAAAAGATTGGAAAAGAGAAAGCCGCAAACCACATCCTAAACAAGGAACAAGGGATGAGCCTCTTCACCTGTTTAATAGACGTGGGTGGAGTGTGAACTGGGCGATAGTGTAGTCTATCTACTACAATTGAAAAAAAAAAAAGAAAAGAAAAGAGTGAAAAGGTTGGAAAAGAGAAAGCCGGAAACCACATCCAAAACAAGGAACAAGGGATGAGCCTCTTCACCTGTTCAATATTTAATTACATTCTATATTTAATATAATTCCGTTATCAAATATATTTTTGAAATAAAATATTATAATTGAACTTATTTAACATTAATTAAAATTAAATAATTAAATAATATATTTAATTAAATTTTTAATTTAATATAATTAAATGAGTAAATTTTCTATTTTTCAAGTACAATATATTTAAAATTATCTAATATGAAATATATTTAATGAAATTTTGTGTTTAATATAATTGAATATTAAATATTGTAGTTTCGGCTATTTTTAGCATTATATTTTTTGTATTTATTTTTTATAGTTTTCAAAATTATATTTTTGATTATTTACAATTAGATATTAATGATATATCGCATTTGATTAAATTTTATACTGAATATATTGAACAGGTTAAGAGGCTCATCCCTTGTTCCCTATTTAGGATGTGGTTTCCGGCTTTCTCTTTTCCAATCTTCTCACTTTTTTTTTTTTCAATTGGAGTAGATAGATCTATCTATCGCCCGGTTCACACTCCACCCACGTCTATTGAACAGGTTAAGAGGCTCATCCCTTGTTCCCTGTTTAGGATATGGTTTCCGGCTTTCTCTTTTCCAATCTTTCCACTATTACGTAGCCTCCTGCACATCAGTGGCGTTACCGCCTTGCTCGGGGTGATACGATTAAAAAAAAAAATATATATATAATTAAATTTTTTTTATCATAATTCTGTATTTAATATTATTTGATTGAGGGCATTGTACACACTCATGCAGAGGCGGTTTGATGTTATTCTTTGTACACTTTAAATAAACTTCGATATTGAGAGTTGCACACTATTTCTCTTAGGCACCGGGGATTCGATTATCAGATAGTACCTTACCACTGCAATTAAACAGTGAGTCTAGAGTATTCCTTGATGATTGCAGATAATGAGATAATGTTAAATACAGTTCTGAGAGAAAAAAAAAAATATATATTTAATCATTTCACCGCGAGCAAGGCAGAAATGCCACTGATGAGCGGGGGGCTACATAACTGTAAAAAGATTAATTAGAAAAGAGTGAGGAGTACAAACTAGTTAGAAAGAAGCAATAGAAAGCTGAGAATGCAGGTGCGATGACAGATACATAGGTGGAGAGAAAGGGAAGGATATACGGGGTTGGGGAGAGAGCTAGAGTCCAGTGGTTAATAGATGAGTATTGACATTGCATTTAAATTTCTGGAGGTTGTAGCCGTCAGGAAAGCAAGAATATGGGAGCGAGTTCCACAGGCGGGAAGTGCGAGAGAAGAAGCTCTAGGAGTAGAATTTTCGTCTGTATTTGGCTAACCTGACTGGGTGGGACCCAGTTGCCAATCTGGTTGCACGAGTAAACACCTGTTGAGGAGGCACCAGTGACTTTAGTTCGTCCGAGCAGAAGCCATGAAAGTATTTATAGAACAGACAAAGGGAGGCCACATTTCGACGATATATCTGAATTGTGATACATGTCTTTTAGATTCTTTGTCCTCAGGATGTAGCGGTTATGGCTCACCACAACTTCGTGTCTTTTGTTGATCTAAATAATTTTTAATCATTTACTATTCCTCTTTGTCTCTGTTTTTTGCGCATTCAGTATGTCTTCTGTGAATGTAGAATGCTCAAAGCATTCTTTACTCCTCATGAAACTTAATAAAGAATTAATAAATGAACCCTTATCAATCTTCTCAACTGTGCAGCTATTCCTAATGTTTCCTCGTGTTTACCATGGTTCCCAACTCAGGGGTAAATTACCCCAGTGGGTAATGAGCCTATATTTTCGGGGTAATGGATGTTTGATTTGTGGAAAGGCAATCAGTTTATAATTTCACACTGTGTCCTTGGAATGAAGACCAAGAAACGTAGCAGACTCAAATTGGCAAACGACGCCCGAATAGCCATTTCAGTCACAAAGCCAAGAATCAATAAACTGGCACAGGCAATACAAGCTCAACACTCACATTAAGAATCGCGGCTAGGTTACGGCTACTATATCTCTGATTATTATAGATTGGTACTATTGTATTGAATAATTTCCATTAACTTTGTCTGCTTTTGATGTATGTAAATATAATTACTTATTTTCCTATATATATACATTTTTTAATCATATCACCCCGAGCAAGGCGGTAACGCCACTGATGTGCAGGGGGCTACATAGGAGTGAAAAGATTGGAAAAGAGAAAACTGGAAACCGCATCCTAAACAGGAGACAAGGGACGAGCCTCTTCACCTGTTCAATAGACGTGGGTGGAGTATGAACCGGGCGATAGTTTAGTCTATCTACTCCAATTGAAAAAAAAAAAAAGAAAAGAGTGAAAAGATTAAAAAAAGAGAACGCGGGAAACTACATTCTAAACAGGGAACACGGGATGAGTCTCTTCATCTGTTCAATAGACGTGGGTGGAGTGTGAACCGGGCGATAGTTTAGTCTATCTACTCCAATTGAAAGAAAAAAAAGTGAGAAGATTGGAAAAGAGAAAGCTGGAAACCGCATCCTAAACAGGAAACAAGGGATGAGCCTCTTCACCAGTTATACCATAGCCCTGTCGCTTGTATAGAAGGCCAGCATGTCAGATTCTATCAGATACTTTGGAATTATCTAGGGCAACAACTCAAGCATCTCTTTTCTTATCAAAAGCCTGGTATATATACTTCATGATAGTTGTTAGCATATCAGCAGTAGACCTGGTGAAGCAGAAACCATACTGTTTATCGAAGAGGCTGTGGACTGTGAGATGTTGAACCATTTCAGCATTGATAATAGCCTCAAACACTTTGCCAAAAAATGGTAGGAGGCTAATAGGGCAGCAATTAGAGTGGTCTGAGGGTTCTCTAGAGTTCTTAAATACAGGAACCTCAGAAAAGGATTTCCAGCAGGCAGAGAAGCAAGAAGCAGAGAGGCAGTAGTTGTAGACTTTGGAGAGGACAGAGAAGAGTTCAGGAGCACATTTCTTCAAGACAATGATTGGGATTCCATCTCCTCTGCTCGCCTCATAGTAGTCAAGCTTTGAAATTATGTTAGAGACCAATGAGGGGGTAATGTGAACATCACTCAGTTGAGTGAGAAGTCGGGTGTAGATACCCCAGACAAATTATATGAGTTGGTGGAGAATCTGTGAGCAAAGCACTTCGCCTTGTCTGCTGAAGATGTGAGGACTTCAAATTTATTGATTAAAGTGGGGACTGAGAGCTTGCTATTGTTTTACACATTTTTACAGAGCTGCAAGTAGTGTTTGGAGCTAAACTTGTGGAATGCTATTTGTTGCTTTATTCTGTCAACAAACAACAGCTTAGCATCATTGCATTCATTATTAGCAAAGGCAAAAAGGTTATAAAAAATTTGGTTTTACTTGTGTTGAACTATTTGGCAATTTGGTTTGCAATAAATATTCAAATTGTGGTATTTCTGAAAGAATAATTTTATGGACAAACAAATAATAGCTATTCTAGTTTATTTAAAGAATTTATAATAAAGTTTATTTTGAGCTATATAAATTTTGCTAAAATATATCATGAGTAAAAAATATATATAAGACAAGTGAGGATGAGTTAGAGAGTGGCTCCATTTGAGAGGACTCCATAATTTCATTTACCTCAAGACGGGTATATGTTTATTAGGGTAGTGGATGAACAGTGAAATTGTATTTTGGGGTAATCGCAGCAAAAAGTTTGGGAACCTATGGACTAGAAATAACGCTTGAAGTAATAAAAATATCAGATTAAAAATAAATCCATTAATTCTTTAGAAATTGCTTTGTTTACGTTTTGATACGAAATCGAGCAAATTTGGACTTTCGTGAAAATTTGAAAGAGGGCTGTGTGTTCCTTAGGCAGGGTTAATAGTGTACGATGCTGGTGAAGTAATATCAGTCAGCTGAAATCTTATTAAAGCGAAAACAGCTAAACCTGTCACAAAAATGGGCTTGGAACATTTATTTTCGACCGATGGTTATCAGTAATGGATGTGCTTTGTGGGGCAGTGGATATCGGTTTGAAATGAGTAATCGGGGAGCCGAGTTCGAATTTCAGTTGAATTCCCCGCATTCACTCACACACAAATATCCATGGGAAAGGTATTAATCCGTCTCTTCCCTCTAGCTATGAGTCAAATAACAGGTCAGGTTGGGTTCTACAGCCTTAACTGTCTACCGTAGAAAGTAATTGCAATCTACTGGGGAATAATCTTCTGCCCAGTCATTCATGTCTCTTTCGAGACATGATCGCCCAAGCGTATATCACGTATGGCACTTAACTGACTGGTATCCTGAAGTGGTTTTTAACGAGCGAACCAGACATAGAGAAGTCGTTGAATGAAGATAAATTGCCCTTTTAGACGAAAACGACAGGACAAAGAACGATGCTTGCTATAAAACTGATTAGTACCCCCAAATAGAGAGAGAGAGAGAGAGAGAGAGAGAGAGAGAGAGAGAGAGAGAGAGAGACGAAGCGAGCCTCGGAAATCAGACGGGGAAGGCATCTGTTCCCCGCCTCGCCTAAGCCTCATATGAACTTCGCTTGCTAATATTTTTTAATCGTATCACCCAGTGCAAGGCTGTAACACCACTGATGCGCAGGGGGCTACATAAGAGTAAAAGATTAGATAAGAGGAGAGTTAAGAAAAAGACGAACCAGTTAGAAAGGAGCAAGAGAAGGATGGGAATACAGGTGTGATGACAGTTGCAAACGTGGACAGAATGGAAAGGATATATAGGGCGCTGTGGAAAGAACTAGAGTCCACTGGTTAAGAGATGAATATTGACGTTGCATTTAAATTCCTGGAGGTTGTAGCCGTCAGGAAAGCAAGAATATGGAAGCGAGTTCCACAGGCGGGAAGTGAGAGAAAAGAAGCTGATGGAGTAGAATTGTCGTCTGCATTTGGTTGATCTTACTGTGAATGGGTGAGACCCAGTTACCATATGCAGGATGGATTCAGGCGGGAAAAACATCCTGGCCCGACACAGTCACCCAACCTTCCTAGCAGTGGAGTTATCTATTGAATCAGTGTAGTGGTTCTACTTGAGATCGAAAGAGAGGGTAAGGCCGAGGAGGCGCAGTGTATTGCTCTCAGGGAGACTCGCTTGGTCCATGCTTATGGGAATAGCAGTAGGTTTACAACCAAAGAATAAAATCTACTTTATTGCTTCAAATTGTTTTGATTTTTTTCATTTGTGGGTAATGATCTGACGAAAGAATAATTTTTAAGCCACAACCATTTGATTGAAAAAAAGCTGCAACACAATACTAGACTGTGATGATCTCTGTAGCCGAGTGGGCTAGAGCTCACCGTATTAGACCATTTTTTCTAAAAATAGGGATGCATGTTCAAAACTTGCCGGAGATAACATTTTCTTTATTAAATTTTCTCGTGTGCGCGGACAGGTAGATAATAATATATACTGTTAAAAAAAGCAAAAACAGGACGTCTATTCAAACATGGATATCCACTAAACATAGAGTTTAAAATTATGAAATAAGTTTCCTTGTAGTTCCTCTTTTCTTCAAAACGTCCTCGTTGCTGACATTTTTCACTTGCTTCGAGGACCTTGTTCATATGAGAGGAAATTGTACACCCGTAGGTGCCTGTATTTGCTGATACCTCCTGAGGAGTGTACCGAATAATTGCACAAATGTTAGTCTACGAAACCCTGGAGAAGAGGTGCTAATTATAACATCAGTAAGGTAAGTGATAATTCTATATTGGTCTTGAAATATATATATATATATATATATATATATATATATATATATATATAACTGTAATGGTTGTTACAATGTTTTTATAAATTCATAGTATCACTACACAAAAATTTTCGCGTTTCGAAGCCAGCCCATTATATTGTTGGCTTCATCCTCTGGTGATTTTTTAGAAATGAGAATTATCTAGTTGAAAAGCCAGTTTATTTGTGTTGGATTTTTTTTGGGGGGGGGGTGTTAGAGGGGTTGCTCTGTATTTTGAGTTCTGTTGACCTTTTTAAGGTCTTAGGGTTAAGTGTTTGTTTGTGGTTGAGTTCAGGGTAGGTTAATCTATTAATCTTGTGAGGGCTGAGGCTGCTGGCGCCTTGCGTATTGTTATTTGGTTTAGGGGTTGGTAGGTATGTATATATATATATATATATATATATATATTTTCTTATACATATATATTTAGAGCTCTCTTAGAGAGTTATCCTACCACTGTATGTACAAGATACTCCTTTGGATTCATCTATACCCCACCCCACATATATATATAGGGTGCGATGGATGAATTGTCGTCTAAATTACTTAAAAATAAAAAAAAACACTGACAACTTACTTTAACAGATATATTTATCAAAATTACACAAAAATATTTTGAAATACCAAGTAGTAAATTTATTCAATAAAATACCCATTGTCTTCGATTACGGCTTCTAGACGACTTCGGAATCTCCTGCCTTGCTTTTGAACGTTCTCCTTGTTTAAGTTGGCGAATGCTTCTATAATATTTACCTTCACTTCTTCTTTGGCATAACAAGGAGTTTTGTTGGTTCCTCGCTCAAATGCGCACTAAACATAATAATCAAGGGAGTTACATTCTGGGGAGTTAAGTAAGAGGTGATGTCTGACAGCTATGACTGGCTTATCCTGCATGTGTGACATGGTGCAGAGTCATGTTGCAAGGTATAGGGTCTTCCAAAAACTACACTCTTGATCCAGAACAGCACTACCTCCTCAAGGAACTTGATGTAGGTCTCCTAGTTGAGTTTGAGGCCCTGATGAATGACAGCATAACGTCGCCATCACTAGTGATCGCTTCAAGCATCTTCGTAATCACCATTAAACTCATCCAACTCTTTCTGACTCTTCTGCATTGTCCTCAGATTGGCGCACAAATACTCTGAAATTTTCATATTAGGGTACGAATTCCAAGCTGTACAGTTTGCCGTTTCTAAAATTCTGGCGGAGTGAATTGCGTTTTTTGGTAGTTTTTTTTCACTGTTGGTGCCCAACGGACCCTACTATACTATACAGTCGAGAAAATGAAAACAAAGAACGCGATTGTGCGAAATTAAAAGTATAAAATAGCGACTATTTACCCATAGCACCGTTCCTTTTTTTTTCTTTCTTCTCCCTACCACTTCTATCCCTTTGACATGGCTAAATTTGAACTTTTAAACTCTTGACTCTTGTAGGAGGAGGGGTATATCTTCTAATATGAGACATAGGTATCTGTCTGCTTTCCCCTTTTTACTTCTTTAAATTAAAAATTGTTAATCCCACCCCATTTTATTTTCCTGTGTATGGATGTTTTTTGTGGACTTCTACCGGTATGAAATCTTTTAACACATTTGAATTTGAGTAAATAAAATTTTTGTTTCGCCGTTGCTGAAGAAGCGAGGATTTCTTCATAGAAATGGCTATCCAACGGATTTACATATTGTAATTTTTCTTTTATTTTGTATATATATATATATATATATATATATATATATATATATATATGACAAGGTGGAAAAAGTTGTCTTGTGGTGCGCTTCGTCCATTAGAATATCAGTCAGTCAGTTGAGTGCCATACGTGTTACACACTTGGGCGATCATGTCTCGAAAGAGACATGACTGACTGGGAAAAAGATTATCCCGCTGTAGGTTGCCATTGCTTCCTGCGGTAGAGTGGTTGCCAGCCAAGGCTATAGAACCCAATCTGTCCTGTTATTTAACCCATAACTGGATGGAAGAGACGGATGAATACCTTTCCCAAGGGTATTTGCGCGTAAGTGAATGCAAGGAATTTAGCTGGAATTCGAAGTCGGCTCCCCGATTCCTCGTTCCGAGTAAATATCCACTGCATCACAACGCACATTAGAATCGGACTAAATTTGTTATGTTGGTGTGATTACACATGTGCACGAACAAAGGTTGCTGTGAAATTTAATGTTTTTTTTTTTATTTTTTAAACTAGCCGATTTCATATTGATCCTTTTTCTTTTTTTTTTCCAACACTTTTCCTTTCCATCACTTTTGATTGTAGGTATCCTGCACTGTGATAATAGAAGTTTTTCCAGAAATGGTGAAATGCTGTAAGAATCAAAGCGCAAATTTAATGTGGATGACCTTGCGACCAAGACATTCTGCAGAAATTTTCGTTGTATAGAATTATTTTTCTCCGGTGATTATAGTCACATTTTTATGTCAAAATAGTTATGGTGGGCAACCAACGCATTTTATGTCCTGTTATGAAAATGTCGCTTTTATGTTCATATAATCTTCAATTAATAAAGTGATGGAATGTAAAAAAAATGAATCTACTGAAAACGGCTAGATTTAAAAAAAAAAAGTTTAAAATTCCCAGCATCCCCCGTTCTTGTATATTCGTACCGACATAACGAATTTCGTCCGATTAAATCCTAAAGAACATTTCTTTTGTCATATATTGTTCCCCAATATGGTTTTTGGTATATAAAAAATATATATAACGTTATCTTATAACGAACAGACTCCCTGATCACGAGTATGAGGATCACACTCCTTAATCAGTAGTATGAGTATTTTACTCCTTGGTAAGTAGTATAAGAATCAGACTCCCTGCTCAGTAGTACGAGGATCAGACTCATTACCCACTATTATGAGAATCAGACTCACTACAGTAGTAATAGCCAACCGGACTAGCACATTAACAGTTATTCTACATTGAATAGGAATTTTATTTATTGAGCTGAGTTCAAATCAGGCACATAACCAGAAGAATAAAATACACAGTGAGTTGGTCTAGCAAACATATTTGTGTTGTCATTGCAACGTTTCAACGGAGCCATTTGACTGTCGTATTTTGTAACATTTGATTGCACAGAAGATCCGAGCTTACACACACCTACACCTTTGATGAGCCAATAAAAAATGGATATACATTTATACATGCATCAATAAAAAAGCTCCTTTCAAAAGACAGTTGGTTCACTAAATTTCACCATATTCTGAGGTCAGCGAAAACAAAATAAATACACACTCCACCCATGTCTAGTGAACAGGTGAAGAGGCCCATCCCTTGGTCCCTGTTTAGGATGTACTTTCCGGCGTTCTCTTTTCCAATCTTTTCACTCTTTTCTTTTCTTATTTTTTCAATTGGAGTAGATAGACTAAACTATCGCCCGGTTCACACTCCACCCACGTCTATTGAACAGATAAAGAGACTCATCCCTTGTTTCCTGTTTAGGATGTGGTTTTCGGGCTTTCTCTTTTCCAATCTTTTCACTCTTTTCTTTTTTTTTTTTTCAATTGGAGTAGATAGACTAAACTATCGCCCGGTTCACACTCCACCCACGTCTATTGAACAGATAAAGAGACTCATCCCTTGTTTCCTGTTTAGGATGTGGTTTTCGGGCTTTCTCTTTTCCAATCTTTTCACGCTTTTCTTTTCTTTTTTCAATTGGAGTAGATAGACTAAACTATCGCCCGGTTCACACTCCACCCACATCTATTGAACAGGTGAAAAGTCTCATCCCTTGTTTCCTGTTTAGGATGTGGTTTCCGGCTTTCTCTTTTCCAATCTTTTCACGCTTACGTAGCCCCCTGCGCCTTGCTCGGAGTGATATGATTAAAAAAACAAAAACAAAAAAACAAAAACGAAAAAAACAACCTCTTATTTATCTGTTAATCAGGTGAAAGGAATAACAGTCGAAAATTGATCCATTTCTACTCTCCACAAACATAAAAACACGTGTGTCTTTTCTTTTCTCTTCAGAGATCCACGGGCCGTCTAACCAGACGCCAAGTCAAGGTGACCTGTATTTTCTTACTCTGTCATGATTCTCTTTCGTGTAGCATTCATTGATTCTTCTTCTTCGTATATTGTCAACAAAGAAAGAAAGAACATGACAGAGAGCTACTAGTTGTCTGACCGAAGCCAAGTCTAGATGACCTACATTTTCTCACTCAGTCACGCTCTTTTGCACACCTCACTAATCGATTCTCCACTTTACTCATTCAGTCAGTTGAGTGCCATACGTGATACACGCTTGGGCGATCATGTCTCGACAGAGACATGGCTGACTGGGCAGAAGATTATCCCGCAATAGTTTGCCATTGCTTTCTGCGGTAGATTGGTTGCCGACCAAGGCTATAGAACCACTCTGTCCTGTTGTTTAACCCATAACTGGAAGGAATAGGCGGATTAATACCTTTCCCAAGGGTATTTGCGCGTAATTAAATGCAATGAATTCAGCTGGAATTCGAACTCGGCTCCCCGATTTCTCGTTCCTAGCCGATATCCAATGCACCACAACGCACATTTGTCCGTTAGAAAAAAGAAAGAGGAACAAAGATTCACACTTTCATTCACTTACTGCAACTATACACTCACATAGCGATATCAGATTTGTCTTTTCTTCATAAATTCCTTTCGTCTGACTTTCAGAAAACTGAACTCTTAAAACTGAACTCTTAAAACACACATTCAAAAGAAAAAAAAAACTTTCAAATATATATGTGATTTAAAAAACATATCAGTCAGTTAAGTGCCATACGTGAAACACGCTTGGGCGATCATGTCTCGAAAGAGACATGACTGACTGGGCAGAAGATTATCCTTCAGTAGGTTGCCATTGCTTTTTGTGGTAGACTGGTTGCCAGCCAAGGCCATAGAACCCAGTCTGTCCTGTTATTTAACCCATAGCTGGAAGGAAGAGACGGATTAATACCTTTCCCAAGGGTATTTGCGCGTAAGTGAATGCAATGAATTCAACTGGAATTCGAACTCGGCTCCCCGATTGATGCCATTCTTCTCGATAAATAAATTGAAACTTATTAATAGACTCTTTTATCTTTTTTTCAATTCTCTCGTGGACTCGGTTACGTTTGACACAAGGTCATTTTACAAGCATAGCAAAGATCTTATCCAGGTGTACATATTTCGTCGAGTTTCAATTCCTACCCAACAAAGGCAAAATATAATCAGAGAATTATAATTAAGGCCATAGGTCAGAATAACAGCTTGTCTAACTCGTTGTCAGAAGACACATTTAATTATTACCCGACTCTTGATCAATGACGTGGTTCTTTCTAGAGAACTGATTCTTTGTTACCAAGTCATTAGTTTATTTTTCATATGTTTCGTCTGGAGAGAGAGAGAGAGAGAGAGAGAGAGAGAGAGAGAGAGAGAGAGAGAGTATTAATTCTCGATAAGGTTCAGAGGAGGGTCTGTAATGTGATAGATACCGACTTGGCAGACCGCCTGCAGTCTCTCTCCCACCTGCGCGACGTAGCTTCCCTGTGCATCTTCTATAAATACTTTCACGGCTTCTGCTCCGATGAACTTAGATCACTGGTGCCCCCTAAATACGAATTTGCACGAGATACTAGATTAGCAACTAGAGCCCACCCTTTTACAGTGAAACCGATAAAATGCAACCGCCTACTTCTACTCCAACAGTTTCTTTCCTCGCACTTCCCGACTGTGGAATTCCCTTCCACACGATTGCTTCCCCAACGGCTACAATCTCCAGGAGTTTAAATGTAAGGTCAATAGACACCTCCTAACACACTAACCTGCTCCCATTCCTCCTGACATTCCCTATGTCTAACCACTCCTCTTTACCTTCCCCTGTGTAATAGTGGCAGTGGAATGCCTTGCTTGGGGTTAGATGATTAAAAAAAAATGTGACTAACTACCTGGATGAGGTAATACATGCTGAAAATGACAGCAGAAAGAAAAAGGTGTAAATATGGTGATCAGACCAATCTATTCGCAACAACGAATATATTTTATATGCGATTTGATATTTCATATGCGTAATTCATTTCTTTACTAAGCCACGAAATCCACAGCGTTAAAATCCCAACTGAAATACTCGTTAGGCAAGGGTTTATGCATTTTCACTCCAGTGTTCTTCTCTATTTGCTACTTCCGGTTTACTTCAGAAGTAAAAAAAAATAAAAATAAAAGACGTGAAATGTTCAATGGTCCGAACGATTCTTGGGCTAACTGCTGATATATTTTAAACATTACACAAGCTTTTGTTTCTCGCATTCTAAAAAGAATGCGAGAAACAAAAGCTTGTGTAATGTTAAAAAACCCACTAAAACAAAATCCAATAGTTATTGCAAAAATTCGAATAAAAATCTGGATTAATTATTGATTTCTTAAAAAATACTGCATTAATTATAGATTTATAAAGTATTAATGTCCACCGTACATTAACTGGGGCGATGTGTTTAATTGCTTATTTAATTCGTTATTACCTCGTCATTTAATTGCTTATTAATTGGTTAGTTAATTGATTATTAATTGGTTATTTAATTGATTATTAATTGGTTAGTTAATTGTTTATTAATTAGTTATTTAATTGGTTATTATTTATGTTGTGGATTCCGGAGGAACCGCACAAAATAATGAACAACAAAACAGATATGGAAATAGAAAAGTAGGTTATATTGAACGTGATATACAAATTTGAACGCAGGTTATTAAATCCAGAAATACTATTAGTAAGAAATAAATATATACAAGTCTTGAAGTGAAGTCACTGGAAATAGTATATCCGTGTATCTTATTCTAGATGAGTAGATCTCAGAGCTTCTGATGCGGTAATCTCTGAGTAACTTCGGTATGTTTCGGTAATTTACGTATCTGTTCCGGTACTCCCCGATAATACTAACGGATCTCTCTATAACTCTATGGCAGCTCCCGTATCTCACTATGTCAGGAGTATATGCATACTCAGTTGAGTCCATTATCATATACAAAGGGGAGATGCCACAATAATTTATTAATTGGTTATTAATTTTTAAACAAGTTATTATTTATTAATTACTAGCAGTATAGCCCGGCGTTGCTCGGGTGTAATGAAAGATTTAAAACTAATCCATGGTCCTGGAGCTCAAACTCAGCCTAAAGAATATTTGTGTGAAGTTTCGTAAGAATCGGATAAAAAGTGTGGATTTGTATGAAGGACATACAGACAAACAGACAGACACACACAAACATCTTGCCTTTTATATATATATATATATATATATATTATCGATTTTCTGCACTATTGTAAGAACTGCAGCCTTGAAACTTCTGAATATCGTTTCTTATGTCTTTGTCTATGAGTGTATCAAATTTGATTAAAATCGGACTACTCCTTCTATAACCCGATTTTTTCGATTATCGATTTTCAATATTTATCGGGGATACCTCGACACAAAACCTAGCTAAGAACACTCACAGACGCTTATAGTATAACCGTATAAAATTTCAAGAAAATCGGTTAAGCCGTTTCGGAGTCTGTAGGCAACGGACACGCACACAGACACATACATACATACATACATACATACACACACACACACACACACACACACACACACACACACACACACACACACACACACACAGACAAATACACTCATAGACAAAGACATAAGAAACGATATTCAGAAGTTTCAAGGTTGCAGTTCTTACAATAGTGCAGAAAATTGATAAGATATATATATATATATATATATATATATATATATATATATATATATATATATATGTATAAAAGGCAAGATGTTTGTCTGTATGTCCTTCATACAAATCCACAGTTTTTATCCGATTCTTACCAAACTTCACACAAATATTCTTTAGGCTGAGTCTGAGGTCCAGGACCATGGATTAGTTTTAAAGCTTTCATTACACCCGAGCAACGCCGGGCTATACTGCTAGTAATATAAAAATCCTAAAACGTCTTCAGAGGCAATTGTAAGTGGATATGAAACTTTCCTTTACTCGTGCGATCTTGAATTTGAAAGGATCGAGAGAAAGCAAAAGGAGGACATTCTAGAGGAAAGTTTATGGCGACAATTTTCTGGGATTCTGGATGTATTAGTTGACATTTTAGCGAGGAAAATCAGTAACATCTCCTTATTACGAAAGTTGTTTTAAAAAAACATCTAAACTTTTAGCCCCATAGAAAATGTTAGCAGAGAATTATTTTCTACTGATTTCCTCACTCAAACAAGGGCAATATAGCAAGAATTTCGATGGCAAATCATTAGATATACACCTTAGGGTTTTGTTTCAACCTATTTAATTTGTAGTGAACAAAACAAGAGCTAGATTTAAAATTCAAATACTAAACACTGACTCATTGATTTTGTTAGAAATTTAAAAAAAAAGACTCGAATTTACAAACTTTGCTGAGCACACACGCAAAAGTGAATCCAAAAAACTTGTGAAATTTCACACCTTGATGCAAAATGTTTTTCGGCCAATAGAAAACTAAGAAACATCTAAAAACAAAATTCAAATAATCTACAATTCTCAGAAACAAATGTTTTTACGGATCTTTTCGCGAGCCGACGCTAAGTTTGTTCGTCGTCCAATAGAAAGGCTGCAATCACACCCGGGAGTGAATTCCCAAATAACCTTTTCAAGCCCCACAAACAAAATAAAAGACTGGCAAATTCACTTGTCTCTAGAGAGAAGAAGATGAGCGTATTAACAGTTCCCTTGACAAACGTCAAGCGATCGTTATTATTTGTCTTTCTCCCTCAACGTTTTCTTTCCTTGCACCGTGCATCCTCTTCGTATACTTGTTAACTGAACGGAACCCTTTAAGACTGAGTGATTACATCAAAGACATTCTTATCGAACGATAATGCTCATGCATGCATGCGTTCCTGCCTACGTACACATAAACTTATTCTTGCAAGGACTACTACGAACATTTTAACGACGTTGTATCAACCAAAATATATTACTTTTATCAGTAAAAACTATAATTGATTTATATGTATAAAAAATTGTTGTTTCAATTAACAATTTTTTTCTTGTTTATACCCCTCTTATGGTTGGCTTTCTTACTAAAAAGGCCAAATCAAACTAATCATACACTTCAATATAACTGATAACCCATTATAATTTTTTCTTAGTTCCTAACTTTACATGCGTTTTTGAAAGGAAGCCATTTTAAGTGTATTAATAGCTTCAAAAAGTTTTGATATGTGGTTAAATTTTCATGACCCTCGGTTCTTCTCGTATTGTATAAATGGCAAGTATAATCACCCACAGAATAGTCTTCATGTTGACGGAGAAATAAAGCTTAACACTTATGTCGTAATAAACTGGTTGAGACGGAAGTATTTTCTTCCGTCTAATAGAACTTTCCCTCTAGAAATAAGTCAACTTTCAACTGGAGTACGAAAAATGAAGGATACAGTTTTCCTGGCGAATCTTTCTTATTATTTGTGACCTATTCAATATTTTCACCTTCAATTCCAATTCTTTATGAACTGTTTGAATTCCCTTTGCATGCATTCCATAATTATTTAATAGGAAAAATACAATCTACATAATACAGCAATGAGGCGATCAAATTACTCGAAAGGTGATTTAAAACATTCAAATATATAAACTCATTTACAAAGCGTAACTGAGACGCGATTCAAGGGCACAGGTACGAAGCATCTAGTAAGGATTGAACTCATTACTCAGTCGGAAGCGAGGCAAACATACCAATCATTCCACTACTATGAAGTTGGCTTTCAACACACACACACACACACACACACACACACACACACACACACACACAAGGTAACTGAGCCTTTTAGCGTGAGGAAAATGTTATAAACAGCAGTTATTTATTGTTTTATGCGATGCTCTCTTTCGAGATTGAGCACTTTCGACTGCTTCCGCATTTACATTGGTGAAATCTTCCTTCCTCGAACGTCCGCCGATGGCGTGGAGGATGAATCTCCGGCTGCTGATAAATCGGTCGGTTTAAAGCTTTTAATCTAGTTGCACTGATGAGCTGTGATACAGCGAAACAGGCCAGTATGCGGATGATTTACATATATATATATATATATATATATATATATATATATATATATATAACATAGTACACTTGGTATGTAATCCGGGTAAATTCCAAAAGAGACGAACTCGAGAGAACTCAATGTTAAATTCATTTATTTAATTTAACAAAGTAATATTTTATAAAGGATTTTTGATTATTGGCTTGGATGATACATATTTCACCGCTTTGTTGTTCTTAACGCAGCTGGTCAGATCCATATATATATAAATATATATATATATATGTGTGTGTGTGTGTGTGTGTGTGTGTGTGTGTGTTTATGCGTAAATCTTCAAATAATATGTTATGAATATATGATTATATACCAGCAATGACAATTACATTGATAGAAAAAAATAAGACAATTACACAACTGCATGCTTGTTTTACACACGGACACACTCCACCGGAAACACTCATACACATATATATATGTGTATATATATTTAATACCCAACTTTCATTTAATTATATTATGTTACTACAATTTAGCAAATGTTATTAGTTAGAAAATCAATTCAGTACATTTCTTATGTGATGATTTTTTTCGACAGCTAAATTTCGTACAAAAGTAGGATTGCATAAGTTTCTATTTTTATCTGATCGGTCATTGGTTAATAAATATTGGAATACGACAACGCCTAGGCAATTAATTCTCTGAAACGGTAACATTTTTGCAGGAAAAGCTGTTCGGAGTTTGGAGCCGGTCACGTTTAAAAACTTTAGCGCAAAATGAAATCGCCATTTTGAACTATGCAGGCAGCATAATTCTTTCTTGAGCAGAGGGTAACTATTTTAACTAAACGTTGCTCTGGAAGCCTTATCGAAACTTCAAGAATTCACTTCACCACATGCTGATGCTAAAAAACCCTTTCTCATTCACACATTTACTGATTTATATTCAACTACAATATTGAAGATTTTCTATCACCGAATTCCTACTCGTAAATAGGTCTGGAGAATTTTTTAAAGAAATCGAAAAACCCAATTTTAATAAGTTTACTTCAGCAAAATTCTCGATAAGAAAGAAATCAAGCAACTGCATCAGTTCAACTCGAAAGCTTTTAAGTATATAGCTCTACTCATTTTCGATAAATTGAATTTTTAAAGATAAAAACGTTTTCTTGAAATTTTTATTTTAGTTTTAATTAAAAGCTAAATGATTAAAATTACTATTTTCAGTAATCAAAATACTTTGGTGCATTTCAAACAAAAATTATATTCATTGGAATCTAAAAGTTTGATTTTTTTTTTTAATTTTCGGCCATTTTTGAGCTACCGACAAATTTGTAAACAAAAGTTAATTTTCCGGTTTTAAAAATCTTGCAAAAATAAATTATACACCTGTGACACATTATTTTTGAAAAATTTGCAAATTTAATGTTAAATTAATCTGATTTATCAAGTATTACTTATTTATAGCATCAAATTTAGAATAAAATCTCTTCAACAAAGAGTTGAACTTTCTAACAATTCCCTTGTAATAGAATTGTGAGACCAGCTCGACAGATGCGAAATAAGATAAGTATATGGTCATCACAAGCGATATAATTATACAAATCTTTTTTACTGTAATGGAAAGAAACTAAGAAACACATGATTTTTTAATGTACACAAAGAAATTACCATAAAAAGACTTCAAATACACAATAAATACATAAAAATTATTTTCAAAACACGAAGGCACGACGATTTGTATTAAACTTTACAATTTTCAAATAATAAATATAATCTAACAACAAATATTTGAAGAATTTTTAAAATATTTTTGAAACTTTATAAATTATTATAATTAACAAAATATGAAAACAATTCTTTTAAAATCTCACTATTAATCGAACAAAAATTTTCCTTCAGATTTTAATATCCTTAATATGTATTATTTATTAAAGCAATTAAAAACATATCAAATTCAATAATGTCATAGTTTTAATGCATTTTTTATTTTACTATTGAGAGCAGATTTTCGGAAATAAAAGCAAAATGTTTAAAAAAATAATAGATGATTTACATTTCTCAATGAGTCCTGCGTTCAGCTAATAAAGCCCATTTTCCTAACAAAATTAAATATCTTAAAATTTCATGAGTCTATGCAGAGATGAGCAACTGTTGTGGGGCGTTACCCACTTAACTATGGACTCTTCCTACCAGTAAGTTAATCACTCTCGTGGCTTCAATTCAGCTCTGCACAGTCTTTCTGTCTGTCAGTCACTAGCAAGCCAAGCTATGTTTATTCTGTTCTCTTGTATCTATGTTTGACTTAATATATGTTGTTAACCATACCAACGTGTTTCGAGTTATCATTTAGTAGTCTCATTTAGTAGTCTCTTACCGGTTCATATCAGCAACAGATAAAAAAAAAAAAAAAAAGAATTACCAAGATTTTTTTAAAATAATTTAAAAATAATTTAATTAATTTGTGAATAAGCTCTGAAAGTTTCAATTATTTAATTTTTGCAAGAATTTCCAAATTAATGTGTTTGTCACAATGTAATATGTTTTCCATTGTAGATTCTCCTAATGATTTAGGTACCCCCTAAGTTAAATCAAAACAAGAATTTTTACCTAAATGTTTAACCTGTTTAGAAGGGATTTAAAAATTGAAAAAATGATTAAAAAATACTTTGATCTTTCCTCCTAATAATGGCCGAAACATTTTGATGGAAAAGGTTCGTTTTTATTAGGTTTTCTGACTTTTTTATTTTTATTAGGCTGTTTTTTAAGTGATTTAGTAAAGGCACCTATTTTTAAGTTAAAAATTATTTTTAACACGAACAAAAACTTTGGTTTTAAAGAAAAAAGCAATGATGAAGTTTCCACTCAAGCAACACTCCTGCAAAATTAATTATCTTCCATGAATCTTGATTTCAAAGATCAACATTCTTTTGAACTGAAATCAATTTACATAAAAAAATAAAAATCAACTGTAAACTTTTCAACTTGTTTTATAGCAAAAAGAAAATATTTTATATTTCAAGTTCCGATCAACAATTAAAGGTAGATAACTTTTTTCACGTCCAAAATCTCAAATTCTGCATTTAAAGATTTGTAGAAAAGACACTTTATATATTTTATTGAATGATTTACTTGAAATAAATCCACACAACAAACATTCCTCTTTCACTGAATCTCTTGGCAAGAACTGTTCAAATTTAATTCATACTTAATACATATATTATAGAAAATCTCATTTGTTAAAAACAATCCATTTTTGCCTTCTAAAAGACCAACTTCAAATTTGCAATTCAATACCAATTTCTCATATTGCCACAATTATTTTTAATTACTTGTTTATTGCAAAAGAATTATCGTTTTTGATTTACAGTGTTTTTTAAGTGATGATCTTGTGCCAGACTATCACTTAAAATAAATTGTTTGTGGAATTACTTTTCACGTAACCAGATTAAGTTAAATCCCTTCAGATAAATATCAATTTATTTCAAACATACATAACTCCGCAACATATATATAAGAGATAGCGCATATGTAAATATGAAAGTGGGCATTGATGTCAACACTAAGAGTCGACATTTTGTTTCATCCTAAACACAGTCGTCAAACACATGACCTGATGAGTGTGTTTAGCTTAAAACAGATTGTGGCTTCCAGATTTTGACTTCAATGTCCAATTTTATATTTAAATATCCTTTATTCCCGAGACCGAGCACTTTAACCTATAAAAATAGTATATCTTCAAACTATATCATTCCATATATATATATATATATATATATATATATATATGCTATAGAGCATAATTATTAGGCAACCCAAGTTTTAAAAAAAGATGTAATTCATACTATTTTTAGTATTTATTGCCAAGTGGATAATTCAAAATGAAAATAGAATGGTTCTTTTGTTAATACTGTAGAATAACATGTGCATCAAATGAACTGTTCTGGTGTCCAGTTTTTGTGCTCTCTTCCCCATGCTAGTCTCTTCTTATTATTGGGTGGCCGAAGCAAAGGCTTCCTGGCTGCCTTGTAAAAGTTTGCAAAGTAATAATAGCAACAGAAGCATTCTATTTTCATTTAGACTAATTCACTTGGCAATAGATAATAAAAATAGAATGAAATACATCATTTTTTATTTAAAAAACTGGGGTGGCCTGTAGTGTATATTATTTAATGAAGTTCAGCCCAAGCAAGCCACTGAAACGCAAGGGGTCATTGGGTGTGGAAAAGTTAGAAGCAGGAACATTGCTAAGGATTGAGAACAGTGGAAGGGTAACCAGAAATGCAGATAGCGATTGACATGGCATTTAAATTTTACAGATTAAAGTTGGTTAAAAGGCACAGATCCAGAAGGGAGTTCCACAGGCGAGAAGTGCAAGAAAAGAAACCGTTAGCATAGAATTTACGTTCGCATCTAGCCAACTCGACTCTATATTGGTGATATCACGTTGTCATTCTAGTTCTGTGTATAAATTCGAAGAAAGAGCTCATTCGAAATATTACCATGAAAGTATTTATAGAAAAGGCGAAGGGAAACTTCTTCAGATATTTATATTTTTGTGAAAATAAGAATTTAAAGATCGCAACATTTATATGATTTCAGATTGATGTATAAGTGCGGGCATTATCTTTTTCTCTCAACATTTTCATTGCGAGTTTATTGCTTTTGTCCACTTCCGATATTCCTTATAGTTTTTTTTTAATAATCGATTTAACCCCAAGCAAGGTAGGAAAGCCAGTGAGATAACTGGGCGGGGAAAAGTTTAACGCAAGAAACATTGGTAAGGAGCTAGAACAGAGGAAGATTAATCAGAAGGACATCAAATAGCGATTGGCGTTGCATTAACATTTTTGCAGGTTAAAGTTGGCTGGAAAGGTTATATCGAAAAGAGAATTCCTCAAGCAAGAATTTGCGAGAAAAGAAACTGTCAGAATAAACTTTACAGTTATCTAACCAGTTCATCCGAACAATTGCCATAAAAGTATTTATAGAAAAATGGCAAAGGGAGGCAACCTTTCAGCGGTGAGAAAGTGACTGAAACCGAGGCGTCAGATCGAGACCAATAATGTCACTGTTCTTCTTTGGACTTTATTAAGAAACTTTCTTCGGAAAGATTTGAGGACTTCCTCTCCTTAGCTAGATTGTAGAGGAGCGTTACTTTGGACCCTTGGGAAGGTATGAATCTATCGGTTCGCTACCTATGGGTTAAACAGTAGAATTTGCATATAGAAAAATCGTTGTTATCTCCAAATATTATTTCGGTAAAAAATCAAATCAATCAATGAATCAATCACATTAATTCGGGGCCGAAGGATGAAATCAAGATGTAAGACTCGAGCGAAGAGAACAATTAATCCTTTTGTTAATTACTAACTTAAATAAAAGAGACAGCAGCTTGTAAAATTTACTTTATACTAAATATTGTTTCTTAGAAAGTGAAAGTTACATTAGGTCGGGATTCAAGCCATTTTTCTACGAGGAATTTTGTCGATATTAATTTTGATCGCGGGTCAAATAACTTCCTGTGTAGAGTTTTGATTGGAATGTTAGAGGAAATACGAAAATACGAAAACAAAATTGTAGATATTTTTAGGATGGGCAAGGTGATCGACAACGGAAGACAGCCACAATAATAAGAAAAAGGTTCACTAAGTTGATTGTATTGGTCTTTGACCACGAATCATGATACGTGAGGAGTCAGTTATTCGATGGGGCGCTGAAAGATTCCCAGCCAGGTACACAAAACTAAATTTGATCAATTGATGAAACAGGATTATTGGAGCCATCTTTTTATTTATTATTTTTTATAATTTTTTATTTACTATTTTCATAATACAGGGTGCGGCAGAAACACCTCCCACATTCACCTTCCAGAAATACATCTATAGGATACAAATCTTATATCATCCAACAATTAACTAAAACGTAAAAAATAAAATTTCACACCCGAAAAATCGGATCAAAACGACTGAAAACATTTTGGAAAAACCCAGAACAAGGCAAATTTCACAAGTCAGTGTGAAAATTAAGATTCTGATTGGATAGGAAATAGCAAATTGATCTATGACCCCAGTCATTTTTTTAACACCTAGAAAATGGCTATGCTGTTCGGAGCCGATCACATGACTAAAATTCACTACTTAACAACGTCTCTTGACCGGTCAAGTCAGTCCGAGATGGGAGAGGTCTTGTAGCAATGTAACAAAAAAGTTTCAAGAAGCCGACCCGGTTATGCCGTGTCTACTTCTTCCAATTTTTCTTTCTTCGTCTTCACCCACACACCGTCGTAGGAAAAAATGATATGATTCAATTAATCTAGATATTGTAAAATGTTTACCTTATAATATAGTTAATAATTTTTCATATAAGTCTATCGGTTACTTACATATATCTTTTGTTTTATTTCATACTATGATACAAATAATATTAATTTAATTATTTGATTTTATTTCAATTTTAAGAATGCTGTGTGTTAAGAACACATGATCAACTGGAAAAGAAATCTATTTCGAACAAAAAAAAAATTGTTTTCTATTTTCAAATGTAAATCGTTTTTACCAAAGGTGCTGAATATTTGCCTGATGACGGGATAAAAACTTGAAATCTCGAAACAGAAATTTCCGTGTTGCAATGTAAAATATTTTTAATAGAAAAATCAATTTAATTATATTATGCTCTACGCTGTATTAAGCATTAAAAAAAAAGTAAATGCCAGAGAATGCTGGACTCTAAACCTGTTGATTGTCTTCATTTGGAATATATATATATATATATCAGCCTGCAATGTGGGTATAGAAGAATCCAAAGGAGTATCCTGTACATACAGTGGTAGGATAACTTTCTAAGAGAGCTCTAAATATATATGTATATAAATATATAGAGAGCAAATATAAGAAAAATTAAGGCAGAGACACGTTATTTCATGGTAAATCAGAGGTGTAGGCCTATTTCAGGCGAACCATCATCAGCTTCCGTTTTTATTTTACAAAATGATTCGTGAAAAATCCTTTGTAAAATAAAGACGGAAGCTGATGATGGTTCACCTGAAATAGGCCTACACTTCCGATTTACCATGAAATAACGTGTCTGCCTTAATTTTTCTTATATTCTCTCTCTCTCTCTCTCTCTCTCTCTATATATATATATGTGTGTGTGTGTGTGTGTGTGTGTGTGTGTGTGTGTGTGTGTATGCGGGTGTATGCATTGGGAGGAGAGAGAGAAATAGAGAGAAAATAATGTGCAGAAGTATATATGCAATCCTCCGTATACACTTGCATTGCCAAAGGGATGAAGATTTTACAAAGACATATCTAAGTTGTCGGAGATATTGACTGAAGACATCAGTAAGTGCTTAAATTCTTCTTTTACGTATAAAAGAGATTTAAAAGAGAGATACTTCATATGTATTGTAATTTTTTGGGTGCCGTATTTTAATAGCAGGTTTGAATTATCTCCCTTACACCCACCGCTGTTATTTTAAATTTTCTTACCAGCTTTGACAACTTATTCTAAATTTCATGCCATAAACAAGTAATATTTGTTTCAAATCAGATTATTTAATTTTAAATTTGCTAATTTTCCACAAGTAACGTGTCATATTGTATTTTTGCATGGGTTTTAAAACCGAGAATTAACTTTTGTTTACAAAATCGTAATTCAAAAAATGGTGGCTAAAATAAAAACCCTCAAATAGTTGAGATTCCAATAAATGAAATTTCTATTTGAAATACACAAAAAATACTTTGCTTACTGGAATAGTATTCTTTTTTTATAATCTTATCACCGCAAGCAAGGCAGTTTACTGCAATTGTTGTGCAGTAGAAAGAGTGACAGGTTATAGGAAGTGGGTAAGAGAAGGATGAGAATGCTGATGAGAGTGGAGTGAATGGAGAAAGGAGCCTGAGAGAGATGATGCAAGTGAGGTAGGAGATGACTACTGACTTTACATTCTTGGAGATTGTAGCTGTCGGAGAAGCAAGTAAACGGAAAGGAATTCCACCGGCAGGAAGTGCGAAAAAAGAAACTGATGGAGTAACAATTGTGTTTACATTTTATTGCTTTCACAGTTAAAGGGTGGGACCTAGTTGCTCATCTTGTGGCTCGAGTAAATTCATATATAGGGGGCAGCAGCTAGCTAAGTTCATCGGAGCAGAAGCCGAAGACGAAAGCTTCAAGAAAGCTTTTATTTACTTTTAAAATATGTCCTTCATGCACCCCCTTTTAAAATGTCCTTTATGCACCACCCACAAGAGTATCTGGGACATGCATAATAATAGGGCCTCCAAGGGTCAAAAGGAATTGCTCGCAGTCACAGAGATTTTCACTCACTCGCTCGAGACTTGGGACCAGTTGTGATGTAACGACAAATGGACAGAAGGTTCCGAACTAGGGGGCCACGACTGTACGAAAGCGTTCCTGGCTGAAGATGTAAAGAAACGCAGAGAAGCCCACTACCGACCGACCGACCGACCGACCGAAAAGAGTTAAATTCAAATAACGCGCCTCTGATAGAGTCCTGGCTAAAGCTATACAGAAACAGAAAGTGGCGAAAAATTTCAAGTCAAATAAAGCGCCTCCGGTAGAGTACCTGACTAAAGATGTAAAAAAAACAGAAAAAGCCGAGAAAGAGTAAAAGTCAAATGTAGTCATTGTTACCGCGTCGAGCTGAAGACATTTCGAATTGATCATTGAATTAATGTAGTATCGAAAACACTACTCTTCCGCTCCCTTTCGATCCATTATAACCGCGTCATATATATATATATATATATATATATATATATATATATATATATATATATATATTTCCATTTTTAAACGAGCTATTCTGCTATTCAGGTTTCTACTATGAGTGGCGTCTTCAGATTTTTTTTAATAACTAATTATACCGTTTTTCTTTGGAAGAACGCTCTTGTAACGGTGTTTTATTTGAACGTTCACGTGGCAGGGAATTTATGAACGCGTAATTTTTAAATTAAAATGAATTATCGTATTTTCATCCATGGTTGTATGAATCTAAGAGGTATTTCTTAGTGTGGATGAATTTAGTCATAATGTCTGTTCTTTCATTTAACTATTCGTTTTTGTTTGGGAATATCATAATTTCTGTTTTTTCTTCTTTGCACAGTCAACATATTTTGCCACCGTTGTAAGGCTTGGCTGTTTTTACAATGCTCCACGTTATGTCTGGGTCTTTCCCATATTTTGATTTTAATTTCCATGTGTGGCTAACTAATTTTGTATTGTTTTTTTAATTTTTCTATTTTTCCATGTATCTTTGCCTTGTAAATGATTTCTTTTGTGTTGCAGAGACCTTAAAATGGACATTTATTTTGTCCCTGCAGTTGCATTCTTGTTAGTGGGTTTGTTTTGTACGATGCTATCTAAGTTTCTGGTGTTTTGTTTTTCATGAAACTATCTAAATTACTAGTGCAACTATAACTTAGTTTGATTGTGTTTCTGTTGAAAACTTTGTTTTGTTCTGATTCTTTTGGTAAGTGTCTATCTATTAGTTTTAAAAAACATTTGTCCTATTTTGGTCTTTACCTCTAAATTAAATGGTGGGCACCCCGTGTCCAACGTGTACCCCCTAAGAGAATCTGGGACATGCATAATAATAGGGCCCCCAAGGGTCAAAATGACTCGCTTGCTCGACACCCGGGAGCAGAGTCACAGAGATTTTCACGCACTCGCACGAGACTTGGGACCAGTCGAGATGTAACGGCAAAGGGACAGATGGTTCCTAACTTGGGGGCCAAGACGGTACGTATTTTATATTTTCTCTTTTGTTGTTTGGTGATATCATTAATCCGTCATCTCTATATAATCTGTGGTTGTCAATAGGGTTTATTTTGTTTATTTTTTTAAAAATGTATATTCCCATGAATTCTGGGATTTCTGCTCCATCATACGATCCTTCCGTTGTTGGATTTCTTGATCCATGCTATACCTTTGTGGAAAATGTAATATTATGTCAAAAAACAAAACAAAAACAAACAAACAAACAAACAAAAAAAAACCAAAAAAACAAATGATGGAAGAATTAACTACATCTTACAAAAAATCCCCCGATTCATACATTGAAAACATAAATAAGGAGGCTAAAGTCATCCCAGACAAATTAAATTTAAGCAGTAAAATACAAATCTTAACTGGCAAAAAATGCTTTCCTTACAGTGAAAGACCACAAGGATGACTTTATCAATAATCCACCATACAGATACATTAATCCAACAAAGACAGAAGTGGGCAAAATAAGCCATCCAATATTAAAAATATTTGTGACTTGTTAAGAATGGGTACTGGTCTAACACCATTATGACCAAAAATTAAGTATCAATCAATCAATCAATCAATCAATCAATCAATCAATCAATATATATATATATATATATATATATATAATAAAAAGTGTGAGAAGCCGAGAACGTTTTCTTTAAAATATATATTTATTGTTTGGTATTCATACAAGATATGGAGTATTAATTTGTCATGGTTTGCGCTACACGTGTTTCGAGTCTAAAATTGACTCTCTTCAGGCGAACGTAAAAACAACGAATTTGTTCGCCTGAAGAGAGTCAATTTTAGACTCGAAACACGTGTAGCGCAAACCATGACAAATTAATACTCCATATCTTGTATGAATACCAAACAATAAATATATATTTTAAAGAAAACGTTCTCGGCTTCTCACACTTTTTATTTTATACTAATTACTCTCGTTGGAACAACCCTATTCCTTTATTCGATATATATATATATAATTTGTAAACGAGTTATGACATAACCCACGTTTCTACGTTTCGGTGTCTTCAGGCGGTTTACAATAACTGATTATAACAAAAAAAAAACACTCACGTAACAGGAATCTTTTATGAACTATGTTACTTTAAGTTTGTAGAACATTTTCTATCCATGACAGTATGATCCAAATAAGTATTTGTTGATATGGTTACACTTGGTCATAATTTCTGTTCTTTCATTTAGTAAGTCATTTTTGTTTGGGAATAACATAATAGCTAACTTTTTTCCTGGCAATGTCTACATTTTTTTTTTTTAATCATCTCACCCCAAGCAAGGCATTCCACTGCCACTATTGCGCATGGGGCTACATAGGGGAAGGTAAAGAGAAGGAGTGGATAGACATAGGGAATGTCAGGAGAAAGGTGACAGATGAGTAAGGATAGCGAGGATGAGGGTCGGGCAGATGGGAAGAGTGCTTGATAGAATGGGAACAGGTTAGTGTGTTAGGAGGTGTGTGTTGACCTTACATTTAAACTCCTGGAGATTGTAGCCGTCGGGGAAGCAATCGTTTGGAAGAGAATACCACAGTCGGGAAGTGCGAGGAAAGAAACTGTTGGAGTAGAAGTTACGGCTGCATTTTATCGGTTTCACTGTAAAAGGGTGGGATCTAGTTGCTAATCTAGTATCTCGTGCAAATTCGTATTTAGGGGGCACCAGTGATCTAAGTTCATCGGAGCAGAAGCCGTGAAAGTATTTATAGAAGAGACACAGGGAAGCCACGTCTCGCCGGTGGGAGAGAGACTGCAGGCGGTCTGCCAAGTCGGTATCTATCACATTACAGACCCTCCTCTGAACCTTATCGAGAAGCCCGAGAAGAACAGCAGGGGCACCCGACCAGATATGGCAGCAGTATTCAATGCACGGGCGGATGGTAGACTTGTAAATGTGCAGGATAGATTTAGACGGAAAAAACTTCCGGGCCCTACACAGAGAACCGACTTTCATAGCAGCGGATTTAGCAATGGATTCGATATAGTCATTCCATTTGAGGTCCGCTGAAAGTGTGAGACCAAGGAGGCGTAGTGTTTTACTCTCTGGGAGGCAAGCCTGGTCCATGCTAATGGGAGGTAGGTGAGATTGTCGATGATGGTTAATTGACAGTAGCTTCGTTTTAGAAGCATTAAAACATATTTTATCATTGTTGTAAGGCTTGGCTGTTTTCACTATACTCCACGTTATGTCTGGGAATTTTCCATATTTTAATTTCAATTTCCACACGTAGCTAGCCGATTTTGTACAATTTTTAAAGTTTTCTAGTTTAAATGTAGACCCGTGATTATTCCATATAGTCTTAAATGTGTTTTTGACTGATTCAAAATATGTTTTGTTTTGACCTTTTAAGTCATGTACTTTTGTTTTGTAAATAACTCCTAATATTTGCTGTAGTCGGAATCACAAATTCTAATCTACTTAAAATCTATATCACCTCGACCAGAAGTTTAAGACTATAGGCCCGCGGGGTCAAGTCCTGGTCACGGGACCATATATTTAAGACGATGGCTGCCAGGTCGTTGAGCCTCTCACTGGTTTAAATCTGCTTCCTGCCCACGTTGTGATTATTGGATTCAGAAAGCAGACGTGTTGGTCGTTCGCAGTCGACTGAAGATGTCGACACGGCTGGGGGAAATAGTATTAAACATTTAAAGTACAACAAAACGAAATAGAAAGAAAAAGATTATGTCCGTACAAAGCCAAACAAACAACTGTTCGATGGTTGCACTGTTAATGTCTTTTATATACAAGAATAGAAAAAGAAAAAAGGTTACAGAAAGTAAAAGTTTCTAACATAACAACTCACACACTGTAGTCTACACACACACACACACACACACACACACACACACACACACACACACACACACACACACACAAGGAGAGAGAGAGAGAGAAAGAGAGAGAGAGAGTTTTATAGAACAAAAACAGCCTCACGTAACGTTGTATTGGAAGGCCAAGTGAGGGTAATGCCCATACATAAAAGATAAAAGCATCCATTGAACTTTCATGTGTGTCCTTGTGAGTAAGCCTGTCAGCAAAATTGAGCAGACAATTGGTAACTACCTTTAAAATTGTGGTGGATAGGAAATTAAAAATTAAAAGCAACTTTCTTCTTCGCTTTTACAAAAATTCACAATGATGTGTGAAATCCTGGTTTTGCCGGAAAGAAAAAGGATAGACCATGTACTTAAAGAAAAAGTCGAAACCGGGTATCGCGAGTAGATGCTAAATTGATTTTCTGAGCAATGGAAGCGATTTGCAAAACTAAAAAGAGTTAGCGATCCAGTGCGAAAAAACTAAATGACTATAAAAGGCTTCGGTCAACGTTAGTCAGTCAGATGGAAGCAGTGAGACGACATACTAAAATATAACGGGAGAAACTTCAAGACGACCCGGATGTAAAGTCACGTCACATATTCATTCTCTTTCCTCTTTCTCGTGTGCTGATTCCTTTTACATTTTTTTCTTCCAATCTCAACATCCCTACTTAACGATAACATACATACGTACACATAAACTCTTTCCAACAAGTTACTACTACGAAATCTACCCTTAACTTCTTTATAATGTTTCTTAATGAACTTTTAGCTGCTACCTATTCTTGTTATTCTATTCTTTTAATAAATTGCTACATACAAAATGTATGCTTTCATTCTTCCATACCTTTTCAACCTGCTGACAACCATCTGATGATAACGAATAAATCTGTAAGTTGTAGGGAGTTTGGTTATGTTTCAAACAAGGCTGAATCAATAAACATTAACCATCTTTCCATTGCTTCAAAATCACCAATAGCCAAAATGGAATCCCATTGAAGCGATCGATTGTGTCGATTGACATTTAGGTAGCCTACTTCGAGCCTAGGATGTTTAAATAATAATAATAAAAAAAAAAAAACAAAAACAAAAAATTAAAAAAAACGATTCTATTGGTCATTCATTTTTCACTTTGTCATGTGGTGTGGTTCAAGAAGAAAACGGATTTATTGTAATTCATTTTGAAATGTAGAAAATTGAGGATATGAGCTTTATTTCTCGGTACAGGTATATGTGAGTGTGTAGCCCACAAATCGTATAGCCCCCCGCTCTCCACTATCCGGAATGTTAATTAGCATTAACTGGCTCTAGTAGACAGCAGCAACCTTAATACATTCCGCAAAAACGTTAACTCGCTTAAGAAAGATGTAGATGCAATCTAAAAGGTTTTCTATAAATCGTACATAATTCGTCAAAATGACGGTAACAAGTACCTGTTCACTATAAATGAACGACAAATCTTTTGCGATACTCAAAGCATGCATGTAAAAGCAAGCAGAATGCGTGTGAAGACGACAGAAATTTTCAGAATTCAGTCAATGTTTCCGAACGGGAATAAGTTTTTAAAAATGCTTTTAATTTCTTCTACTTTCGTTATTTTTTCTTTACAAGATATTTTTATATTCGTTTCTTTCATTGAAACGTTTGAAGTATTTTAGTCTTTCTTTTTGTAAATGTTAGCGTAAAATTAAGGGAATATCATACACACGGTTACGTTGTAGGTTTTTTGATTGAGATAAGATGAATTAATATAATTCAATTACTTCCCTTAGATACGTTAAATTACTTCCCTTTATAAATAAAGCTACAGATAACAGTAAATTATCCAAGGGAGATAAATCTAAATTTTTACACAAAGTTATCGTCCATGATGTGTGTTGTGGTGCAGTGGATATCGACTCGGAACGACAAATCGGGGAGCCGAGTTCGAATTCCAGTTGAATTCCTTGCATTCACTTCCGCACAAACACCCTTGGAAAAGGTATTAATCCGTCTCTTCCCTCTAGTTATGGGTTAAATAATAGGACAGATTGTGTTCTATAGCCTTGGTCGGCAACCAGTCTACCACAGAAAGCAATGGCAACCTACTGCGGGATAATCTCCTGCCCCGTCAGTCATGTCTATAAAGAGACATGATCGCCCAAACCGTGTTTTATGTGTGGCACTTAACTGACTGATCGCACATGAACACTGGAACTGACGCAATAGCACAGAGAGAGAGAGAGAGAGAGAGAGAGAGAGAGAGGCGGGGGGGAAGTCCCATTAAACATGGCCTCACCACAAACACGCCGAAGTGAAGCTGCTGAAAATTAATGATTGCAGGTTATTTTTTAAGCATACGCATTCCAGAAGCTGAGTAAAGTATTAAGAGATAGGAAACTTTCACTAGAAACAAAGAAAAGAGTACTGGATTGCTATGTGATGTCAGTTCTTCAATATGGCAGTGAATGCTGGATAATATCATCAAATATGAAGGAAAAACTTGAAGCAACTGAAATGTGGTTCTACACAAGGGTGCTGCGGATATCATGGACCAAACATGTGAGCAATGATGAGCTTTTGGAAGGGGTGGAAACAAAAAGGAAATTAATATTGAGCATCAGGAAGAGACAACTAAAGTTCCTGTGTAATGAAATGAGGAAGGAGGGCTTGGAGAATCTGATACTAACAGACCAAGTAAAAAATTCAATATTCTAAAAACGTTTTATTTCTTAAAGTTACGATACTGACAATTGAAATTGACGGAATTGACAGACAAGGGTTTGATTTCTACCTTACATCTTTAAATAAATAAATAATGAACAAACAATAAAGAGATTAAAAATCCGTTTTCATTTGAAATGGTTATTCCATAAATTATACTGACTAAATATTTTTTATATGACTATTACTTTAGAAAAGAAAAAGCAAACTTCGATTTTTGATTTAAAATAAACTTTATTTTCTGAAGGAAAATTATTTAAAGATTTATATTTGTTGATATGTTAAAGTAAACAGTGTACATTTCATTATTGAATTTAAAGATTGGAAAATTCTTTCTCCTTATTTTAATCATGTTAAATTATTTGAAAATTATTTTCTTTACAACGAAAAAATAAACATTATTTTAACTTGCATGCTTTATTTTATTTTGATCATACTGTAGAAGTAAATTTACAACACTGATATTTTTCTGTGTAGAAAATAAAAACAAATTTTAAATAACTGTCAAAAAATGTTACATAGATATAAAGGAAATTTAGCTGAAGATTTGAAGCTTTATTTTTTGGTTAACTTGTTTCTAGTAATATTATTATTTTCCCTGGTACCAAAATGATTTCAAAAACCAATTTGAAGAGCTCCAGGCAAGCTTGTTGTATAATTTTCCAATACTATGACAATCACCACAAGTGTCCACACAACAAAGATGATCATAATGCCAAAACCATGTGCCAAAATCATTCAAGGTTATGTGCATGGATAATGTTTTTTTCATTAATTGGATGAAGAAAAGAAAAATGTTTTGTTAATTTTCCAAAAACTATATAATTATAGAGAACATTTGTAGTCATATCAATTGAATATAGTAATGAACCTCGAATAATCCCTGTGAAAATAGTTCTTTTTTCAGGTGTTTGCTTCATTATCAATTCCAGATATTAAATTCTTGAAACTGTTGCATTTCATTAAAAAAAATGAACTAGCAGCAACAATCTGCTATATAACAGGAACAACTCATCTGCGTTCGTTAACATTCTAAAACTCGAATACCAGCTATGAGGATAATAGAAAATGTCATTTTACTACTTTTAAAAGCAAAATCACAACGATTAAAACATTTGGTAAGAAAAAAAAAAACAAAAAAACAAAACAACAAAAAAACAAAACAAACAAACAAACAAAAAACAAAACAAAACAAAGAAAAATAATTTTATTTATTGAACATTTTTTTACATCTCTCTAAGTAGTAATTTTGCCAGCGTGAATGAATTATCAGTCTGTGGATTATCCATTCTTGTGAATGATGACTGATGATGATTTTTAGGATTGACATTTTATTGCTCTCTTTTGACTGACAGATTCATTAAAGGTTGTGAAATATTTTTCCCCTAACATTAGGAGCAAGACGAGAAATAAATGGAGAGTTTTTAGTTTTGTTAAACAGCATGTCAACCTCTGTGGGTTATTTAATGCCAAAAAAGGAAGGTTTTAAGGCATTTTTAAAAATGTTCGGTTATAGTAAGAAAGTTGATTTAATCAGATTTTGATAAATTATTACTATACTTTTTTATTTTAGAAAGCTAAAGGTATCTTCTAGTTTTGTATTCAAAAATATATGATAGCAATAACTTTTTTTCCTTCAAAAATGTATTGTTGGTAATATTTTTTATTTAAAAATGTATATTTTTCTTTAAAAGTCTGTTTTTATACTTTCATAATGTTTTGACCCCAGTTTGAGGACAAACTATTTTCCCATAGCTGGGACCCTAACAGGTGCTACCACCCCGGGTCAGGGTTGATCTAGGAACAACAGCAAATAAGAGGTGGTTCAATGCTTTTCATAACCTCATAATCAGAGGTCTTGCTGCCGGATGCTGTTTATCGTCGTACCCAGGACCGAAATACCAAGTTTAAGATAATTTAAAAGAAAAACAGTAATTAAAAAGATTGATGAAGAGTAACCGAAAGTGTTTTTAAAAACTTTAAGAATTAAATAGACAAAGGGATAACTAAGAAATATTAAATATTTAATGTTATAAAAAAGAGTTATAGTGGGTTGCTTATCTATTCTTTTTCCGTTAGTAGTGGGAGTCCGTTCTAGCGAAGGGTAATTGTATACCGTTGCAGGTTAACGGAATTTGGCCTTGTGGTAGATAGCCCACTATAAGTCATAAAATGATTATAAAATCAAGAAAAGCAATTTGAGTAGAAAATATCATTTTTATATATACACATTTCAATTAATGTTTTTACAATTAAAGTAATACTTGAATATAGTGCCAACGGAGGTTAAAATGTTCTTGTCAAATAATAAGCTGAAAGAGATTTAAGGATTAGGAATGTGGGTAGCGTTATGAGTAAGGAATATCTTTGATGTAGTCGCTCCTTAGGTCAGTAAGTAGTTTTGAGACAGGGAAGAAGGAAGTAGAGGTGAAGGGACGAGCATAGTAGCCACTTGACTTGGTCAAGGGAGATATTAATTACTCTCGCCTGTCACCGTCGGTCTGTCTGCTGGGTGCTTTCTGTATCTGCTTTTTATATCTACTTTTTGGATCAAAGCAGCTCGTTTGGATTTCACACTTGTATTTGATTTTGGGCTTCCCATTGGTTGATAAATAAAATTCGTGTAGGCTCGCGAAATGGAAATTTAATATTTGATTAATTTTTATTTTTCAACCGGAACATCTGCGCGAACTCGGATGCGCACGGACGACTTTTGTTCATTTGCCTTTTTGTCGTGAGAGAGCCAACATCCGGTCCATCGCTTTTCTCGGTCGGTATCACCACAGAGTGAACTTTACAAAATAAGAAAATCAGAAAAATTCAATCTATTATTAGTGGAAAAGATGGTAAATGAATCATAGAGAGAAATAATAAAAATTAAAGAATTAAAATTATAAAATTAAAAAAAAAAATCACAGAATTACAAAGTTAATGAAAAATTGAGAATCATAAAAAATATTAAAGCATGTAATGTAATTGAAGGAATGTAATTGAAGTCCAGCTTAGGGGGCACTTGATGCGGAAAAAATTTGAATGTAGTTTAATTCGGCGATTATTGTGATGGCTATCTAATTCGTCAACAAAACATTCCAAGTCACTTCAGATCGCGAACTTTTAATCGATAGCAATGCAAGGTCACTTAATAGATCATCATTCATCGAATTTCTCAAAAATGTTTTTACTAGTTTTATTTTTGAGAAGCTTCTTTCACATGAAGCACTTGTAACCGGAAGTTTCATTGATATCAACAATAAATTGTATAAACAGACAAATCCTGCTTTATAGCTGCACAGAAAAGAAAGGAATTTTAACATAGATTTTGGTGGGTCAGGTTATTTCAGTAGTAAATTCTTAACAAGAGGAATCTCACGTTGTAAATCTCAAGTTGTAAATCACTTGCATTGAAGGAGTAAGCGGTCGCATAATCTTTCAAACGTTCTATAAATAAAAATGTTTGCCCTCTGAGATAAAGAGCTGAAATGCCACGAAAAATGACCAAAGACTTATAGTGGGCTGTTCATCTATTCTTTTCTGTTAGTAGTGGAGAGTCCGTTCTAGTGAAGGGTAGTTGTATACTGTTGCAGGTTAACGGAATTTGGCCTTGTTGTATATAACTTCACTATAAGTTATAAGCTGATTACAAATCAAGAAAGGCAATCTGAGTAGAAAAATAACATTTTATATATCCACATCTCAATTAATGTTTTTACAATTGAAGTAATACATGAAGTACAGGTCCAACGGACGTTAAAATGTTCATGGCAATAAAATGCTGAAAGGAGAATTAATACTTAGGAATTTGGGAGCGTGTAAGTAAGGAATGTCTTTGATGTATTCGCTCCTTAGGTCAGTGAGTAGTTTTTGAGGCAGGGAAGAAGGAAAGAGGTAAGGGAGGCAAGCGTAGTAAGCCGCTTGACTTGGGTCAAGGGGATATTGATTACTCTCTTCTCCTCGAGTCGGTCTGCCTGTCGATGCTTTCTGTATCCTCTTTTTATATCTTCTTTTTGGATCAAAGCAGCTCATTTGGGATTTCACACTTATATTTGGTTCTGGGCTTCCCATTGACTGATAAATAAAATTTTTGTACGCTCGCGAACTGGAAATTTAATATTTAATTGATTTTTAGTTTTCAACCGGAACATCTGCGCAGAGCCGGCGGGGCAGCGACGCCTTTTGATCATTTGCTTTTTGGTCGTGAAAGCGCAAACATTCGGTCCATTGCTTTTGCTTGGTATCACCACAGATTCATTAGAGAAACGGTTGTCCAATTCATTAATCAAACAGTCTAAAATTGGATAAAAATATTAATATAAAGATCACTTGATGAAAATGTTGTTGACATTTGGACAGTGAATTTGGAAACAATAAATTCATCGAGCTGTTTAGATTTTTTTTCGCTTGTATTAAATTACGAGTGAAATGTTGCATTTCTTGTAAAATTCAATAATCAAATCAGAATAAAGTAGGTACCTTCGCAAAATCGCTGAAAAAAAAAGCATTGTATATGAAGGAAAAAGGCTTCAAACTAAATAAAAACAAAGTTTTATCGGCAAAATGTTTATATTATCATTAATAGGAGAGATAAAAGTATTTTTTAATTATTTTAAAAAAAAATTTTAACACGTTCGAAATTTTGGTAGAAAATCTTGTTTTTCTTTCGTCCGTGAGTGACGCAATTTTTACAAGATTTTATAACAGCAAACGTAATACTACGCAAGGGACTTTTTTGCTGGTGAAAGACACATTAATTTGGAAATTCTTGCAAAAATCAAGCAATGGTCGAATATTGATAAAAATTTCAGGACTTATCCATAATTGACTGTAATCATGGATGAAATAATTATTTTTAGAAAGTGTTGGAAAAATTAATTCTTTTTTACATATGTTACCACACCCACTAATTAATTTTCGGAAATGTCTAGAAATTCGCCATTGTTTCTCTATAAACCTAATATTCAGGGGAATGCTAATCAACTGTCTTTTTTTCTTCAAAATTAACCAATTTTTAGAAAATCTGCTCCGAATTGCAAAAACAAAAATGCGATAAAACTATGCCATTTTTTATTTAGATAGAAAATTTAAAAGCTTAATACAAATAATTTAGCCATTGGATTATTAAAATAATTAAAACATTTTAATTGTGTGTATGCTATTTACCTGTATTTTCTTGTTACGGGTGGCCGTACATTATATATATCATTAAAATGTCACGTGTTTCAAAGTTTGGGCTCCATACATAAAAAAAAAGAAAAAAACAAAAAACTATATAAACATTTTCAGCAGGGTAGAATTCTTTCATTTCGCTTCATTGTTTCCTGTATCCTATGTTTCAACATTCAACAGGCTTTGCAAATCATCCCTTCAAAGTTTAAAGCAAGTTTTATATTTTAATTTCTAATTTCCTAATTTTGTTAAAAAAAAGTAATTGTGAAATTCACAATTTGTGGAGGTAACAAAATGAGGAATATGAAAAATAGATATCAAAAATAAAAATTAATAAATGCCATAAATTATTGAGTTACATCTGCCATTATATATTTTCATTCTGTTTTTAAATTGTAAAATTTTTTTAAAAGGAAGTTTTATATCATATAAATTTTTATTTTTCATAAAATGTCTTCAAACGTAAGGCTATAAAAGCAAAACTAACTAAAATTCTAAAAAATATTGGATAATTGCTGAAAATATTGTGTTAAATTTTTAATTTAAACAAAAAGTTAAAAATAAAAAAAACGAAGCGTACGCATAAGATATATGTTAAGTTCATCTTCCGTACTTAGCATGTTTTTGACAGCTAGTGTATGTCATGCCATTTATCGCCTCTGATAAAGCGATAACAACTCTGATAACAAGGATACCGTAATTAGGAAACGCTTTTAAGGTACATTTCAGGTAGTAAGCAAGTAATTCTTGTTTCAAACCAGATTAAGGTAAGTTTACATTCGGTAATTTGAATAAAATAATTTGTCAGCGTGGTGTATTTTATTTTTGCAAGATTGTTTAAAACCGAGAATTGGCTTCTGTTTACAAAATGTGTCGATCGATGAAAAATGGTGAAAAAATTGAAATTTTTTTTAAAACCAAAATAACTTTAGATTCCGATCAATTTAATTTCGGTCTGAAATACAGCAGGGTATTTTGCCTACTGGAATTACTAAATTTAATCTCTTGGCTTTCAATTAAAGCTAAAATAAAAGCTTCAAGAAAACGTTTTTATTTTTAAAAATTCAATTTAAATTTAGGGATCGAAAATGAGTGGAGGTACATATTCTGATATCTTTAAATGCGGGGAGTATCGGCTATGTTTGTGAAGTGGTCTTGTACCGGACATAGCCAACCTTCCCTACAGCTTGTATGAGTCTTAGTTGAATCATTGATAAACAATTCAGGCCACCTGCTGTGTATAGCTATCCCTATGTGATGGTGGATGAGCCAATCTGCATATTCCTAAGACATAAAAACTGATTGTCTTCAGTAAATTGGAGAAAATCGTTTAACAATTCTTTCTCTCGGCCATAAATCACTGACTGCCAATTTGTCTACATATCAAGTTGGAAACATTATTTCTAATTAACGTCTTCCTTCAGATATTCAGAGGTTCTCTGTGTAGGGACAGGAAGTTTTTTCCGCTTGAAATTATCCTGCACATATATAAATCTACCATGCTCCCGTGCATTGAATGCTGCTGCCATATCTGGTCGGGTGCTCCTGCTGTCCACCTAGGTGTTCTTGACAAAATCCAACGGAGAATCTGTAATGAGATAGATCCTAACTTGGAAGCTCAGTTATAGTCACTTTCACACCGGCACAATGAGGCTTCCCTGTGTCTCTTCTACAAATATTTTCGCGGCTTCTGCTTCGATGAACTTAGCTCACTGGTGCCCCCTATATATGAATAAGCAACTCGGTCCCACTTTTTTTTACTGTGAAACCAATTCTACTCCAGCAGCTTTTATTTCTCGCACTTCCTGCCTGTATAATTCCCTTACGTTTACTTGCTTCCCAGACAACTACAATCTCCAAGAATTTAAATATAAAGTCAATAGTCATCTCCTATCTTCCTAACCTGCATCCTCTCTCTCATGCTCCCTTCTCCGTCCACTCCACTCTCATCAGTATTATCATCCCTCTCTTACCTACTTCCTGACACCCCCTATAACCTGTCACTCTTTCTCATAACTATGTAACAGCCTGCAAAACAATGGCAGTAAAATGCCTTGCTTGAGGCGATATGATTATAAAAAAATATGAAAATATGACTATTAAGTCTTTTTCCTTCCCTATCAATTTGTATGTTTCTATTTTGGTTGTCTTATTTTGTTTTTCTTTCAAACTAGTCTTTATATGTGTCCTTAAAAAACTACAAAAAAGAAAAAAAAACGCAGAGGAGAAAAATGCTGAAGATCAAATCTTATCAAAACTAGAGACTGATCAGTTTCATAAATTTTTAAACTTATAAAAGGGGAGCAACCGAAGGGCCAGCCAAAATTCGAGGTGGGGATTGTCCTCCCTCTTCTGTTCCCCGTAGAATCGCCACTGCGTGTCATCAGCACATAATCCCTGCTCATCCTACATGCCTTCAATCACGGTGGTTCTGATTTAGATTTAACCTACATATAGTGACGTCAGCACGTAAGACCTCAACATGGAACAGTTCTTCTTTCTCGATTGTTCTGGCCTATCCCGCGTATATTAACGTCAGCACATAATCCCCACCCATCGAACAGGCCTTCTCTATCGGCTTTTGTCGTTTATCCTAGATATAGCAAAATCAGCACATAATACCTGCCCATGGGACTGTTCTAACATGTTACATATATTGACGTCAGCACATAAGTCCTGCTTATCGAACAGGTTTTCTATACAGGTGTTTTTGATTTATTCTACATATACCGATATCAGCATATAAAATCTGCCATCCCATCTCGTTGGTTAATTTTTGTATTTTATAAGGGTCTTCTGGGTTTTTCAACATTAGAGATAATCTCAATCATCATATTCATGGTTCACGGATTTTTTTTTTATCCTTTAACAAACTGGTAATTTAGTTTGAATGGTTCTCAGTTTTTACTAAATTCTTTTTTTTTTTTTTAGTTACGATCATCACATCTGCTTTCCCGGCTTGGATTCGTCGATCAGTTTGAATTTGTTTTTTGGTCTCTCTTTGTATAGAGGGTTTGCATTGCACGGTCATGCTTCACTCGTTTACGCAATTCTCAGTTGATCATTCGTCTCACGTTTGACTATAAAAAATAAATTTGTAAAAAAAAAATTAAAAATAGTTGCAATAATAGTAGTAGTAGTAGTAGCAGAAGAAGAGGCTGAATAATAATAATAATAATAATAATAATAATAATAATCATGAAGAAGAAGAAAAAAATTCCATGCATAGAAAAAAAGAGAATGAAAAATTCGAGCAATTCCGACTTGAATTCAATGTGGTTTTATTTTTGTTTCATCAAATTAAATGCACACGGCGATCTACCTCTGTGTCCTGTATTCAATTTGCTAAACCTAGTCATTTCGAATGAACCACGCAAATACTAATTTCAAATGTCAGATGTCGTGGCCTATTCATTTTCCCTTCATGGGAAGTCGACATTCTAATTTCCAAATAAAGTTTGTTTTTAGATTTTCTAAGTTTTTTCTGTCGGTTTATTATTGTAAAACTTTATTCCGAAATTATTCTGAGAATTTAAGAATCGCGGGAATTTATATTAAATAAAAACTTATTAGCAAAATAAAAAAAATAGCTTTCACTTTGTTGGGGATTTCAGAAAGAGAGCTTCACACTTCAGTGAAATCTGCTGAATACTCCTTCAAAGACTTGACAGTCAGTCAGTTAAGTGCCATCCGTGATACACTCTTGGGCGATCATGTCTCGAAAGAGACATGACTGACTGTGCATAAGATTATCCCGCAGTAGGTAGCTATTGCTTTCTGCGGTAGACTGGTTGCCGACCAAGGCTATAGAACCCAATCTGTCCTGTTATTTGACTCATAGCTAGAAAGGGAAGATATGTATTATATTATTATGTAGTAATAAGTGGGGGATCAGTTTATTACTTAATAACAATATAAAACAGATCACCCACTTTATGCCCAGTAGAAGCCTGAATCATATGTTCAACTATTATATTCAGTCAGTCAGTTAAGTGCCATACGTGATACACGCTTGGGTGATCATGTCTCGAAAGAGACATAACTGACTGGGCAGAAGATTATCCCGCTGTAGGTTGCCATTGCTTTCTGCGGTAGACTGGTTGCCGACCAAGGTTATAGAACCTAATCTGTCTTGCTATTTAACTCATAGCTGGAAGGAAGAGACGGATTAATACCTTTCCTAAGGGTATTTGCGCGTAATAAAAAAAAAAATGAAAGTGGTAATCATGAGAGACAAGATTACAAAATTCAGCAGTCTAGGATCAGATAATAATTTACGAAAAAGATTCAATTTTTAACGAATGTCTTTTAGGCGTTTCCCAAGATTGATTGTTGTGAGCGACGGCCGATGATTTTTCTATTCCACGTTTTCGCTTGCGGCTCTTGCCAAAATCACGACCGTTATATTTTCATTCTTTTATTACTCTAAGGTCGACTGCAGTGATCACCTTTTGCGTTCCTTAATATGAAAGCAGACGGTCCTAGTTTTTGGCCCAAAGAAGATAAGTAAGTTACATTTCAAACGCACAGGTATCGTAATTTTCTTGAAATTCTGTATGTTTTATAATTGAGTTTTCAAACGTGACAACCACATCTATATTCCAGAACGTTCCTATTGTAGGTGATTAGTAAAATCAGCTAAAGTACTGAGGAAATGCTGTTATGAGAATCGTCATTTTTTTCAGTTAAGGGGAAGAAACCGTGAAACACATGGCATTTTAACGTACACATAGAAATTACCATACAAAAAAAAACAAACAAAACAAAAACAAAAAACAAAAAAACAAAACAAAACTAGCGAATCAATTCGAATGTGACTAAGAAACCATAACACAGCTAATGACACTAGAATCCAAATGCATCGTGAATAAAAATATGATGAAAACAGAATTTCAATCTCAAAATATTTTAATAATATATATTTTCAAATTATCTAAATGCTTTAATTCTTTTTTATACTGTAAAAAATAATTAAATACACACAAAACAAATTAATAATTATTTTAAAAATACGAGGGCTAGATGATTTGTACTAAAGTTTTCAATTTTCGATTAGTAAATACAGTCTTCACTTAATCAACTACCAACCTAATATCTACAAGTTTTTGCAATATTTAAAAAATATTTTTAAAAGTTTATAAATTATTATAATTAAAAAAATGAAAACGATATTTTTAAAAAATTTCATTATTAATCGACATTTTTTTTCTTCAGACTATAATTTATATTATTTATTAAAGCAATTAAAAGCTTATCAAATTAAATAATATCATTGTTTTATTGCATTTTTTCTGCACGAAGCAGATTTTCGGTAAAAAGGGGTAAATAGTTTAAAAAATAATATATGAATTACATTTCCCAATGAGTTCTGCGTTCAACTAATAAAACCAATTTTGCCTACAGAATTTAATTTTTTGAAATTTCATGAAGTTAGGTGGAGTTGGGGTAACTGATTTGAAAAAAAATATTTTTATGAAGGTTTTAAAAATAAGGATTTAAAAATAATCTAATTAATTTGTGAATAAATCCTGAAAGTTTCATTAACATCCGATGATTATTTGATTTTTGCAAGAATTTCTAAATTAATGAATTGGCACCGAAAATAAACTGAGTTATGTAATATTACATTTTACATTGTAAACTCTCGTAATGATTTGGTTACCCGCTAAATAAAATAAAAAAAAAATTACCAAAGTTTTGAACGTGTTAGAAAGGAATAAAATTTAAAAAAAAATAATTAAAAAATACTTTGTTCTTTCCTCTTTATAACATAAATATTTTGATGGAAAAAGTTCATTTTTATTAAGTTTGGGACCTTTTTTCTTCACACTATGCTATTTTCCAGCGATTTAGTGGAGATACCTACTTTACGGTATAAAAAATGAAAGCATTTAGATAATTTGAAAATATATATTTATTAAGATATTTTTTAAGAGATTGAAATTCTGTTTTCATCATATTTTTTATTCGCCATGCTTTTTGATTCTAGTGACATTAGCTGTGTTATGGTTTCTTAGTCACATTCAAATTGAATTGCTAGCCCCAAAGATCCGGAAGATCTATTACATTTATGAGAAAAGATTTGTCACACTTTTAATTTCGAAATGATTTCTTTTGTGAGAATAAAGCATTTTAATTACAAAAAACGTTCTTTCAGCCTCCTGATAATTTAGTAATGGTATTAAATATATTTTTTAGCTATTATCGGTCATTAGTCATTAATATATGAGATTATTTTCGGATAATCCAACAACTTGTTCGCTAAGTTTTTATAATGTTAAGAATTGGTTCACATTAACCGGTCCGAAGCGGTAGGATGTCACCACTGGATATAATGTAGAGAAAAAACAAACCGGTGTAAGCAGTGTTATGTTTTGGGCGACGTTCAGCTTGGAAAAATTGGGTTTTCTCATTCGTTTCGAATCTACTTTATCACGTTACATCAATGTCATAATTAATGTGTACCACGTACACCGTCTATAGTAGCAGTCTACTATGGCAGCAACAAAATCTTTGCACTGGATAATGTGTTTTATAACACTGCGTTAAGCGAGACTGGCGTAGGGTAATGGCTAGTGATCTAGATTTATTAACATTAAATAGTGAATTCGTAGGCGTAGGGACGACCAGCCATGTCTGGTATAAAGCCTATTCACAAACACAGTCGACAATCTGCCTTACTTACGGTTTCATCAGAATTATCAGAAGTTCATCAGAAGGTAGATTTGTGGAAGAATAAAAGTATACATTTTGTAGGTTTAAATTTATTTATTTATAGAACAGAATAAGATGAATTGGTATAAGTTAAACGTTCAATGAGAAACGGTTGTAAGGAGTTAAGGACATCAAGAGATAATAGTAGTAACATGTGTGTATGTATATATGAGCGTTATTGTTGGGTAGGAATGTCTTTGAAGTTATCACTCAGTCTTAAAGGGTTCCGTTCGGTTATCAAGTATAAGAAAAGGTAGACGGGTGAACGGTGAAAAGGAAGGCGGCGAGAGAGAAAGAGAGAGGTAATAACGATCGTCTGACTTTGTCAAGGGATGTGTTGATACACTCGTCATCTCTCTGGTGACAGGCCAACTTGCCCGCCTTTTATTTTGTTTGTGACGCTTGAAAAGGTCATTTGGGAATTCAATCTCGGATGTGATTTCGGCCTTTCTATTGGTCGACGAACAAACTTCGTGTCGGCTCGCGAAAAGTTCCGTAAAAGAATTTGTTTTTAGATGTTTCTTAGTTTTCTATGGGTCGAAAAACATTTCGCATCAAGGTGTGAAATTTCACGAGTATTGTTTTGGATTCACATTTACGTGTGTGCTAAGCAAAGTTTGTAAATTCGAGTTTTTTTATTTTTAACAAAATATATGAGTCAGTGCTTAACATTTGAATTTTTAATCTAGATCTTGTTTCGTTCACTATAATTTAAATTCTGACTGCGTTATCCATAGAGTGATCATGGTTTTAACTTAGTATTCAGAAATACGACATGAGGTAAGAGAGATAAGAGATAAGAGAGAGAGATAAGAGAGAGGTGAGAGAGTGAAGAGAGAGAAAGAAGATGTGTGTGTGTGTGTGTGTGTGTGTGTGTGTGTGTGTGTGTGTGTGTGTGTGTGTGTATTCGTGTGTGTATTCGTGTGTTTGAAACCGGCTCTCTTAGACATCAGTTGTGCGACATGTGACATGAAACAACACCGGAAACTTCGCTGCCCCGAAGATTATTGTCAGATTCATTCACATTCAAAGGGCAGAGTAAATCTTTACACAGTGACTCTTGGGGCTACTTTTAAAATAATTTGAGCAAGCATGGTCTGTTAATGAAAAGAAATTCAACAAAAAAGTAATATTGATGACCTCTCAAATGTTCACAACATGCACCATAATTAGGCCATCTTGTTTGTAGATCATCAACATTTGATTAACAATTTCTCTTATCTAAAAAAATATACAAACTGGGCTGCAGTTGTACTAAATTTACTAAAATTTGAAAATGGCTGTCATAATTTTTGACGGCGTTACTTTTAAAATAAACCAGACTAGGATTACTAATAATAAGAAAGTCAATTCAAAATTTAATAAATCGTAGCTGAAGTTGTTACATATCGTCTAAATTGACATCCCTATGTTGTAATTATTCAAGCTTAGCTTATATTTTTGCACAACGCGCCGTATGTGGGCAGCCATTATCGATCAAACTCATTACTATGCCGTAAAAGTTAGCAATCGAAATCCGAAAGCACTATAGGAGAGCGAAAATGCCTTCCAAAAAGTAAGCAAAGTACTGAAAAACATGAAAATTTCATTAGAAACAAAAAAAAAAACGAGTACTAAACTGTTAGTCCTCTTTTTTGATATCCAGTCTGGACAATCTTCTCAGAGATAAAGAAAAGACTTGATGCAACAGAAATGTGCTTCTACAGAAAGATGCTGAGGATAGTATAGACCAAAGATGTGAGCAATGATGAAGTTTTAGAGAAAATGGAAACAAGTCATTGAATCAGAGATGGGAAAATTTAACGTGTTGTATATAAGCAGCGGATACATACGCCAGTATTACAAATTTGCTATGGTGCTTAGACTCAAATTTTAGAGCAGTGTGTCACCGTCTATAACCTATTCTCCGACAGACAGTACTGCTTCCGCTTTGCTATGTCTAAGGCCGATATGCTAACTACCATCAGCGAGTATATATACCAGGCTCTCGATAAGAATGACGAAGCTCGAGCTGTTACCTTGGATCTCTCCAAAGCATTTGATAGAGTCTGGCACACTGGCCTTCTGCACAAGCTACAAAGCTATGGTATCACAGGACGCTTCTTTGATTTAATCTAATTCTTCCGATTAACAGTGTAATGAAAATCGTTTGACTGGGCATGTCTCCAGATCCTATCACATGAACGTGGGTGTTCCTCAGAGCTCTATGCTAGTCCTGGCGCTCTTTCTGATCTTCATGAACAATCTCCCTGAAGTCATCAAACCTATGTAGGCATCTACGCTGACGACACCACAATTTAATCCCGCCTCAGTAAGAAATCTACCAAGGCAGTCAAAGATAACCTTACTGTTGATCATACACTGAATACTGTTGTCATATCTGGTCGGGCGCCCCTGCTATTCATCTCGGGGTTCTCGACAGGATTCAGAGGAGAATTTGCAATGTAATCGATCATGACCTGGCAGCTCGACTCCAGTCACTTTCTCACCGACGTGATGTGGCTCACTTTGTATCTTCTACACTTATTTGTACGGCTTCTGCTCTGACGAGCTTAGCTACCTAGTGACCCCTCTACATGAAATTTACAAGAGCAACAAGACAGGCACACAAGGTCTCACTTTTACAGTCAAAACACCCAAACGCAGCCGCTATATTACTATATCTGCGTTTTTTCTCGCACTTCCCGCCCGTGGAACTCTCTTCCGAGTACTTACTTCCCTGATAGCTACAACCTCCAAGAGTTTAAATGCAATGTCAATTCCCATCTTTTACCATCTTGACTCCCATCTTTTTTTTATCCTTTATCCAACACTCCTTGGATCTTGTTCTTCTCCCTTTTCACTTTACTCTCACGCAACACTCTTCACACCAGTATTCCGATCCATCTCTTAAGCATTTTCTGACATCCCCTGCAACCGGTTTCACCAATTTACAACTGAGCTGTCTTGAAGTAACCGTAAATTCTTTGCTAACAGCTAAAAGTTTGGCATGTTGAACTCCGGGCCAGCTCTAAGCTTTCAAGTCAACTTTAATCAGTAAAAATTTAAATGCAATTTCAGTCGGTCTCTGTTGTTCTCCTGACAACTCTTTTTGTTTCTTGGTCATTAACAATATTTATTTTTGTAACACTTCCATACTCAGTAGCCCCTTGCGGTCTCAGTGGCTTTTTTGCCTTGTTTTTGGTTGAACTCGAGTAAGAAGAAAAATACGTTCCCACATATTGGCAAAACCCTATATAGAGGAAGTAGCCATTGTCACTAAATATAAATATATATAAAAATATATATTATATATAAATATGTATTATTATGTATTATGTAGGAGATATTTGTGTAGGATCCTTTCGTATAATCTGATAAGCTTGATAGTGCTATCGTTAAAAGACGACAAGAAATCGCACTAATTGTTGATTTTTTTATCCGGTCTGAGCTTTCGGCTTACATCAACCATTATCAAAGAATGAACATTTAATATATAGTGAACATAGAACATTTAAATTATTAACAAAGTGGTATTAAACAAAGAAAATGAAACCAAAGAGACAGGTCCATTTTTAACGTGGCGGATGGCCGCAGACGGTGAAAAAATGGTGGTGGTGTGGTTAGAGAGAAGACAGAAGAGAGATATAAGAGAGGGAAGTGAGAGATGAGAGAGAAGCGAGATAGTGAAGACAGCGAAGCAGCGAAGAGAGAAGACAGAAGAGAGATATAAGAGAGGGAAGTGAGAGATGAGAGAGAAGCGAGATAGTGAAGACAGCGAAGTAGCGAAGAGAGAAAAAAGAAGAGAGATATAAGAGAGGGAAGTGAGAGATGAGAGAGAAGCGAGATAGTGAAGACAGCGAAGCAGCGAAGAGAGAAAAAAGAAGAGAGATATAAGAGAGGGAAGTGAGAGATGAGAGAGAAGCGAGATAGTGAAGACAGCGAAGTAGCGAAGAGAGAAAAAAGAAGAGAGATATAAGAGAGGGAAGTGAGAGATGAGAGAGAAGCGAGATAGTGAAGACAGCGAAGCAGCGAAGAGAGAAAAAAGAAGAGAGATATAAGAGAGGGAAGTGAGAGATGAGAGAGAAGCGAAATAGTGAAGACAGCGAAGTAGCGAAGAGAGAAAAAAGAAGAGAGATATAAGAGAGGGAAGTGAGAGATGAGAGAGAAGCGAGATAGTGAAGACAGCGAAGCAGCGAAGAGAGAAAAAAGAAGAGAGATATAATAGAGGGAAGTGAGAGATGAGAGAGAAGCGAGATAGTGAAGACAGCGAAGCAGCGAAGAGAGAAAAAAGAAGAGAGATATAAGAGAGGGAAGTGAGAGATGAGAGAGAAGCGAGATAGTGAAGACAGCGAAGCAGCGAAGAGAGAAAAAAGAAGAGAGATATAATAGAGGGAAGTGAGAGATGAGAGAGAAGCGAGATAGTGAAGACAGCGAAGTAGCGAAGAGAGAAAAAAGAAGAGAGATATAAGAGAGAAGAAAGAGAAGTGAGAGAGATAAGAGAAAGAATGGAGAGAGATAAAAGAGAGAAGTGAGAGAGTAAATATAGAGAAGAGAGAGAAAAGAAAAGAGAGAGATAAGAGAGAGGTGAGAGAGTGAAGAGAGAAAGAAGATGTGTGTGTATTCGTGTGTGTATTCGTGTGTTTGAAACCGGCTCTCTTAGACATCAGTTGTGCGACATGTGACATGAAACAACACCGGAAATTCGCTGCCCCGAAGATTATTGTCAGATTCATTCACATTCAAAGGGCAGAGTAAATCGTTACACCGTGACTCCTGGGGCTACTTTTAAAATAATTTGAGCAAGCATGGTCTGTTACTGAAAAGAAATTCAACAAAAAAGTAATATTGATGACCTCTCAAATGTTTACAACATGCACCATAATTAGGCCATCTTGTTTGTAGATCATCAACATTTGATTAACAATTTCTCTTATCTAAAAAAATATACAAACTGGGCTGCAGTTGTACTAAATTTACTAAAATTTGAAAATGGCTGCTATAATTTTTGACGGCATTACTTTTAAAATAAACCAGACTAGGATTACTAATAATAAGAAAGTCAACTCAAAATTTAATAAATCGTAGCTGAAGTTGTTACATATCGTCTAAATTGACATCCCTAGTTTTAATTATTCAAGCTTAGCTTATATTTTTGCACAACGCGCCGTATGTGGGCAGCCATTATCGATCAAATTCATTACTATGCCGTGAAAGTTAACAAGGCTAATTAGCTAAAGAATGTTCTATTGCTTCTCAGCTGATTCAAGTACTAAATCGACATGCGTACAGTCAAACCAATTTCATGTCACCTTCAGTTAAACCAGAAAGTCATTCAAATATACCTTCCATTCTGATTCCCTAACCACGAAGCTCTTTTCTTTTCTTTTTTTGTTATCTTGTTCGTCTTCTTGTCTAAGTATCTGTTTTGAAACGGCTGGAGTTTATTAAAGTTGACCTTTGCATTTCTACAAGTGAGAAATGCCGTATTCATAATGTCAGGAATTATTCAGAACAAAGAACACTCGGCGCGTTTAATTGTGAGCTATAATTTCGCAACATGTGAAATTTTATTTTTCTCCGACGTAATTATTTTTTTTTATAAAAGAAATATTTTGAGTTTAATTTCGAAAGATTGCCTGCATCCATTTTGGTGGTCTTCCCGACACTCTCACGTACGAATAAACTGTCTCTAATGGTAACAAAAAAAAAAAAAATAATAATAAATAAAAAACTCACGTGATTTATTTCTTTTTCCAATAACAAAATAATGTCAAATAGCAAAAATAAATAAAAGTAGAAAGTAATAAATCAAACGTAAAAAAAAAAATATGGAATTGATTTCTTTTCTATTCTGCCCACGTTTTATTTGAATTAATTTTTTCCTTTCTCTTTCTTTTATGTTATTTCTCGACTGGCAAGAGCTTGCAGTGTTGCCCGCCATCATAGTTAATCAGGCACATTCTCCCGAATAAAGCTATGGCCCTTCACCAAATCTACTCAGGTATAAGTATATTTAATACTAGCAGTATAGCCCGGCGTTGCTCGGGTGTAATGAAAGCTTTAAAACTAATCCATGGTCCTGGAGCTCATACTCTTTCGACGTTGGCACGAAAGACTAAAAAGCAATAGTTGTTTCCAATTAAAGCGAAACCGTAGACTGAAAGAAAAATGAATGGATGTAAGTCAAATTTTGATTACAATTATACCTACTTAAAGCCAAACCCGAAGCAAAAACTAACGTAAAAGAGCTGAAAAAATACAGACATACAGATAAACAGACACACACACAAACATCTTGCCTTATATATATATATATATATATATATATATATATATATTATCGATTTTCTACAATATTGTAAGAACTGCAACCTTGAAACTTCTGAATATCGTTTCTTATGCCTATTGTCTATGAGTGTGTCAAATTTGATTAATATCAGACCACTCCTTCTATAACCCGATTTTTTCGATTATCGATATTTATCGGGGATACCTCGACACAAAACCTAGCTAAGAACACTCGCGGACGCTTATAGTACAACTGTGTACATTTTCAAGAAAATCGTTTCAGCCGTTTCGGAGTCTATAGGTAACGGACACACACACACAGACAGACACACACACAAAGTTCCATTTATAAATAAGTTTAGATATGAGTATAATTTAACTATATATATATATATATATACACACACACATCCGCATACAAATCTGTTTCGCTGTATCACAGCTCATTAGTATGATTAGACATCCGATTGCTTTTTACCCAGAATTGAAACCCGACCGAATTGGCGTCAATGGCGATTCTACCTCTGAGCTACGGGCGCTCAGTAGAAGGAGGCAGACTTTTTAGCGTGTATATTATCATTATACACGCCCAATAGCCAGAGTGCTCTAATTCATTACTGTATGGGCGATATATATTAGAGTCATCAACATAGAAGCCTGTATCGCTGTACCACAGCTCATCAGTGTATATAAGCAGTGTATACACACGCCACTCACCGAATAAACCCAATTCATTTCTGAATACGCATCGTTCATTCAGTAATGAATTAGAACACTCTTAGCTACTGGTGTATGTTTACATGGCACATCATACGCTAAAAGTCTGACTTCTACCGAGCGCTCATAGCTCAGAGGTAGAATCGCCGATTGATGTCAGTTTGGTCGGGTTTCAATCCTGGCTAAATGCAATCGAATGTCTTATCGTCTTGATGAGCTGTGATACAGCGAAATAGATCTGTCTGCAAATGACTATATATATATATATATATATATATATATATGTAGTATTTACATTATTCGGACTATTGTCTTCATCTTTGTTGCCATTTGTACGACGTTTTTGTCGTTGTACGCTCCGGCCTTCTTCAGGAGCTAGGAATTTCGAACCGAACCCTTTATTACAATCATTGGAGCATATCATTCTCATTCTTTGCGTAGTAATGCCTCGATTAGAAGTCATAAGTTATCTCTCTCTAACCCTGCAAGTTACTTGTTCACCACTGCTGTAGCCTGGAGTCGGAGCATACAACGGCCATAACGTCGTACAAATGGCAACAAATTTGAGCACAATAGTCCGAATAATGTAAATACTGTAAATACTACCTCATCTCAGAAATATAGACATATATATATATATATATATAGCAACCGTTCTTTTAAACATATGTCATTAAATATGAGGCAAAAATAAAATTTTAATTTTGACTTAGTGTTTCTATTGTTCTTACTTTTTTCCATAGTGAGGGAATACGAAAACCATCTATTATATATATATATATATATATATATATATATATATATATATATATATATGTTTAAGAGAATGTCAACTCGTTAAGCCAGAGAGGGTAATCCAAAAGATTTTATCTAATTAGTATAAATTACCAATTACATAGAAATACAAAGCTCAGTGGATATTTTCAAAAGCCAATATATTGAGTAGAAATAATTAAACATTCTTATATTACTTTATACTTGATTTAGATCTCTTCATCAGTAGAAAAAGGGTTCAGCACACACTGCTACATTGTTATTACACAGAATTTAAACACATCTCTTTGTTTCCAAGGCCATTCTCCTCTTTCTTAACCCTTTTGTATTACCATTGCTATTGTAGTGATGCAAAAGGCGATTATCTCCCCTTTGTTATGACGATGTTACGTGGGTCACGTGACGACCGCTTAGAGACTAAAAGTGTTCAGTCTGTCAGTTAAATGCCTGGAGCAAGACACACGAGTTGTTCGTCTTGCCAGAGACATCCAGTAGGCACGTGGGACAGCTTACAAATCCAAAGTGCTGTTTTCCTTTGGGAATATATCATTCTCAGATAAAGAAATTATCTCTTTCTTGCAGTCCTCATGTTGGAAAAAAGTGACTGGTCATTTCCTGTTTGAGAGCAATATGTCCTTGCAGGTGACATAGAAGATAAATCCAGCTCGCTCGAATTATGAATTCTAAATTGGATGTTCCGGAATCCTAATTCTTCTCATGAAACACAGAAGTATACACTGACAGATGACATTCCCTTTGGTTATTAATACAAGTAATAACACGGTGTTAATAGCAGACACGGTAAGGAGAATACAGAATCTCTTATGGAAACAAAAAGACAGCGAGAAGAAAGGACTGAGCATAACCTTCAAGAAAACTGAATGTATTGTCATTAGCAAAAAAGAAGACCCCACATCTCCAACTACAGGTCAGAGAAACTAAAATACAACAATTAAAGAAATGTAAATTTTTTTTTAATCATTTCACCCCAAGCAAGGCATTCCACTGCCACTATTGCGCAAGGGGTTATATAGGGGAAGGTAAAGAGAAAGAGTAGTTAGATATAAGAAATGTCAGAAGGAGGGTGATAGACTGGTAAGGGTACCGAGGCTGAGGGTTGGGTAGATGGGAAGAGTGTTTGAGAGAATGGATGCAAGTTAGTGTGTTAGGAGGTGTCTATTGACCTTACATTTAATCTCCTGGAGATTGTAGCTGTCGGGGAAGCAATCATGTGGAAGGGAATTCCACAGTCGGGAAGTGCGAGAAAAGAAGCTGTTGGAGTAGAAATTGCGGTTACATTTTATCAGTTTCACTGTAAAATGGTGGGACCTAGTTGCTAATCTAGTATCTCGTGCAAATTCATACCTAGGGTGCACAGTGATCCTGAAATGACACGGCACATGAAGAATAAAAAGACTATACCTTCTTGTCATTTTTTTAACACTGATTGTTGTGTTGATATATGTTATAGTTTTTCTCCGTAGGACAAATGTATGCATACAATGTTGTACATGACTTAACGATATAGCACTCTCTCTCAGAATAAATCATGCTTGATATTCCTGCTTTTTTCAGCTATTCTGTGCTATGAACTTCTGCCAAGTAACCAATCAATTGATTCTGAAAAATGGTGACGAATTAAAGGCAAGAAAAACGCCCAGAACAGACAAACATGAAAGATGTTGTTGACCATCCTCATCTATCCTTGGTGGCCCAAGAAAAAATGATGCAGCTTGGTTGGGGTGAGTTACTCCACCCATTATATTTACCAGATATTGCTCCGTCGGATCTTTATTTATTCAGTTTTTTGCAAATTAATCTTAATCGTAAAAGTTGTAATTCTTATAGGATACAAATCCGATATCATCCAACAATTAACTGAAACGCAAAAAGGAAAATTGCACACCCGCAAATATCGATCAGAATGACTAAAAAAATGTTGAAAACTCCAGACCAAGGCAAATTTCACATGCTGGTGTGAAAATTAAGATTCTGGATTCAGATTGGATAGGAAAAAACAAATTAAACTATGACCCCTGTCTTCACCTCTAAAAATGTGGGTTTACGGTTGCATCCAATCACATGCATTTGAGCATTTAAATCTTACAAATTAATCAACTACTTACATTTTCTATTGGAACATTTTTACTTCTTACAAATTTGTTATTCTGTTCAGTTTATAATATTCCATTTATTTTACAAGCAAAACACTTTTATTCTTTCAACGATCTGATACCTTTAAATGCAAGGATTATCGGCTGTTTTTTTTAAATGGTCTTGTATGATACTTGACATAACCGAGGCCACTACATTCTTTTGATGACATAATAAGCACCTTAATGAGTTTTTTGCCAAAAATACACCGAAAATTTGAAAGACAGAATCTTTAAGTTGAAGGAAAATGGAGAAAGGTTGTTCAACAAAATGGTTCATATTTACTTGAATAAATATTTAATGGCATAATTTTGTTTGGTTATTTAATTTTCCTTAAAAATCGGCATGAAATTTTCGGACAACATAATACGTAATTATTAAATGACAATTTTACTTTGTTTTGACGATGACATTATTAAATACTTTCTGTTGAGATTCAGAATCTTTTCAAAATTCACTGATGGCGATACCCATGTTTTTAAGAAGATTTAGTTAAAGAAAAGATGTTTTTGCGGAAGTTTCCAACGGTTTTACTAAATAAAATACCGAGTTTTAAGTCTGTAGATAAAAAAAGCCGGCTCAGAACTTTTGTACAACGCCATAAAAAGAAAACGAAAATAAGTTTGCAATATTTGCGTCAAGATATAAAATCAGATTTCCTTTCAAACTTTAACTCTGTTCAACCCTAGCCTGGTTCAGTTTCAGCCTTCTGATAATCCCTGTAAATACTAAACCTATTCTACCGAGATCCATTAAATGAAGAACATTTCACTTGATACATTCAAATGGGCTAATTGAAAAGATTCTCCCTTTGAAGGGGAGTAAATCGATAATGACTGTATATGTGTTCCACCGATGAATATTTCAGCTGGTGCTTTGATAATATCTTGGGAAGATCTTTGTGTAATAACCTGAGCAAAATTTATTGATTTCCTTTATATGACATTACTGATTCAATTCTTATTATAAATTAATCTTCTTTCAGTTTATTTCAGGCAATTTCTGGTATGCGGTCTCCGTCGTCACCTTCCCTAACCCTATCCCTGACACTTTATTCTCTGTCTGCGATGTATGTGAGACTGCCCAAATAATCTTTATTAGGGTTCTTGTTTATATATCATTCTGTTCAACATTCGCGCTCTCACGCTTGCCATTACGAATGTGGGTGTGAGGATACATACTTCATCATTCATTGTCAACTGATCCGAGTTCAACTCTCCCCAGTTGCACTCGACTTCCTTGATGGATTGCGTGAAATTAGCGAAGTTTGCACTCCGGCATCATGCTGCACGAGGTGCAGAGAAAATGTCTGAAATTCGAGTAATACCGATCCCTATACATACAAGCGGTTTCTCACATCCCGAAAATGAATATGCAGATCTGAAAACTGAGGTTTTCCAATTAAATCAGTTCAGTATATTAGATCGTTAAGAATTCATATACAGGGTGTCGATAAAGTGCGTGTGCATTAAAAAAATAAATAGAAATAATTTGTAAAAAGGAGCAGAAAGAAGTAAATCTATATTTTTTAAGGTTTTATTGAAATTGTATTTAATATTCCACATGTCCTCCATCATTAGCAATACAAAGGGTAATAGGATTTTGCAGTTGACGGAAAATATTTGCCAACTGATTTACAGTAATGTTTGCAATCACATTGGTATCAATAACTATACTTAAAACTATGTACATTAAACTTTATAATATTTTTTACAGATTATTTCTATCACAAATACAAATAAAGTTATACATTTTTTAAAGTGCACACCGACGTTATGGACGCCCTGTATAACGAATTATCACCCAATAACTTCATTGTTCAGTCAGAAAATTTGAATTAAACAGAATCGTGTCCTCTTTAAAAAATTTGAAAAAAAAAAAGCCAAATTTAGGCGTAATTTAAAAAAAAATCATCGATTCTTAAAATTTATTCTTTAAATTTAAATTGATGCGGGATATGTCTTTAGCTTCGAAATACGAATTTGTCTCGCATCTTGATGGAATTTTAAAAACACTACACCACAAAAGATTGATGGAGATGCTCAGCAGCCTCGACATATTTGGGAAAGACATAAGAGTAATCATGAATCTCTACTGGCAGCAAACTGCTTGTATACAGACAGGTAACGAATTCAGCAGATATACAAAGATAGAAAGGAGCGCAAGACAAGGGTGTGTCTTTTCACTGGATTTATTCAACAGCGAGACTATTCTGAGGACCCTAGATGTTATGCCAGGATTTGTCATCGGAGGCCACAATTTAAACAATATAAGGTACGCAGATGGTACAGTGCTGATAGAAGGTAGCTGAAGAGAGTGACAAGAAAGTACTACGAATAAACTGCAAGAAAACCGAATGCATGGCCATCAGCAAAAAGGGCAGCCCAAAATGCCAAATACGGATGGGGAATACTAAAATCAAGTAGGTACAAAATTCTAAATACCTAGGAAGTGTTCTAATAGAAAACGGAAATTGCGACACAGAGATACGAAGGCGAACTGCCATGGCAAAGGAAGCATTTCAGAAGTTGAGTAAAGTATTAAGAAACAGGCCAATTTCACTAGAAACAAAGAAGAGAGTACTGGATTGCTATGTGATATCAGTTCTCTAATATGGCAGTGAATGCTGGACAATATCATCGAAGATGAAACGAAAACTTGAAGCAGCTGAAATGTGGTTCTACAGAAGGATGCTGCGGATATCATGGATCGAGTATGTGAGCAATGAAGAGGTTTTGGAAAGGATGGAAACGAAAAGGAAATTAATACTGAGCACCAGGAAGAGACAACTAAAGTTCCTGGGACATGCAATGAGGAAGGGGGACTTAGAGAACCTGATACTAACAGGCCAGATAAAGGGAAAAAGAGACAGGGGAAAGCAGCAGATAACATATTTGAAGGGCCTGAACAGGTGGATGACAGAACGGGGGTTGCGTGGTGTTACAGGAGAAAGTGTGCTAAGAGCCACCAAGAATAGTGAGACGTGGAAAGCCATGATCGCCCACGTCCTAAAAGAACAGGGCACGTAGAAGTAGAAGAAGAAGAAGAAGAAGGAGAAGAAGAAGAAAATGCGACGGGTTCTAAAAAGCTCTTTATCTGTCGAAGAAACCTTAAAAAAAAAAACAAAAACGAAAAATGAAAGAAAGAAAAACAGAAAGAAAGAAATATATATTATTCTTTGATGAAATTTGGTGGGAATTGTTGAGCCGAGAACGTTCCTAACCTCACTTATTCTATGTTTTTCATCTCCATACATAACTTTTATAAATATCATTCATAAAATTGGTGCAATAAGAGATCAACGGCACCAGTTAAGTACCATAATATACGCTTTGGGCGATCATGTCTCGAAAGAGACATGACTGATTGGACAGAAGGTTATCCCGCAGTAGGTGGCCATTACTTTCTACGGTAGACTGGTTGCTAGCCAAGGCAATAGAACTCAATCTATCCTATTATTTAACCCATAACTGAAGGGAAGAGACGGATTATTACCTTTCCCAAGGGTATTTGTGCGTAAGTGAATGCAAGGAATTCAACGGAACCAAATTATAATAAAATAGAACAATTATAACAATAGACTGTAATAAAAGTCATGTGAAACGTTGAAAATTTATTCTAACCGAAAATTGTAGCCAGCGTATTTCATTCTTTTATGTTGAGAACTTTTTTCTTTTCATTGAAATGAGATATTTGACTGTTTCTTTTTAGCATATTCGAATTGCCGACCCCCCCCCCCCTATTTCATTGGTTAGGTAAGATTATCTCAGGAAACTTATAAAACTTCTTTATTTTTGGTCCGACCGCGAGTAACTGAAAGCGAGAACGCAGATAAGGGGAGATCACTACATTTGTATAGACTCTTAATTTGCATTAGACAATTGTGTTAGGTGAGTCAGATTTGAAGAAGCTGCTAGAATGATAATGTTCTACTTTCAGAGAAGGTAGCGACCATCTTTAAAAAACATATTATCAGCTGTTTCTTTTAATAAAACTCAATTAAACAAGCAGAAAGGTAGAACAATCTAAAAAAAAAGCATGAGAATCAGCTACCCAAGCAAAAAAACCCAAAAAAGCAAGATGAAAAAAAAGAAAAAAAAAACCCCAAAAGAATGCTTTTTAGGAAGTTATCCAATGCAAAAGTTGTTAGTCTTTGCAAGATACTATAGAGCTGTTTACGGTGAGGTTATCAGCGCTGCCTTTGCATTACACCTATTCCAGGTATTTGTTCAGAGCCAGAAATATCTTTTTCACCTTCTCTTTCACACACACACACACACACACACACACACACACACACACACACACACACACACACATACACACACACACACACAGAGACAGAGGCTCGAAGCAACGTAAGCATGCATGTTACACTGTGAATTCGTTTACCCTTGGCCTTGTAAACTTATGAGGAAAAATTTTGCGACCCTCACGACACACACACACACACACACACACACACACACACACACACACACACACACACACACACACACACATATATATAAATATATATATGTACATAAAATTTTTACGAAAGCTGTTACGAAATCGATTAAATGTGACATATTTTTAATTTTTAATCAATACTCTTATTTTTTTTTATAATTAAACAGTATATTTATTTACGTCTAATGGTCTGAATAATCGTGAAACCCTTTTAGAAGAGTATGTATGATTCGAACCAGCTTCTCACAGGGGAAACTTTCATTATATGTGGATTAACACTGACTTATTTTTAATTTTTATTTGTTTAAGACACGTCCAATCTAATAATGGTTTCTCCAAGGGGACGCAAGTTCAAATCTTGCCAGAGGACGCATGATTTCTTGACAAGATTTCTCAAATATTCAGGCTAGTAGATGTAAATAATATACTGCTTATATATATATATATATATATAACAGAGAATCTACACAAATAGGAGTATCCATTAAAATGCTAAATATCTGGGACGTATTGTATATAAATATAAACAGTAGAAACATTAAAATTTACGATACGGTAGGGATCTAAACTGCGTACCTCTCTGTAGGCGAAAGCACCATTATATATATATATATATATATATATATATATATAAATATGTGTGTGTGTGTGTGTGTGTGTGTGTGCGTGCGTGTCTGTTCTGACATGGTTTTAAACACAGTCGTCATTCTGTGTTGATACGTATGTTTCCACTGTTTTGTATATGATACGTCCCAGATATTTAGCATTTTTATTTCATCAATATAACATACCAAAAAGATATATTTAATTGTTTAAACATTATTTTTAATGGATACTCGTAAAGCAAAAGTACATGACTTAAATGGTCAAAACGAAATACATTTGGGATCAACCAAAGACACCTTTAAGACCAGGTGGTTAAATCACAAGTCTACATTTAAAATAGGAAACTTAAAAAATTGTACAAAACTGGCTAGCCACGTGTGGAAATTGAAATTAAAATATGGAAAAGACCCAAACATAACGTGGAGTATAGTGAAATCATCCAAGCCTTACAACGGTGGCAAAATATGTAGACTGTGTCCGGAAGAAAAATTAGAACTGCCTGCGTCGATCACGTCCCCGCCCTTTGTACACACCGCCCGTCGTTACTACCGATCGAACGGTGCAGTGAGGTCCTCGAATCGGGCCGACGACGCCGCCGGGCTGTGTGCACGTGGCCGCAGCAGCCGCAGCGGCGAAAGTCGTTTCTCGCGCGTGACGTCCTCGCCTCGGCGTTCGATGCCTGGAGAAGACGACCGAACCCGATCGTTTAGAGGAAGTAAAAGTCGTAACAAGGTTTCCGTAGGTGAACCTGCCGAAGGATCATTACCGTCGCCGTCGAGACGTAGAGTTAATCACGTTTCGCAACTCTCTTTGCCGTATTACATGCATCAAAGTGTTCCACATGCATGAAAGTGTTCCATAAAAATTCTGATGTTTGCTTTGTCGGATTAGGGAATATAAACCAGTTAGTCTCTTCGTTTTTGAATTAGGTATTTACCATTCGTGTCATCAGCTTCTGACTTATAAATATTTTTATAGTAATGGTGCACTACATTTATTCAGCTCTAAAATGATTGTCTTTCAAGTTTAAACTCGAACTATAATTTTTAATTGTTTTCTGTATGATTTTACTTTAAAGTCTAGCTATGGAATATATGATTTTTATAAATAACTCTTAGGTATTTTTTAAGACGTGGATGTTATCTTTGACCTTAGATAGGTGACTTTTATTTGGTAGTGGAAATAAACTATTGCTTTGTTATGTTTCAATATTCTCGTTATTAAGCAGTTCACGTTTTGTTCTTGTTCTTCTTTACACGAAATAACACAAATTGTATTTGTGACTGAAAGTTAAAGGAAATAAAACACTACGCACGTCGTCATTATTTTCTTTGCCACTTTCCTATTTTGAGGTCATTGAAGGGATTCTTGTTATTGTCAACGGATGCGGCATCTTGTGCGACCCCAGTATATTTTCTGGGTTGGTCGAGTTTTGTTTCGTTTTGTTTCTTATATCCAGTAAGAGACAACTAAAGATTCTAGGAATCATACTCAAGAGAGAAGAAAAGATTGTTGAATTCGACACCGATTGCAAAGCAAAAAGAGCAGAGCGAAACTAAATTACGTAACGAGCTTGTGTTAATAGATGGCAGGACAGAGTGATAGAAAATAGAGTAACATTGCGAAGAGCCACAGAGGCTAGCAAGTTATGGCAATACATGATTGTCCTCGAACTGAAAAGATAGAGAAAAGAAGCTTAAAAACAAAAATTGATTTTGGTACTAGACGCATCATTATATGAGTCAGAAGGAATTTGTTGAATTTTTAGTAAGTCAAATGTTTCCGGTCAAACTATACCGAAAGATTCTCGTTCGATCACCAAAGTTAAGCAATATCGATCTCGGTCAGAACTCAGATGGGGCATCGTTTATGAAATCCGGGTACTCTAAAGAACTTCCTTCAACCCGAAATATGTTTCGGCTTTAACTAAATGGTTGATAAACCGTAAAACAAGCCAAGAAAATCAATGCGCCATATTGCCACACGATTCATATAGATGCTAATCCATCCAAACAGCTAACATGATCTAAAATTGCCACAATTAAGTTTAGACCTGAATAGCAATTCATAGTTTAATGTCATCAGAACCACAATTGTTTTCACATACTCTCTCTCTCTCTCTCTCACTCTCTCTCTTTCTCTCTCTCTCTCTCTCTCTCTCTCTCTCTCTCTCTCTCTCTCTCTCTCTCTCACTCTCTCTCTCTCTCTCTCTCTCTCTCTCTCACTCTCTCTCACTCTCTCTCTCTCTCTCTCTCTCTCTCTCTCTCTCTCTCTCTCTCTCTCTCACTCTCTCTCTTTCTCTCTCTCTCTCACTCTCTCTCTCTCTCTCTCTTTCTCTCTCTCTCTCTCTCTCTCTCTCTCTCTCTCTCTCTCTCTCTCTCTCTCTCTCTCTCTCTCTCTCTCTCTCTCTCTCTCTCTCTCTCTCTCTCTCTCTCTCTCTCACACACACACACACACACACATGTGAGAAATTGTAGGAGGATTTGAAATATTAACTAATTCATCGAGTTCTGTTCAACCTCAACAGAATGCAGAAAGCACTGGACAGCCGTTACGTCCTATATTTGGGACTCATCACCAGTGCGCATCCACTACCAGGGATTGAAACCCAGACAGTTGCGTTAGTAAGCGAATGCTGTACCACAGGCCCCGGCGATGAAGAGGTAAATTAAACTCGATATAGCACCGCTCATTCACATATTCCGTGGTGGAACTCTGCTGAGCTCCTTTTAACCATAGAACTGTGCCTCCCAGAGGTACAACTATTATCACCAAGCCCCTCACACCGGAGCATTATAAGCCGGTTCAAGCAACGATATAGATGAGAAATTGTAGAAGGATTTGAAATAAAACTCTATGAATTACTTACTTTATGTATATATTATATATATATATATATATATAGTCATCCGCAGACAGATCTGTTTCACTGTATCACAGCTCATCAGTACGGTTCGATTCCGATTGCTTTTAACCCAGGATTGAAACCCGACCGAATTGGCGCCAGTCGGTGATTCTACCTCTGGGCTATGGGCGTTCGGTAGAAGAAGGCAGACATTTTAGCGTGTACATTATCATTATACACGATGATATAATAATAATGATATCATTATCATTGTATATATATATATAGATATATATATATTATATGCACGTATGTCACTAGTTTTCGGGTGGTGGCCATGTGATTGCTTCTTTATGATATGTGCCATAGCATGTGTTGATTGATTGCTTTTTGTTGTTGTGGTTGTTGTTATAAGACACAGCTGACACAATGCTGTTAAAAAATTGAAATCACGTCTTGAAGATTTCAGACACATTGACAAAATCACGGTCCAACCCTGACCTCCCAAACAGTTGCCCATCAACATTTGCGTTCTCACTGACGTAGTAAAAATTATTTGCCTATAAGGGAGATTTTTTTCTAACAATGCCATTAAAAATGAACACAATCGACTTTGGACTATATTACCCCGCGGATACACGGGTAAACAGCAAAATGTTATTGTGTTGAGAGGATTTAGAGTTCAAATAAATGCGTCCATTGTATTGAGTCAGGTGCCAAGCCGGCGAGTGTCCACTTTGTGCTTAGAGCAATCATAAAAACTGCAAGAGAGACAGAGAGAGAGAGAGAGAGAGAGAGAGAGAGAGATGGAGGAGAGAGAAAGAGAGCGTGAGGGATTTTGAAAGAAAAATGTAGAGAAAGATGAAGGTGAAATAAAGAAAGGAAAATGAAAGCAGTTCTAGAAAAATATATGTAGGGAAGTTGTATTTGTTTACGCGCGTGCGTGTGTGATAGATAGATAGATAGATAGATAGATAGATAGATAGATAGATAGATAGACTGAGAAAAAAGAAAGATAAGTGAGGAAACGAATATTCAAGAGTAATTAAGTGTGGGTGAGAGGAAGAGAGAGAGAGAGAAAGATAGAGAGAGCTAAGAGAGACAGAGTAAGACTGAGAAAAGAAGAAAGATAACTGAGAGAATGAGGATAAATAATTAAGAGAGAGACAGAGAAAAAGGGAAAGATAAGTGAGGAAATGAGTAGAGAGAGAGAGAGAGAGAGAAAGTGGGGTAGAAAGAGAGAGAGTAAGAGAGAGAGGCTTAGAAAATGAGTATACCAGAATAATCAAGAGAGAGAGAGAGAGAGAGAGAGAGAGAGAGAGAGAGAGAGAATAGAATAATAAATGAGAAAATGAGTATCTCAGAATAATTGAAGGTGAGTCAGAGGGGAGAGATAGAGATAGGTAGAGAGTGAGAGAGTGAGAGAGTGAGAGTGAGAGTGGAGAGAGTGAGAGAGTGAGAGTGTGAGAGAGTGAGAGTGTGAGAGAGTGAGAGTGTGAGTGCGACTACAAAAATAGTTAAACGGAAGAGAGATGAAGCAAAGAAAGTTTCTTAAAGAAAAAAAAAGAAGTTTAGAAATGCTCGCATAAGCATATCTATTTTCTCAATCTGGCGTTTGCTTCGAGAAACATCTTCGGAAAGCCGTGGAAAGATATGAGAATAGGATTACTACAACAAAATCAATCCACACATTTAATGAAACAGTCAATAAAGAAACTCTACAGCAGTGACTTTCAATATATACACGATGCTATTCAAAATTCTGTAAACACTGACCATCAAGAAAAGGTTTCCTCTGTCCATTTCAAAATCACTCGTACAATCTCAGTGAAGGAAATAAAGAGATACGTTCTAAATTTTAACCACCTGAAGAAGGCCGGAACGCACAACGGCCAAAACATCGTGAATAAAGCAACAAAGATGAGGACAACAACCTGCATAATGTAAATAGAGTAAATAATTCCAATACCTCGTCTCAGAAAGATAGAAGGTGGATATGGCAACAAAGATGAGGACAACAGTAAATGTAAAATCAATAGTCATCTCCTATCTCACTAACCTGCATCCTCTCTCTCATTCTCCTTTCTCCATCCACTCTACTCTCATCAGTATTCTCATCCTTCTCTTACCCACTTTCTAACACCCCCTATAACCTGTCACTCTTCCTCATAACTTTCCTCCAATGTAACCCCCTGCAAAACAGTGGCAATAATATGCTTTGCTTGAGGTGATATGATTATATATATATATATATATATATATATATATATATATATAGTCATCCGCAGACAGATGTTTCGCTGTATCACAGCTCATCAGTACGGTTAGTCTCTAATTGCTTTTAACCCAGGATTGAAACCCGACCGGATTGGTGTCAGTCGGCGATTCTATCTCTGGGCTATGGGCGCTCGGTAGAAGAAGGCAAACTTTTTAGCGTGTATATTATCATTATACTCACCCAATAGCCATATATATATATAAGAACATGCTCAAGAAAGTTTTTTAAAAATTCTAAAAATACAAATCCCTTTTCTCATATTAATTTGATATTTTATGAGTTTTTCACTTCAAAGGCAACACACTGAATAAAAGAAGGAAAAGTTTACGTGTTATCGTGTCAAGGTGAACCTTTAGAAAAAAATGTTTCGGGAGTAAATAAACATTTGAGATGTGGCAGAATCAACCATATGTTTGTTTACCATTAAATATTGATTATTAGCAACGGACACTACTGAAAGGTACAGCATCATTGAATCTCGATTACCTAGCTCTGTAGACGTCAATTACCTTGTTTAATAAAAAAAATACTATACCTTGTAGGGACCTCGGTGATGCTTGTCATTTTGACCTTGTGCCAAACACAACTGAAGTCACTACAATTTAAATATCAGAAGGTTGAAGGCTGGATGTTAAAATGCGGAAGATAAAATATTTCGTCTGTACATTAAAGTAAAATTTTATTAACAGAATAACAAAGTTATAAGAAGAAAAATATAAGTAAAATTTTGTTAACTGAACATTATAGCCCGTTTGGGAGAAGAAAAATGTTCATTGAGAAAATGCATGTAGTTTTGTAGTTAAAATGGTTCAAAGAGAATTGTAAGTATTTAAAATGTCCACAGAAGTTTAGAGTTCATGGTTGATAGTAGCAGAATGTAAAGTCTTATGTTCCTTCCCCTTTTTTGATGGGTTGGCGACAGGGAATGAAAGAAGATAAAACAATAAAGAAATTGTACTTAACGCAGAAGTTGGAGTGGCCTTTTGTTGTTGTTGTTGTTGTTGTTTACTTTGGCGGTGTGGAGTAAAAACGAAAAAAGAAAATATGGAAGAAGAGGTAGAATGAATATATGTCGACGCAACATGACCTCGGCTTGAAGTCCCTTATTTACATTGCAACGAGATGCTATCAGATACCGATCCCATTCTATCTGTCACGGAACGTGGCTTATGTAGTGAAATTTATTATGTGACCGGCTCCAGCAGGCATTTTCATTCGTTAGGTTTGAAAAAATTTAACTGGCGTTATATATCAATTTTCTGTTTTCTATCCAATCAGGATCCACGATTTTACTTTTCACACTGACTTGTGAAATTTGCGTTGGTCTGGGTTTTTCCAAAATACTTTTGTCGTTTGGATCCGATTTTGCAGGTGTGTAATTTTACTTTGTGTGTTTTAGTTAACTGTTGGATGATATGGGATTTGTATCCTATAACATACCAAATATAACGATTCTGTTGATCTTATTCTATTTCAGTATGTCATTCCTTTAGTTTCTTAGTACGTACGTTACGCCATAAATAATTCACAAATACGAGACTATTACGCTTTGAAAGAGTGGAAAGACGAAAAAGAAATATGAGAGGCGCTACTTGGTTTCAGAGAATAAATGATTAAACAAAGAATAAAAGAAAAAAAGAAACGAAGGTAAAAGTGTTTAACGTATATTTTAGTGAAATGGCAAAAGGTGCTAATTTAAAATCTGTTCATTCGTAACTCCTGATTTATAATTGTTACTGAAATATTTTGTTACAGTTACTAAGCTCAAATATTTAACGGATAAAAGACAGTATTTGATTCTAGTGAGAATATAAAAGAAAGAAAGAATGAAGTGCAATAAAAGTCTTTAAAGAAAAAAATCCAATTACAATAAATAAATTAAAATAAAATAAAATAACATCGTCTAGAGAATTATTTTTTTAAAATTAAGAGAAATGTTCATAAGACAGGGATTTCATTAAAAAGAAAGAAATAAGGAAATATTGAAATACTCCTGCCAATACCTCATAAAAAATAGACTATTCTGTTTTGATAGTGGGGAAAAGAGGGGAAAAGACGTTACTTGAGAAAATGAATGAAAGAAAGAAACAACCAAACAAAGTAAGCAAGAAAGAAAGAAAGTAAGAACAAAGGAAAGATAAAAGCGATTAACGGCTATTTCAGTGAAACGAAGATATTTGTCTATATTTCTGAGATTAGGTAGTATTTACAGTATTTACATTATTCGGATTATTGTCCTCATATTTGTTGCCATTTGTACGACGTTTTGGCCGTTGTACGCTGCGGCCTTTTTCAGCTGCTCGGAATTTCGAACCGAACTCTTTATTACAATCACTGGTTTTCTTCTTTATGGATTGATGTCTTGTGATTCCAACCAAGATTCTCTTAGAAATCCACATTCCCAGAAGCTGACCACCAAGCACTCTCGATGCTGGTGGTGGATTTGGTTTGTCAATAGCCAGTTCAAGGAGCATAAAGAAAAGAACAAACGATTTTAGAAGCATATAGATTTACACATAAACAAAATTAAAAATCCAATTACACACTAATACGCTCTTTTCTTATGCGTTGTTCAAATTTCATTTACGGTGATTTTCAAAGCTCAGCTTAGACGTGGCACAAGGCCGAAAGCATGAGACACCTAGTGCGGATCGAACTCACTACTTAGTCGTAATTTTTTCAGCTAGACAAATTTGCTAACCATTACATCACGTCGAGGTGTCCATCGTATATCATGTATGTGTCGATCAATCATCTGTTTCTATGCGTCCCTCTTCTGCGGACAAAAGGAAAGGAAAATCCGCTGCTAGGAAGGCCGGTTCACTGTGCGGGGCCAGGAAGTTTTTCCCGTCTGAGTTCATCCTGCAAACATATAAATCCACCATTTCTGGTCGGGTGCCCCTGCTATTCACCTCGGGGTTCTTGACAAAATCCAACGGAGAATCTTTAATGTGATCGTAACCGACTTAGCAGCTCGGCTGCAGTCGCTCTCTCACCGGCGTGACGTGGCTTCCTTGTGCTTCTTCTACAAATACTTTCACTGCTTCTGCTCCAATCAACTTAGATCACTGGTGCCCCTATGTATGAATTTACACAAGTTACTAGACTAGCAACTAGGTCCCACCCTTTTACAGTGAAACTAATAAAATGTAACCGTAATTTCTACTCTAATAGCTTCTTTTCTCGCACTTCCCGCCTGTGAAATTCCTTTCCGTATACTTGCTTCTTCGACAGCTGCAATCTCCAGGAATTTAAATGTAAGGTCAAAAGACAAACCAATCTCAGTAACTCGCACCCGTTCTCTCCAGCTCTTTTCTCAATCCACTCTGCTCCCATTACACCGGTATTCTCATCCGTCCATTACACTCCTCCTGACACCCCCTATAACCTACCCCTCTTTCTCATCTCGTTCCCCTATGTAACCCCCTGCGCAACACTGGCAGTAAAACTGCCTTGCTTGGGGCAAAATGATTTAAAAAATATGAGTAAAGGATCTATTTATTGTTTAATTAAATTAAAAGATTAATATTTTAAATTTCGATATTAAATCTATAAAGCAACATATGAAATAATTGTTTTGTGCAAACATGTTTTGTTCAAACATGTTTTGTTCAATTTTTACAGAAACTTATTTTTCTCGGAAAATAAATTCCGTGTGTACTTGCAGATATTCGATATTTTATTCGTCATGATAATTAGTAAAAAAACAAACAGACAAAAAACAAAAAACAAAACTTGCTTTCAAGGGTAATCTGAATAGGCAGTGCTTGGAGATGAATTCGCACTTCGCAGTACTACTCTAACAATTTATGCTTGGTCACCATAGAAATAAGCAGTCAAGCGCCATCTTGTCTGAATATAACACATTTTATGTTAACTAATTCTGGAAACTTTCTTTTAATTGCTGCTTTTTGTTGAGTAGCAGGATGTGCGTTGTGGTACGGAACGAGAAGCCGGGGAGCCGAGTTCGAATTCCAGTTGAATCCATTGTATTCACTTACGCGCAAATACCCTTGGGAAAAGTATTAATCCGTCTCTTCCTTCCAGTTATGGGTTAAATAGAAGGACAGATTGGGTTCTATAGCCTTGGTCGGCAACCAGTATACTGCAGAAAGCAATGGCAACCTACTGCGGGATAATCTTCTGCCCAGTCAGTCATGTCTCGAAAGAGACATGATCGCCCAAGCGTATATCACGTATGGCACTTAACTGACTGAATTAGTAGCATTCTTGTTTGAATCATCATTTTGGTTCTTCAAGAAGAACCCATAGCGCAGATCCGCTTATCATCCAAACATATAGATATAATGACTTTTATTTGGATAAAAATAAACTTTTGTTGTGGCTTGCGATGATTTCTTTTCGTTGCTCAACGATCAATTTCATTTCATTGCTTATTGCGTACAATTCTATTCAGTAGAATTTGCGCGCAAAATTCTATTCTATTCTATTCTATTTTTGTACCTAACTTATGTCGAAGCCACACAACAAAGTGACTGATGAAATAGCTAAATGCAACCGCCGCTTCTACTTCAACAGTTTATTTTCCCGCTCTTCTCGCCTGTGGAACCCCTTCTGTTTACTTATTTCTCTGATAAATACAATATTCAAAAGTGTGAATGAGACGTCAATTGTAATCTTTTTTCTCCTTGAATCTCGTCCTCAATCCTTTCCTTCAATCTTTTCTCTCACTTTCACTTGCTGCCCTTTAACAGCTGAGGTAATTGACTGGTACATTCGGCCGTAGGTAAAGTCAACAAAGGACAAGGGTGTTTGATCGATATATCCGGCTGTAGATGATGTTAACAAAGTGCAAAAAAAATAACACGAGCTTCAACAAGCTTGAAAAGCGATAGCCGCAAAGGTTGTGGTCGTCAGACAGATTAATCCGACCATAGATTAAAGTCAATAACAGACAAGTGAGGTTGACAGATATATTCGACCGTAGATGATGTCCACAAAGTGACAACGGGCAAAAAGCAAAAACGCATGAGGTCTTTAAGACTAAAGAAACTGAGACTGGCTAACGAATCTCGACAGTCCCCCCGTGCGCGTGACTCTCCATCTGTTCTCCTCCTTCACGTAAGTATCACCGACGAAGAATAAAAATATAAGATTATATTTTTATATATACTATATGTTCTTATTTGTTTGTCCGAATCCAGCAGCGGCGTAATATACTACACTTGAGTTACAGTGAAACCGATAACATGTAACCGCAATTTCTATTCCAACAGCTTCTTTTCTCGCACTTCCCGCCTGTGGAATTCTCTTCCACATACTTGCTTCTCCGACAGCTACAATCTCCAGGAGTTTAAATGTAAGGTCAATAGACACCTCCTAACACACTAACTCTCATCCATTCTCTCAAACACTCTTCCCATCCACCCAACCCTCATCTTCAATATCCTTACCTGTTTATCACCCTCCTTCTCACATTTCTTATATTTAACCACTCTTTCCAATCACTTTCCCCTATGTAACCTCCTGGGCAATAGTGGCAGTAGAATGCCTTGCTTGGGATGAAATGATTAAAAAGAAATAATACTAGTGGCATTCCAGCCTTGTTTGGAATGAAATGATTTAAACAATTAATTTTTGACTTTGTATGTCGCCATTTTATTTTAGCTTTCTTCCACGCCATTTTAATTATTCCCTTTATAGTTAAATCTTGCCTTGATTTGGTTTCTGTTAATATACACTACTTTTCTTGACCGCTGAATAGCAATAAGCGACAATTGGAGTAGGTAGATCTATCTATCGCCCGGTTCACACTCCACCCACGTCTATTGAACAGGTTAAGAGGTTCATCACTTGTTCCCTGTTTAGGAAGTGGTTTCCGGCTTTCTCTTTTCCAATCTTTTTACTATTACGTAGCCCCCTGCACATCAGTAGCGTTACCGCCTTGATCGGGGTGATACGATTAAAAAAATCTCACGAATCTTCGGAAACTATGTTAAAACGTTTCGACCGCTCAGAAAAACATTTCTTCATCAATTGTACTAAGCATTTTTCATTTCCCTAGCATTTTTATTTTTTATTTGTATTTTATTTCACTTTTAATTTAAACACCTAGAATGTTGGCAAAATTTCAAAAAAGCCCCTTCATAATACAGCGAAAAGCGATCTTCATGAATAAAAGAAGTTAAAAATTATCTAACTGTTGTAGATTCCAGATGAAAACCGCATAAAAATAATGAACAACAAAAACAGATATGGAGATAGAAAAGTAGGTTATATAGAACGTAATATACAAACTTGAACGCAGGTTAGTAAATCCAGGAATACTATTAATAAGAAATAAATATATTCAAGTCTTTGCGTTGTGGTGCAGTGGATATCGACTCGGCACGACAAATCGGGGAGCCGAGTTCGAATTCCAGTTGAATTCCTTGCATTCACTTACGCACAAATACCCTTCGGAAAGGTATTAATCCGTCTACTTCCCTCTAGTTATGGGTTAAATAATAGGACAGATTGGGTTTTATAGACTTGGTTGGCAACCAGTTTACCGCAGAAAGCAATGGTGAAACCTACTGCGTGATAATCTTCTGCTCAGTAAGTCAAGTCTCTTTTGAGACATGATCCCTCAAAGCGTGTCTCACGTATGGCATTTAACTGACTGACTTGAAGTGAAGGCGTTGAAAATAGTATGTCCGGGTTTATTATTCTAGCTGAGTGGAGCTCAGAGCCAGTCTGGTCTCTGAGTGACTTTGGTATCTGTCAGAACTCTTCGATAACTGAAACGGATCGCTACAATTACTCTCCACTGGCAACTGAGACGGTATTTACCCACCTTCCCACGTAAGGCGTGATGTGACAGAAGGTCTTCTTAAATGTGGGTCTTCCCGGCCATATAGCCAGGCCAAAAATATCTGTCTATCTTTCGCCAGTCGTGAGTCTACCCTAACGGCGGAACCACGACTGGGTTAGTGCTCTCTGCCCGAAAGCAGAGAGCGCTCTCAACCCGAAGACAGAGAGCGCTCTCCACCCGAAGGCAGAGAGCGCTCTCCACCCGAAGGCAGAGGGCTGACAGTGTCAAATGCCGATTGAGACTTCTATTCTCTCTATGGCAGGATTATATATACACTCAGTCGAATCCATTATCGTATACAAAAACAACACTAACAGCAAACAGAGAACGACTAAACCCAATATTTGATTTCCTACTCTTGTTCTATCGCCATTTTTATTATCCACCTAGTATTGTATTTACCTACCATTCAGTCTTCTCTACGATATAAACTATGCCATATTTCATTAGGCATGTCAATGTTTTCATGATAAAATTTGTATCGTTTTACTGATATTTGAAACATTTTCAGAATACAATTATATTTATATGGTCCATACATCATGTAAACTTCGGCTTATAATGTTTACCCTTATAAAAAATATTGATAATAGTTTTGGTGTGTGTCAGGTTTTTATTATGTAAATAAACTGTTTGGGACATAAATATCTAAATCTAAACTTATTTATAAATGAAACTTTGTGTGTGTGTGTGTGTGTGTGTGTGTGTCTCTCTCTCTCTCTGTGTGTCCGTTACTTATAGACTACGAAACGGCTGAACCGATTTTCTTGAAAATTTACACAGTTGTACTATAAGCGTCTGCGAGTGTTCTTAGCTAGATTTTCTGTCAAGGTACCATGGATAAATATCGAAAATCGGGTTATAGAAGGAGTGGTCCGATTTTAATCAAATTTAACAGACATATAGACAAAGACATAAGAAACGATATTCAGAAGTTTCAAGGTTGCAGTTCTTACAATAGTACAGAAAATCGATAATATATATATATAAAAGGCAAGATGTTTGTGTGTATCTGTTTATCTGCCTGTATGTCTGTATTTTTTTCAACCCTTTTATTTTAGTTTTTGCTTCGGGTTTGGCTCTAAGTAGGTATAATTTTAGTTCTTAGTCTCAGCCATGATACCATTTACTCAGAGGACTTATTTAACCTTCAAAATTCAGTTTACAACGAAAAAAAATCTTATTTGATATCGATACCAGGAAATCAAAATTTTACTTACATCCATTCATTTTTCTTTCAGTCTACGGTTTCGCTTTAACTGGAAACAACTATTGCTTTTTAGTCTTTCGTGCCAACGTCCAAAGAGTCTGAGCTCCAGGACGATGGATTAGTTTTAAAGTTTTCATTACACCCGAGCAACGCCGGGCTATACTGCTAGTTTATAAATAAATCCAAATGATAAAGACAATATCTGATTATTCTGAGTAAATTATTATTTTACATTATGGATTCTTTTATATTATTTTATATTCCTTTATATTCTTTTATATTCCTTTATATTCTTTTATATTCTATAGCCATCATTTTTCAGTCAGATTGAGTTACCATTTCTACAGTTTCGGATTTGCAACAATTTTTATTACTTTCCATTTATATTCGATTGACTATTGTTTTCGATTATGAGAAAACATTTGGAATTTATAGACCGACCGGCTTATACTAATGTCGATTGAAATTTATAAACTCTTTCTTTTAAAACATATTTTCAAGAAAATAGGTTTCTCAAGTTCTTTAGCAGTTATTGCTCATTCCAGTATTTATGGGTTGTTTCCTTCCTTACCTTTTCGTTGAAGTAGTGTGAAATGTAAGCATCTTGATTATGGCGTTATCTTTTAAAGTTGCATGTAACATTCATTTTAGCTGTTGCTATTGCTGAAGGTCCTTAAGGTATGTGTTTGTTATTTGTTGTAGGTCTTTGTGATTTTATAGAGCTAGTCAAGAAGACTGAAGACGGATAGTCTTTTAAAGACCCACATATTTCATTCGCTAAAAGACAATTTTAACCACTGATCCTAGAAAGCGGTAGTATACAACAGTTTAAATATTCCTAAAAGTTTCTGACGCCATGCATGACATCCACGTGAAAATCTCTATCTGATGAAGTATGATAAATTTTTTTATTGTATTAATATTCGGAGATCTGGGAAGCGATTCTATTAATTTAGTGACACTGAAATCTTTGTTAGGTACGGTAGGCAGTAATGTAGAAGCAGAACATGAAGAAGCATGTCATTCTTTAAGAATATGACCTTCAGAATTTCTAATAGATTTTGTACACCCGAAAAAGTGGATTCAAACGACTATTCACAAGTCAGTACGAAAAGCAAATCCTGAATCCTGATTGGATTAAAACCAGAAAATTCATAATGACATTATGTCACATCTAAAAGCGAAAATGCTCGCTGGAGCTGGTCACACGACCAGATTTAATTACTTAGGGACAGTATGTGACAGGTCAACAGAGAGTCAGATGGGAGCCGCTAGACGAAGCAACTAAAATGTAACTTCAACTTCAAATCGATCCGGAGATGATGTCAGGTCGCACATTGTTCTCTTTCTCTTTCCTTCCCGTGTGCTGATTTCTTTTGCTTCTTCTTCTCCATCCAAAGACATTCCTACCAAACAAACACATACATACGTACGTACGCATATACTCTTTCAACAATTACTACTACGAACATTTTCTACAATTATTGATACCCGTAACTTTATCATTGAACACAAACTTTACCCTTAACTTCTTATTAATATTTCTAATTGCACATTAACTGCTATAACTTGTATTATTCTTTTCTTTTAATAAATTCTTATTTTAATAAGAAAAAATATTTTTATTCTTACACTGTTCGACATTATTCCACACATTCCAACCTGCCAACAACCAACCTTCTGATGATGATGAAAACTTTCTGATAATTCTGATGATAATTCGGGATAAAAACTTGTAAGCTGTACGGAGATCGGTTATGTATGACACATGCCAGAATCAAAGAAACATTTTCTTGACAAAATCGTCAATGTTAAAGGGACATTTTTTTTTCTTTAATCATTTCACCCCGAGCAAGACGGAAACGCCACTGATGTGCAGGGGGTTACATAAATGTAAAAAGATTAATTAGAAAAGAGTGAGGAGTACAAACTAGTTAGAAAGGAACAATAGAAAGCAGGTGCGATGACAGGTACATAGGTGGAGAGAGAGGGAAGGTTATACAGGGGTGGGGAGAGAGCTAGAGTCCAGTGGTTAGTAGATGAGTATTGACTTTGCATTTAAATTTCTGGAGTTTGTAGCCGTCAGGAAAGCAAGAATACGGAAGCGAGTTCCACAGGCGGGAAGTGCGAGAGAAGAAGCTGCAGGACTAGAATTGTCGTCTGCATTTGGCTAACCTGACTGTGAATGGGTGGGACCCAGTTGCCAGTCTGGTTGCATGAGTAAACACCTGTTGAGGAGGCATCAGTGAATAAAGCTCGTCCGAGCAGAAGCCATTAAAAGTATTTATAGAACAGACAAAGGGAGGCCACATTTCGACGATGGGGAAGTGGCTGCAGTCGAGCCGCCAGATCAGTACCTATCACATAATAGACTCTCCTTTGGAGCCTGTCAAGAACACTGAGGAGAACGGCAGGGGCACCTGACCATAAATGGCAGCAGTACTCCATGCACGGACGGATGGTTGACTTTCCATAGTTGTCTTGTCCAAAAACTCTTTACTCCATGTGACTTTGTAGATTGCGAAAGCTGTTCCTAATGAAAATCCTGTATCTTGGCTAGTCATTATGACCTTCACCTGAAGCTCTGTATTCCTCCTGAAAAAGGTGCCGCTGAACACTGTGATTTTGAGTTTTGTTTAACGGCATATCAACATCTCTGTGGGTCATTTAATGCCAAAAATATAGGGTTTTAAGTTTTTTTTTAATATTCGGTTATAGTGAGAAGTTTGATTTAGTCAGATTTTTAAAAAATATCTTTGTTTTTTTTAATTTTTATTTTAGAAAACTGAAAATGTCTTCTAGTTTTGTATTAAAAATGTTTTGCTGAGAATAATTTTTTCCTTCAAAAATGTGTTATGGTAATACATTTTCTTCAGAAATATATATTTTGTAATATTTTGCCTTCAAAAATGTATATTTTTCTATAAAAGTCTATTTTTATATATATATTTCTATAAAGGTGTATTTTCATACTTTCATAGTGTTTTGACCCCTGTTTGGGGGTTAACTATTTACCAATAGTTGGGACCCTAACAGGTGCTACCACTCCGGGTGAAGGTGGACCTGGGAATAGCAGAAATTAAGAGGTGGTTCCATGCTCTTCACAGCCTCCCTATCAGATGCAGTTTACCGTCATGCCCAAGACATTGCTGTTGAAGAAATTAGTTTTTACGTATTCTCGGAGTAAGAAACAATGATAAATCCCTTTAAATTCGAACGAGCCGAGGAAAAAGACGAAAATAAATTCGCAAGCTTTTGTGAAAATTTTATTAGACCAGTGAAAACATTGTTTTCACCGAAATTAGCCGCTTAGAAAGAAAAGAAAAGAAAATCGATTTTGATATAAAATAAAGAAAAAGGATTAAATCAAGAAGAAAAATGGCGTGAAGTTATGTGAAAAGTTATATTTCTGTTCACGTGTCCAACATTCAGATTTTCGCAGGTGTCAAATTACTCGCTAATTATATAATTGACCTTAACGAAGCGCTTGCCACTTCAGAGAACGATCCGAGAAAGCTATTTGAAAATCTCTCTCTCTTTGTCTACTTTTGAACGTATACAACCATATATCTCTCTGGAAGTAATGACCTCTCTTACCTTAGTTTTAAACATTGTTAAATATTATTTTATGTCAAATCATTTAATCTGTTGTACAAACATTTCCTCTTCATGAAAAAATCGTTGAAATTTCAGATTTTTAATTTATTTTCATGCAACGAGCAAATACAAATCAACCATATGTCCGTGCATAGAAAACTTCTGTCATATATGGTCAGGCGCCCTTGCTGTTCGTCTCAGTGTTCTCGACAGGCTCCAAAGGAGAATCTGTAATGTGATTGGCCCGACCTGGCAGCTCGACTCCATCCACTTTCTCATCGGCAGGATGTGGCTTCCCTCTGTCTCTTCTGCAAATATTTTCATGGCTTCTTCTCCGACATACTTAAGTCGCTGGTGCCTCCCCCCCACCAACACTTTACTCGTGCAACGAGTCTGGCAGCAAGGTCCCACCCATCTACAGTTAGATCAACCAAATGTAGCCGACAATTCTACCCCATCAGATTCTTTTCTCGCACTTTCCGCCCGTGGAACCCCCTTCTATATACTTGCTTTCCTGACGGCTACAAACTCCAGGAATTTAAATGCAATGTCAATACCCATTCCTTATCCACTTGACTCTAGTTCTTTTTACTTCACCCCGTGTATCTTGTTCTTTTCCTTTCTCTCTACCTTTGTAACTGTCTTCACACCTGTGTTCCCATCCTTCTCTTACCTGTGTTCCCATCCTTCTCTGACACTCCTTGTAACTGGTGCGTCTTTTCTTCACTCTCCTCCTGCATTAATATTTACTCTTATGCCCCCTGCGCATCAGTAGCGGTACCACCTTGCTTGGAGTGAAACGTTAAGAACAAACAAAAAAACAAAAAAAAACAAAAACAAAAAACGACACAACTTCAAGCGTGTAAATTCAAAAGTGAATTCTTTATCTTATTTTATTAAAATTATCTGCGTCTATTAATTTTCTTGGCGTGGGTAAATCAATGGTTCATTTTAATCCCGAAGTGACACGCCACTATAAAATTTTGCCCATCTATAATTTTTATTTAAATGTGGTACTTTAGTTGCTATCCTATGTTTAACCGATGTTATATTTTTTTTAATATTCTCCATATTTTTTACATTCGCAACACCAGATTCTTCAAATAATTCATTGTTGGTCAATCCACTTTTTACACCTTTGATTTGTCTTGAACCTCTTTTTATGACAAATTCATTTTTTTTCTGAGGTAAACGTTTTCAATTTTATTTTTCTCTCTTATCTCTGTTGATTTTTTTCGCAATTTCTAAATTTGTGCTCGTATCAGAGTCAATAAAGATCTCTTTTCTCTTTTGAGCTCATATTTTCTTGCGTTCGATGGTGGTATTTACATATATGAAATGAAAAATAAATACGATCAATTATACTATTATATAAATTTATTTACAAATAACCCTCGAGACGTATGATAAAATATCACCTTACCAAATAATTTACTGGAAATAATTCAAATAAAAACGGATCACACGTGTTATTATAGATCATATAAATACACCAGAAACATTTTACCAAAAATTCCGACTTAATAAAAATTATCGAAATGTTGGAGAATTTTTGTCTTTATTTTCAACTGAAATTAAAGCCAAAATACGATGTTCAGAACGGCTCATGATTAAACGTAATAGACATTCATTGTCTCTTATATTTAGCTGTATATGTTTAGAAAATTATTTGCTGCCTCGATACACTAAATATATATATATATATATATATATATATATATATATGTTGATATTTAAATAGACATTAAATGTAAAAATATTTATTAAAGCTAAAAAAATTGCAAACGATTTTTTGTGCGGAGAGGAACTTGGTAAAGCATTTCAAACTGGAAAAAGTGGAAAATTAGAGTTTCATCCAGTAACGATTTGCTGTTTGTAAAAACAAACTTCTCTTTCGGTATGAGCTCTAGAACAGGAGTTGCCAATCTTTTTGTTCTGCTATCATTTTTATAGATTCCTGTGTACCTCTAAAAATTGAGGATGAAAAAGAAAGAGTCAGTTCCTCATAACATCAGTGAATTAAACGCAGGTGATTTATAAAACAGCTTAATCCTTCATACACATTTTTTTATTATTTGACGTTACAGTCGCCTAGGTTAGGGGACTGTCTCTCTAACAGCTCTGGAACAGGGACAGTTTTAGAAGAGTATAGAATACCAGTGCCTTGGAAGAATAGCTTAAGTGCCTCTTGCTAATATACCTTTGCTTGTGCAGAGAATTAAGTTTCGCAGTAGTTAGGTCACGTGATCATCTAAATTCTTTTCTGTCGTAGTCGCAAATTCAAAGGCGATGACGTCATGCTTACGTCACTCTCCGAGAAATTGTTTCAAAGTCGCAGATTCAAACTGAGAAATTCTTTTCTCTCAGATTTGTTCGGACAGTTGTCTTCATCTTTATTTCCGTTTTAAAGACGTCTCGGCCGTTTTAAGCTCCAGCCTTCTTCAGGTTCTCGGAATTTTGTACAGAAAACTTTATTTCGATCACTGCGGTAGAGTGTTCTCGTTCCATGTGTGATGCCACTTCCGGATGCCATGTAGTTCTCACTTTAACCCAACGTTCGAAGTTATTTGTTCACCGCTGTTGATATATACTCTTCTCCCCCACTTGAGAGAGATGTAGCACAAAGTCTTTTTTAACGTAGGGACCCTATGCTCGTACGCTCAGGTCCCCCGCTCACGCGGTGGATAGGTTCAAAACCAGTCTTAAACGGTCTTATTTGCTCTTTGATATGTTACCAAGCAATATATATTTCTTATTTTGGATAATCTTGTTTTTCCCATTGATCTTTCTTTTATATGTAAGAAGCAATTTAGGCAATTCCTACCGACAACCACGCTACGGCAACAGTGCTAGCGACTTGTTAGACCTTTATTCCTAGCTGTTAGCGACAAAACTGAGTGACTCTGACTCAGTGCCGCCCACCACGATCTCAAGTTAGTATCTCCTTCTTTATGTGCCGTGTCCTTTCAGGACGTAGGTGATCATGGACTTGCCAATATCCCTTGTCGCTTTCAACAAGTTTTCCTATTGTTATCTCTCCCAAACCCAACTCCTTCATCCACATGCTCAAGCCCATCAGCAATATCTCGCGCTCTCTCTGTCCTGCGAGTATCAAATTCTCCAAACCCCTTTTCCTCATTCAGTCAGTTAAGTGCCGTACGTGATACACGCTTTGGACGATCATGTCACGAAAGAGACATAACTGACTGGCCAGAAGATTATCCCGCAGTAGGTTGTCATTGCTTTCTGCGGTAGACTGGTTGCTGATCAAGGTTATAGACCCCAATCTGTCCTATTATTTAACTCGTAACTTGAGGGAAGAGACGGATTAATAACTTATTTATGCGTAAGTGAATGCAAGGAATCCAACCAGAATTCGAACTCGGCTCCCCGATTTCTCGTTCCGAGCCGATATCCACTGCACAACAACGCACATCTCTTTCCTCATTACGTGTACCCCAAAACCACAGCTCTCACTTCCTGATGTTATACATAAGTTTTCTTCGCGTTTGCACCCTCTCCAACACCTTGTCGTTACTCAGGTGCTAGGTTCATGGTATCCTCAGCATTCATCTGTAGAACCACATTTCTGATTCCTTCTAATATCTCCCTCATCTTTGAGATAATTGTCCAGTATTCACTACCATATAGGAGATGCATAAGTTTTCTTCGCGTTTGCACCCTCTCCAACACCTTGTCGTTACTCAGGTGCTAGGTTCATGGTATCCTCAGCATTCATCTGTAGAACCACATTTCTGATTCCTTCTAATATCTCCCTCATCTTTGAGATAATTGTCCAGTATTCACTACCATATAGGAGATGCATAATTTTTCTTCGCGTTTGCACCCTCTCCAACACCTTGTCTTTACTCACGTGCTAGGTTCATGGTATCCTCAGCATTCATCTGTAGAACCACATTTCTGATTCCTTCTAATATCTCCCTCATCTTTGAGATAATTGTCCAGTATTCACTACCATATAGGAGATGCATAATTTTTCTTCGCGTTTGCACCCTCTCCAACACCTTGTCTTTACTCACGTGCTAGGTTCATGGTATCCTCAGCATTCATCTGTAGAACCACATTTCTGATTCCTTCTAATATCTCTCTCATCTTTGAGATAATTGTCCAGTATTCACTACCATATAGGAGATGCATAAGTTTTCTTCGCGTTTGCACCCTCTCCAACACCTTGTCGTTACTCAGGTGCTAGGTTCATGGCATCCTCAGCATTCATCTGTAGAACCACATTTTTGTTGCTTCTAATCTCTCCCTCATCTTTGAGATAATTGTCCAGCATTCACTACCATATAGGAGGACACATATCACGTAACAGTCCTGTACTCTTTTCTTTGTTTTCAACTAAATCTTTTGCCTCTCAATACTCCGGTGACTATTTGAAATGCATCGTTGGCCATGGCAATACCTCTTCGGATCTCAGTGTCTCACATTCTATACCTTATTAGAACACTTCCCAGGTATTTAAATGTCTGCACCTGTTTAATTTTTGAATCTTCGACCTGCAGTTGGCATTTTGATGTCCACTTTCCGCTAATGACAATGCAGATAGTTTTTTTTTAGTTTATGTTTAGTCCTTTCCTCTCGCTTTCCCTTGCTAAAATTTTCTTTCCATGTCTGCCATAAAACTGATCTTTCAGGTCCGGTACAGGTACGGTTTACGACAGTGGGACGGAAGTTTCATAATAGTGAAAATTCACCCAATTCTTGATCTAACATAATTAAAAGCTTATCTTACTAAATGAGGAAATTGGAAAAAAATTACGTTGTGTAATCTGGAAGATTACGTAATGTATTGTATAGTAGTGGTTATTCATTCGGAATCAATGGACACGTTGAAGAGCAGAAATTTACTACTGGGAGTACAGGTACCCCAGCTTGAGATCCCCTGATCTAGACTGATTTCTTTCTTCCTTTGTTTTATTAGAAAATAGGAGATTGAGATAGATAGATAGAGACATAGACACACACACACACACACACACACACACACACACATATATATATATATATATATATATAGATAGATATGAACAGACTGACATAGATAGATCGATAGATAGATAGTGAGATAGAGAGATAGATATATATATGTAACCTGATTGAGATAGAAAGACAGGCAGTCACTGATAAACATATAGACAAAATAGATAGTGGCCAGACTAAGATAGACATGGGTATATAGACATGTTATCTAAATATCAGTCGGAGAGGGCGGGATGGGAGAGAGATTTGTAGGAAACACGAAATTAAAAGCCACTCTCTTCTCTTCTTCACTTGTACAAAAATTCAAATGACGTGTGAAATCCAAATTTTGACAAATAGGAAAAGGATTAACTCTGTACTGAAAGAAAAAGACGAAGCCGGATTTCGTGATCCGATGTTAAATTAATTTTCTAACCAATGAAAGGAAGCGATTTGCAAAACTGAGAGAAAAGTTAACAAGTCTATGTTAAAATTGTCTTTGGCTACAAAAACAGAAAGAAAGTCAAAGCAGTCAGTCAGATGGGAGCAGAAATTAGAGACGAGACCGCAAGAAGAAAATTTAGTCTGCCGACCGGACACATAAAGACCCGTCACACATTCGTTCTCCTTATTCACTCAGGCTAATTTCCCTGACCTCTTCTTCTTCATTCTCGCGGTCGACAAAGAAGAAGAAGACAACAGTAACAACAACAAGATACTTCAACTGACTCCTAAAATCTAACGTCCGATAAGTACAATTACGGTTATTGCTTTACCTTCTTTTTCATTTTCTTACCGGCCATAAAAAAAGGGAAGGGAACACAAACTTTATTAAACACATTCTCTACTTACAACTAGAATTCTGGAAACTTAACTCCTTATTACTGTTTATCTTTGAGCCTTTAACTCCTAAAAATGATGTTATTATGTTTAGTTAATAAAATTCTACTTTAACATACAAAACGGAATATTCTATTCTTCCACATTCCAGCATCCAACCAATCCATATTCTGATGAATTCGATAAACCCTTAAGTTGTGGGGAGTGTCGGATAGGTTTGTGAATTGGTCTTGCACTGGGCATGGCTGACAGTCCCTGCTACAGCTTAATGGAGTTAACGATGGAAATATTCATTAATATAAAAAGAGAGAATGAAAGAATGATACACAGGAGTAGTTATCGCGGTGTGTGGGGAATATTAAAATCAAGCAGGTACAAAAATTTAAATACCTGGGAAGTGTTCTAACAGAAGACAGAAAGTGCGACACAGAGATCCGAAGGCGAATTGGCATGGCGAAAGACGCGTTCCAGAAGCTGAGTAAAATATTAAGAGACAGGAAAATTTCACTAGAAACAAAGTAGAGAATACTAGATTGCTATGTTATGTCATTTCTTCAATATGGCAGTGAATGTTGGGCTATATCATCAAAGATGAAGGAAAAACCTGAAGCAGCTCTAATGTGGATCTACAGAAGGATGCTGCGGATACCATGGATCGAGCATGTGAGCAATGGTGAGGTTTTAGAAAGGATGAAAACGAAAATGGAATTAAGGAAGAGACAACTGAAGTTCCTGGGACATGCAACGAGGAAGGAGGGCTTGGAGAACCTGATACTCACAGGCCAGAGAGAGGGAAAGAGAGACAAGGGAAAGCAGCGGATAACATATTTGAAGAGTCTGAGCAGGTGGATGACAGAACGGGCGTTGCGTGGTGTTACTGGAGAACGCTTGCTAAGTGCTACCAGGGATAGAGAAACATGGAAAGCCATGATCGCCTATATCCTGGAAGGACATGGCACACAGAAGAAAAATATACAGGCTAACTGTTTATAATAAACTATAATGTGGATATAAAGTGGGGGATCAAATCTGTATTGTAATCAATATCTAAACTGATACCTGATTATGTGGCCATGCTAGTTTCTATGCATTTATATTCTAGATTTACAGGCTTCAGCTAGTGGATGTCTAAACGTGGGTTGCATGGTGTAACAGGAGAAGGCGTGCTAAGAGCCATCAGAGATAGGGAGACGTGGAAAGCCATGATCGCTTACGTCCTAAAGGGACAGGGCACATAGAAGAAGAAGATATATGCCAACTGTTTATAAGAAATTATAATGTGGATCAATTCTATGTTATAATCAATATATAAACTGATCCCTTATTATGTGGCCATGCTAGTTTCTATACATTTATATTCTAGATTTATAGGCTTCACCTAGTGGTTGGCAGAGCCGGGTTTGGGTGGTGTAACAGAAGAAGGCGTGGTGAGAGCCACCAGGGATAGGGAGGCGTGGAAAGCCATGATCGCCTACGTCCTAAAAGGCATATGGAAGAAGAAGAAGAAGAAGCCGAATATATGGAAACGAAAAAAATACGGCAAAATAGTAGGAAAGATGGAGAAAGTGTGAGATACAAAAACAGAACCAGGTAATGACAGGTAGATAAAGACGTGAAAGTGAAGAGAGCGACGTCAAGAGAAATATGTGACGCCATTTTAGACGATGCAGATTTTAATACCCAACCTGTTAACTGTTATCTGATTCCAGTTTAATTTTAAATAGAGAAAACGACTTAATATTCTGACTTTTCCACGGTTCATTAAACTTACAGAAATCATTGTCTTACCTGTTCTTCTTTCCCTTTCGTTGTTGGTTCTCTATTTGTTACTTAGACGATTTACTAACTACACAGAAAATCAGTGCCAAAAATCAAGAAAAAGTCGTGGAGAAAACAAGAAAAAAAAAAGCTATCGAAAGAACCCAAGAGAGATTGCACAGGAGATAAAATATGTCGAAAAGACAAACTAGGCCACGTCACAGTCGTATATGAGCAAAACAAGTAGCAAGCTGCAGATAATAATCGTTGGAAATTCAGTTGCAACAATTCTAACGAAAGAAGTTGACTTTGTGACATTTGTTCCAATGATTCAAAAGCTCTGTTCCTCAAAAATTTAATTAAGAAACGAAAAAAGAATCGAAGTAACAATAAAAACAGTGACAATAACCAGAGAGTTTTCACTTTGACCTCAGACATTTAGCCTAATGCACAAGACTGCCGCTTAGAACAAATGAATGAGATAATAATTACCCACAAACTTGACTTGACAAATAAACTTTCATTTGAATCTATCTAAATCATTCTAAGGCAGTTTTGTGATTCTATCTATCTATCTATCTATCTATCTATCTATCTATCTATCTATCTATCTATCTATCTATCTATCTACTAGCAGTATAGCCCGGCGTTGCTCGGGTGTAGCGAAAGCTTTAAAACTAATCCATGATCCTGGAGCTCAGACTCTTTGGACGGTAGCATGAAAGACTAAAAGCAATAGTTGTTTCCAGTTAAAGTGAAACCGTAGACTCAAAGAAAAATGAATGGATGTAATTGAACAGGTGAAGAGACTCATCCCTTGTTTCCTGTTTAGGATGCGGTTTCCGGTTTTTTCTCTTTTCTAATCTTCTTCTCACTTTGTTTTTTTTCAATTGGAGTAGATAGACTAAACTATCGCCCGGTTCACACTCCACCCACGTCTATTAAACAGGTGAAGAGGCTCATCCCTTGTTTACTGTTTAGGATGCGGTTTCCGGTTTTCTCTTTTCTAATCTTCTCACTCTTATGTAGCCCCCTGCACATCAGTGGAGTTATTGCCTTGCTTGGGGTGATATGATTAAAAGAAAAAAAAAGTCAAATTTTGATTTTCTGGTATCGATATCAAATAAGTTTTTTTCGTCGTAAACTGAATTTTGAAGGCTAAATAAGTCCTCTGAGTAAATGGTCTCATGGCTGAGACTAAGAACTACAATTATACCTACTTAGAACCAAACCCGAAGCAAAAACTAAAATAAAAGGGCTGAAAAAATACAGACATACAGGCAGATAAACACACACACACACACACACACGCACACACACATCTTGCCTTTTATATATATATATATATATATATATATATATATATATATATATATATATTACCGATTTTCTGCACTATTGTAAGAACTGCAACCTTGAAACTTTCTTATGTCTTTGTCTCTGAATGTATTATATTTGATTAAAATCTGGGCCATTCCTTCTATAACCCGATTTTTTCGATTATCGATTTTCGATATTTATCGGGGGTACCTCGACACAAAACCTAGCTAAAACATTAGCACACCCTTATAGTACAACTTTGTAAATTTTCAAGAAAATAAGTTCAGCGGTTTTGGAGTCTATAGGTAACGGACACACACAAAGAGAGACAAAGTTCCATTTATAAATAAGTTTAGATCTATCTATCTATCTATCTATCTATCTATTTTAGCCACTATCTATCTATCTATCTATCTATCTATCTATCTATCTATCTATTTTAGCCACTATCTATCTATCTATCTTTCTATTTTAGCCACTATCTATCTATCTATCTTTCTATTTTAGCCACTATCTATCTATCTATCTTTCTATTTTAGCCACTATCTATCTATCTATCTATCTATCTATCTATCTATCTATCTATCTATTTTAGCCACTATCTATCTATCTATCTATCTATCTATTTTAGCCACTATCTATCTATCTATCTATCTATCTATTTATTTTAGCCACTATCTATCTATCTATCTATTTATTTATTTTAGCCACTATCTATCTATCTATCTATCTATTTATTTATTTTATTTCCACTATCTATCTATCTATCTATCTCTATCTATCTATCTATTAATTAAGCATTCATTTGGCATTTATTAAGCGAGCAGTTCAATTTCAGTTGAAATGAATAACATCATTATCTTAAAGCAACTTTTTTTAGGAAAAGTGAAGGTTTCTCAAGCACTCAATCGTCATTTGCTGATACCAGTGACAAGTGGACAGAGTGACTGCTGGAGAGTTCGTCTACGAAACTCTGGAGCCGAAATGATGAATGTGATACAAAATAACAAGTTCAAGTTTACATTTACGAGAAAAAATACGAAAATCAAATATATGTGAAAATTAAGATATGTAAATCTGTTCAATAATTAAGATGTTTCGATCATATTTGTGGACTATGAATTAAATAGAGATAGTAGATTAAATTAAAAGCATAACAGATTTGAATATCCATTGAGGTCGGTGGGCCAGCAAACATTGATCGACTATCGGATATGATTACCCCTGAGTTTGTTTATTACGTCATATAGAACAAAAGTAGTTGTTTCTGTAAATGTTGGGAAAAAGATTCTTGGTGTAGCATGTGAAGAAGATCCCCTAGGAAAAGAAAAAAATGTCAATGAAACTTTCGGGAGGATCTATTATGATGAACTTGAAGTATCTGTGCCAGATTCTGTCATTTGTACCTTGATTTTTACCTGTTGTTAATACTAATGAGGCAGTCGAACTATGTGAAACGGGAACGTGTAAAGCTTATAAATAAACGTATTGTTTTCAATTGATACGTCTTCAAATCTAATTACTTTGAATAATGATGTCAATAATGATTATCCGAGCTTATACACTTTTCATGAGCCAATAAAAAAAAACATATATACTTTTATACATTCACCAAAAGAAAGGCTGTTTTGATAAATTTTACCAGGTGCTGATGTCTGCAAAAACAAAATAAATACAAATTTTTATTTATTGGCCAATCAGAAGCAAAGAAAAAAAATCTAAACGTTGATCTAATTCAATTTTGCACAATCGTATAAATACGCGTGATTGTTGCTTTTCTCGTCATAGAGACACGGGTCATCTGATCGGACGTCGATTCCGAGCGACCTCTATTTTCTTACTCTCTCATTTTCTCCTTCTTTCCCGTGTACTGACTAAAAAAAAAAAAAAAAAAAAAAAGAGAAAGAAAAAACAAGAAATTGGGGCAAATGCAATCATATCTGCTTTCATTTCACACTTAGAACGAACTTTTATCAGCAACATCATTTTGCCTTTTCTTCAAAAATCGATTTTATCTGAGCTTAAAGAAACGGAACTAGTAAAAAAACGCATGAAACAAGAATAAATCATTTTGTAAAAATTTTCAACATATGTGTTATTTCAAAAGCAACAAAAATTGATGTCATTCTTCTCGCTAACTAAATTTGCACTTATTTCTACAAACGAGACCCTTTTGTCTTTTGAGCAACCTTTTAATACTTTCAAACGAAGTGGGCTCGGTTTCATTTGACACACATCCGACGCTTCCTACAATGAATATTATCAAAGTTAATTTTATCAGAATTTTATGATCCTCTGAATATGTTTCACAGTCAAAATTTCGTGCCTCTAATTTTAATATATATACTGTGTATTTAGGTAGCAATCTCTCTTTTATGCAAGTTTCATTAAAAATGACAGACAAGGTACGATGGTTAAGATTTTATATAATTTTTCATGGGATCTAATAATTTTTTTTGCACACACACGCACATCCTGCACATTTATAAGTCTACCATCCGCCTGTGTATTGAATACTGCTGCCACAGCTGGTCAGGTGCCCTTGCTATTCTCCTCGTGGTTCTTGACAAAATACAACGTAGAATCTGTAATGTAATCGATACCGACTTGGCAGACTGCCTGCAGTCAATCGGTCACCGGTGTGACGTGGCTTCCCTGTGCCGCTACTATAAATACTTTCACGGCTTCTGCTCCGATGAACTTAGATCACTGGTGCCCCCTAGGTATGAATTTACTCGAGATACTAGATTAGCTATTAGGTCCCACCCTTTTACTGTAAAACAGATAAGATATAGCCGCAATTTCTACTCCAACAGCTTCTTTCCTCACACTTCCCACCTGTGGAACTCCCTTCCATACACTTGCTTCCCCGACAGCTACAATCTCCTGGAGTTTAAATGTAAGGTCAATAGACACCTCCTAATACACTAACACGCATCCATTCTCTCAAACACCCTTCCCATCTACCCAACCCTCATCCTCGCTATCCTTACCCATCTATCACCCTCCTTCTGACATTTTCTATATCTAACCACTCTTTCCAGTCACTTTCCCCTATGTAACCTCCTGCGCAATAGTGTTATGGAGTATTTGCTTGGGGTGAAATGATTAATATATATATATATATATATATATATATATATATATATAGCCTTTGGCAATGTGTGGTCTAAAGGCTTACTGCGCAAGCCATAGAATCACTAGTAGAGTTTTGTCAAGCATAAGGGCCTTCCTAACGTATAGGTCCCTGAAGCTCCTCCGAGATTCAAGCGATCAACGTAGGTGTCCCGAAGGGTTCGCTTCTCGGTTCAACCTTTTTCTACTTTACATATTTGATCAGCGCAATAGTAAATTGGGATGTACGTTGTCATGTAATAAATATCGACTCGGAATGAGAAATCAGTGGAGCCGAGTTCGAATTCCACTTGAATTCGTTGCATTCACTTATGCGCAAATACCCATTGGGAAAAGTATTAATCCATTTCTTCTTCCTCCAGCTATGGGTTAAATAGCAGGACAGATTGCGATCTATAGCCTTGGTTGGCAACCAGTCTACAACAGAAAGAAATGCAACCTACCACGGGATGAATCTGCCCAGCCAGTTATATCTTTTTAGAGACATGATTGCACAAGCGTGTATCACGTGTGGCATTTAACTGACTGACTGACGAATATACTAGGATCATTTGTGAATATCTATGCTGATGATACAACGAGATATGGGGACATCTACAAAATTCTAGATAATTCTGATCTCTTATCTGCAGTAGCTCAGAGGACAAAGACTAGCTCGTCACATTCATTGCCTCGGAAAACAAAGTAAAGACATTACATTATTACTGATCTGACCCAGAATGAACAACAGACCCCGATGAACCGCACTGTAAGCGTCTACTGGGACTTCAATCGACCCAGCGTAGTAATTACATTCCCCTGCTAAAAAAAAAAAAATAAAAATAAAAAATGGTTGTTTTCCTGTGCCACTTTAGTAAGTACCTGACTCCTCGTACTGTACCCTACTTTTACAAGAGCCAGGTCAGGTTGAAAATGAAATGCCACTGCCGTATATGGACTTCATTTCACAAATCTCGATAGAGTTAAAAATATTTCTCCGGGTTCCTGTAGGAGACAAATTATTTTCAACCAAAAACCTCTCTCCCAACAGACAAAACCTCGCAGGCCTGTCGCTGCTCTCGCTTTATCAAAGAGAAGTGTTCAGACAACCTCCATCCCTTCGTTCCACAAGTTCTAACCTACAAGGCAACGCTACGCACATCGTAACGAATAACCCTCATTCCCTCTGTATTCTATTCACAAGATATAAGTTTCAGTCAGAGCAGTTTCTTCCACAAACCTCTGCTTTGTCGAATCGATTCCTAAAAGGTTGATCTCAGATCACTACAATCTTAACCTGTTCAACATTGGGATCAACCGTTATCTTTTGTGCATATTCGCATAAACTATATACCTTACTCTCTAATACGCTACCTTAAATGGCTCCCGAAACTTTACACAGCAAAGAATATAAACAATAAAATATATATACACATATACAGTGCATATATATATATATATATATATATATATATATATATATATATACTGTTAAATATAAGAGACAATGAATGTTTATTATGTTTAATCATGAGCCGTTCTAAATGTCGTATTTTGGCTTTAATTTCAGTTGAAAATTAAACATAATAGACATTCATATCTCTTATATTTAACAGTATATGTTTAGAAAATTATTTGCTGCCTCGATACACTACACACACACACACACACACACACACACACATATATATATATATATATATATATATATATGGTAGCGATCATAAAGATTAGAACGATGTTAAAAAAAGGCTAAATATGAAATTTATTTTAAAGCTTGAAAGAACATTTTATCAAGAGGAAAAGAAGGATACAAAGGTAAATTATTCTATAATTCCAAAATCTAAAGCTCAATATATTTGTTTTGATAAAGTTTTAAGATTAATTATGTAACATTTGAAAAATAGATGATCAAAAACATCAGAACGATTAAATAAATCTATAAAATTTAATAATTATTTTGCATTATTGAAACTGTTTTAGGGTAAGAATATAAAATCGGGAATTTTACTAAATTACACCGGCTCTTTACTGCCTCTTACATTGTAAACATGACGAAAAATCTGTGATGTCATTGGGACTTAGAAAACTGATAGTCAAGTTACGTAATGAAGATAAACTCTTGATTGGGGATATTTCAAAGAGTGTGGGGAAATCTAAATGTGTTATTCATAGTACTTTAAGAAAACTTATAGAAACTGGGTCATATGAAGCCAAGAAAGCGCCTGGCAGGCCAAGGAAAACTACTGCAAGGGAAGGAAAATTTATTGCTAAAGGATAAAAAAACATTTCTGAAAGAGCTAATTTGGCATTAAAATATCAAGGCACACTATTTACTGAAGACTTAATGAAATAAATCTGAACAGTCGAGTAGCCCCTACGAAGCCTTACATTTCTAAAGAGAATCAAATGAGCCGATTGAAATTTCCTACTGAACACGTCATATGGTCAGAACTGTGGGATTGCGTTCATTTCAGCGATGAATCAAAGTTTAACCTGTTCGGTTGAGACGGGAGAAGGTTTGTTCGATGCAGTTCTAAGGAACGATATTTGCCTCAGTGCACTAAAAGCAGCATTAAATTGTAAGGAGAAAGTGTGAATGTGTTTGGCATGATTTTAGCAGCTGGTACGAGATTTCTTGTTAGGCTACACGGTAAAATTAACGCAACTGTATAGAAAGAGATATTAAAGAAACATATTGTACCTAAGTTGAGAACTGCAATTAATCAACCAGCTGTATTTATGCAAGATAACGCGTCATGTCATAGAGCGAAGTCTGTTAAGACATTTCTTTCTGAGAAGGATGATACTGTTATGGAAAGGCCTGCTCAAAACCCAGACACGAATCCGATTGAGAGAGGTCGGAAGTTACTAAATGAAAGAGCTAAGGAAAAGAATCCAACAAACATCGAAGAACGATGGACTAATTCGAAAGGAGAATGGGAGAAAATATCCGTTAATGAATGCAAGACATTAATTCGCTCAGGTAGAAAAAAATGTCAAGCTGTTATTGAAGGTAAAGGTTTTTCGCATCAAGTACTAATGCATTATGAACGCTATCTTTATTTGTATCTGATGTATCCATTTTGATAGTATGATTTTGTTAATCGTTCTGATGTTTTTGATCGTCTATTTTTTCGAGTGTTAAATGATTATTTTTATAACTTTATTGAAATAAGTTTATTGAGCTTTATATTTTGGAATCATATAATTTACCTTTACATCCATATATTTCGTTGATAAAATGTTCTATGAAGTTTTAAAAAGTTATTTCACATTTAGACTTTTTCTCAACATCGTTATGATTTTTATGCTCGCTACTGTGTATATGTGCGTTGTGGTGCAGTGGATATCGGCTCGGAACGACAAATCGAGTTCGAATTCTAGTTGGACTCATTGCATTCACTTACGCACAAATACTCTTGGGAAAGGTATTAATCCGTCTCTTCCTTCCAGTTATGTGTTAAATAACAGGTCCGATTGGGTTCTATAGCCTTGGCTGGCAGACATTCTACCGCAGAAAGCAATGGCAACCTATTGCTGGATAATCTTCTGCCCAGTCAGTCTTTCGAGACATGATCGCCCAAGCGTGTTTCACGTATGGCACTTAACTGACTGACTGTGTGTATATATATATATATATATATATATTACGATTAAGCTCACTAGAGAAGGAAATTTAAAAAAAAGTTTTCACTTCTGCGATATATGCGTTACTCTTCATTGCTTATATACAACACGTTAAAATTTCCCTCCTCTGATTTTATGCGCCTATGGCTTAGGGAGTAGCGACATAGGGAGTAGCGACATAGGGCAAACAAGGCTAATGTTCTTAAAACTGGGAAGTCATATGAAAATTTCAGCTGAAATCAGTAAAAAATGAAGTTGTAAAGATATTATATCGTATATTGCCAAGCATAAGACGTTTATAATTTACATTAGTATCAATGTTACTGTAGCGTTCGCGTCTTTGTCAATTAATTTTATTGCTATAAAAAGGGATATATATATATATATATATATATATATATATATATATATATATATAAATTTTATTCTATTATTTTTTATCTATTTTTGTAAGAATTTTTGTAAGAATTATCGAACTTTTGGTAAAATAAAAAGCACGCAGAGAGACAAAATCAGACACACAGGAAAATAATATTTTATACGGCTTGATAATCATATATTCTATTCAAACATAGGAGTGAATGTCTTCTTTTAATAAAGGACGTTTGTTTTGAGACAATTTCAGTAGACACCACGATTCCATGACTTAAAAACCGGGTGTTGAAAATTAAGTAAAGTTGGATTAATTTTGTATCAAAGCTAGTTTGAATCTTTTCTTGGAATAATTATTGGAATTTTATGGCAAAAACAAATAGAGTTACCGTACATTCTCCCACAACTCGCACGAAACACTGATGAAGTCCTCTGTATAAAGAAGAAAGCGAAAATGTGAGCTACACCCCAGAAGAAGGCCTAATTAACTATAAACAAAACGTTGTCCTAAAAACGACTAAACTGAAGATAATAGTTTGAATATCTCACGCAATAATGGCAGCTCAAGTCAAAGAATTTCAGAACTCATTAATTATAACTATGTTTGTTCAGAATCAATTCTATTACAAATGGAAAATCGAAGGCAAGATATTGAATATTCTTTTTCAACAATCGATTAGTCAGTCTTTACTATCACCATTTTGATGATCGGCATCTTCATATTTTTCTTGGCTATTTCTTCTCTCTGTCTGGTAACAGTTTCTGCGCACATATTCGGACCAGCAAGTCAATTAAAACGAAAGAAAAATGACTATTACAGTAAACATCTAAAATTACGTGATGCTGGTTCAATGGTAGGCGGGCCAATCATCAAATTGCACTTGTCAGTGTGGTAAGAACGGGAACGACGAAAATCTTTCAGAAATGCAAATCGAATCGAGCAGCGAATAATGAAAAGAAGATAAAAATGCCAACAGCATGAATATGGTAGCGCGTGGGTGTTTGACTTTGTGCTTGAAGTTTTGTGTTTTTTTTTGTCTTTTACAGGAAAACAATTGAAAGAGAATCGCTATTTGGTCGACCAAATACAGAAGACAAAAAGAGAAAGGAGCGAACAACTGAAACGGAATAAAAGGAGGAAGAAATGAAATAAACGAACATTATTAGAAAGAATACAAGAACAAAGGTTGATTAGCATCACGATGGCAACCAAAAAGAAACAATAGCGACTAAGGAGAGAACCATGACATTAATAAGCGGTAAACTAATGAAAATGAAAGAATAGAAAACATATTTTATCTCGAGCTCCTTGAGGTTGGGTCATTATGTCGATCCAGGATGTTTTTTCCGCCTGAATCCATCCTGCATATATACAAGTCAACCATCCGTCCGTGCATGGAGTACTGCTACAATTTATGGTCAGGCGCCCCTGCCGTTCACCTCAGTGTTCTCGACAGGCTCCAAAGAAGAGTCTGTAATGTGATAGGTATTGACTTGGCGGCTCGACTGCAGCCACTTCCCCACCGACGAAATGTGGCCTCCCTTTGTCTGTTCTATAAATACTTTCATGGCTTCTGCTCAGACGAACTTAAGCCACTGGTGCCTCCTCAACAGGTGTTTACTCGTGCAACCAGATTGGCAACTGGGTCCCACCCATTCACGGTTAGGTTAGCCAAATGCAGACGACAATTCTACTCCTTCAGATTCTTCTTTCGCACTTCCCGCCTGTGGAACTCGCACCCATATTCTTGCTTTCCTGATGGCTACAACCTCCAAGAATTTAAATGCAATGTCAATACTCATCTATGAATCACTGGATTCTAGCTCTCTCCCCACCCCGTATATCCTTCCCTTTCCCTCCACCTATGTATCTGTCATCGCACCTGCATTCTCATCTTTCTATTGCTTCTTTCTAACTAGTTTGTACTCCTCAATCTCTTCTAATGAATCTTTTTACAGTTATGTAGCCCCCCGCACATCAGTGGCATTTCCGCCTTGCTCGGGGTGAAATGATTAAAAAAAAATCCAAATTAGAATCAGCAATATTATTGGCTCTAATCTGGCATTACAGAATCACTCACTTTCTCTCTGTGCCTTTTTAATTAATACCTACATGTTAATTGTTCGGATGAGCTCTCAGTTTAAGATCACTACTAGACTGGTGCAGTTGATATCGGCTCGGAAAGAGAAATCTGAGATCAGAGTTCGAATTTCAGTTGAATTCCTTGGGAAAGGTATTAATCTATCTCTTCCCTCCAGTTATGGGTTAAATAAAAGTACAGATTTGGTTCTAGAGCTTTGTCTGGCAACCAGTCTACCGCAGAAAGTAATGGCAACATACTGCGGGATAATCTTCTGCCCAGTCAGCCATGTCGCCCAAAGCGTGTATCACGTATGACACTTAGCTAAATGACTGAATATAATAGTTGAAAACAATTAAATCTTCTACTAGGCATAAAGTGGGGGATCAGTTTTATATTGTTATAAAGTAATAAACTGATCCCCCACCAATTATACTTAATATAAGAATGTAATATAATCTATCTCTTCTACACCTAGTTATGAGTTGAATAACAGGACAGATTGGGTTATATAGCCTTGGCTGGCAACCAGTTCACCGCAGAAAGTAATGGTAGGGAAACATTTTCTGTCCAGTCAGCCATGTCTCTTTCGAGACGTGATCGCCCAAGCGTGTATCACGTATGGCAGAAAACTGGCTTACTGATTATACTAGCGACGAGGTCTTACCAAATTTACAGTTGAATTGGCTGGATGCAACCGTAAATTCATGCTCACAATGTATTTTCTCGCATTTCTCGCTTTTGGAACTTACTTCCAGATTTATGATTTCTAGCCAAGTTTAATCTTCAAAACCTTGCAATGTCAATCATTATCTACTGTCCTCCTGATTTTGTTTTCGCTTTTTACAAATGTTTCTGTTTCTAATTTTTGTACCTTCATTAGCCGCTCGTACCTCAGTAGCGTTACTGCCTTGGTTAGAGAAAAACTCGTTCAAATATATATATATATACACGTCTATTGTACAGGTGTAGAGGCTCATCCCTTGTTCCCTGTTCATGATGTGGTTTCCGGCTTTCTTTTTTCCAATCTTTTCACTTTTCTTTTTTTTCTTTTTCATTTTTTTTTTCAATTGGAGTAGATAGACTAAACTATCGTCCGGTTCACACTCCACCCACGTCTATTGTTCAGGTGTAGAGGCTCATCCCTTGTTCCCTGTTTAAGATGTGGTTTCCGGCTTTCTCTTTTCCAAATCTTTTCGCTCTCACGTAGCCCCCTGCACATCAGTGGCGTTACCGCCTTGCTCGGGGTGATATGGTTATATATATATATATATATATATATATATATATATATATATATTATAAATTATAGTTTAGAACATGTACAAATTTTTATCCACTACAAATTGCACATTTTGTTTCGACATTGAAATGATAATGTCTCCTCAGGTGGTGTGGAAAGGAATGGAAAGCCTCTTTTCTTATATTTGGCGAATTGTGTATATGGGGTTAGTGAAAGGGGATAAATCTTGTAAATTGTCCTTTAAAGTTTTGAAAAGAGGGAATGGGTGGGGATATAGTTGATTAATGAACTTGTCGGGAATTTTGCAGACAGATTTAACATTAAAAGATATGGCATAGCTTTTTATGGCCTAATGGCTGGACTTTTTCTTCTGGTTTAGTAAAAGGGGAGAGTAAAGAAGTGTGAGGGTGGGGAAGAATAGGATTAGATGCCATGACGTGGGAACGGTAGTCAGCATTTCTCATTTAATTGTACAACTATACAATATTTTTTTTTTATTTAAAAACAGTTTTTATAATTAATCTAATTTTGTATATTTAACCTTAATTTTAAATTTAGGAAATCACTTTTTTCTGTAAAACTTTAAAATAGATCACAGTTTGTAAATTTTTATTCGTTTCTTATTCACTTGTATATATATATATATATATATATATATATATATATATATATTTTTTTTTTTTTAATCATATCACCCCGAGCAAGGCGGTAACGCCACTGATGTGCAGGGGGCTACGTAATAGTGAAAAGATCGGAAAAGAGAAATCCGGAAATCATATCCTAGACAGGGAACAAGGGATGAGCCTCTTAACCTGTTCAATAGACATGGGTGGAGTGTGAACCAGGCGATAGATAAATCTATCTACTCCAATTGAAAAAAAAAAAAAAAAAAAAAAAAAAGTGAGAAGATTGGGAAAGAGAAAGCCGAAAACCACATCCTAAACAGGGAACAAGGGATGAGCCTCTTAACCTGTTCAATAGACATGGGTGGAGTGTGAACCGGGCGACAGATCTATCTACTCCAATATATCGTCATCCGCAGACAGAGCTGTTTTGCTGTATCACAGCTCATCAGTACAGTTAGACATCTGATTGCTTTTTATCCAGGATTGCTTTTTATCCAAGATATCAGTCGGCGATTCTACCTCTGAGCTATGGGCGCTCGGTAGAAGGAGACAGAATTTTTAGCGCGTATATTATCATTATATACGAATACATTGGAAAATCATTAGTAAAAGAGAACTGTGCAAGCCATGAAATATCCTGTTCTTTTCCTACGCTCACAAAGTGATAAAATAAGATTTGTAATTTTATAAATCAGGAAAATTATAAGAATTTGTTGCCACTATATTTAGGAGACAAGATAGATAGATAGATAGATAGATAGATAGATAGATAGATAGATAGATAATGTTGTAATGTTTGTTCATTTGTCATTCATAGACAGATAGATAGATAGATAGATAGATAGATAGATAGATAGATTTGAATGGACTAAGATTATATTATTCTTTTTATTCTTATTAATGTGTGTGTTTTTTTAATTCTTAGGAACGGACTTAGTTTCGTCTCTGTACTTCTACGTGAAAAATAAATCTTGATTTCAAGCGGATTCGAAACAACTAACCCGTGCCATTTTTTTCAATATCTATTTATTTTTACTTTCCCTCACTACCCCTTTGTCCGTTTTATTGTTATAATCTCTTTTCTTTCTCTTTTTTTAGTTGCTTCAGTACTATTTCTGTATTTATTTTTTTCTATGCCACTTTTAAACGTTTGCGATCATGACTCAATGCATCTTCTTATCCTTTTTGGTTTTAAGTAAAACTTATCTCCTTGCTAATCATTTAATTTTTCTTCTGCCATCGATTTACACACGCTCATTATTCGGTCTTTACCTCCGCCCTCTTACATTCAGTGTCCAGAGAGTGTCAAATTCTTTAAGCCGTCTTTCCTTATTATGTGTCCTGGTAATATAAACTCTCTTTTCCCAGTCTTAACTGAAAGTGTCTTTTTCGTTCCCCTTTTCCCTAAAACTTCTTCATTGCTTCCATGTTCTATCCATAAGATTCTCAGCGCCTATAGAAGTACATCTTTGCTGCCTCAAGTCTCCTCTTCAACTGTGAAGAGATTGTCTACAATTAACTATCATATTGAAAAATTAATACTACATCAGAGTTGAGCACTTTTTTCTTTATTTCTAATTTTAAATCTTTATTTTCTTTATTTTATTTTATTTTATTACTTATTTTTATCTTTATTTTTATTTTATTACTTTATTTTCTTTATTTTATTTTATTTTAATTTCTAATTTTAAATCTTTATTTTCTTTATTTTATTTTATTTTATTACTTATTTTTATCTTTATTTTTATTTTATTACTTTATTTTCTTTATTTTATTTTATTTTAATTTCTAATTTTAAATCTTTATTTTCTTTATTTTATTTTATTTTATTACTTATTTTTATCTTTATTTTTATTTTATTACTTTATTTTCTTTATTTTATTTTATTTTAATTTCTAATTTTAAATCTTTATTTTCTTTATTTTATTTTATTTTATTACTTATTTTTATCTTTATTTTTATTTTATTACTTTATTTTCTTTATTTTATTTTAATTTCTAATTTTAAATCTTTTAAAGAGAAGAATCGTCTTATTCTGTCTATATTAAGAAAGGTAGCATATCTACTGACTAGATCCAGATAAAATTTGGCTAAAAAAAAAAATCAAGCCATACAAGGCGATAAAGCCACTATGAAGCAAATGGTTACTTGAAAGTGAAAAAAAAATGAGGAAACGTTAATGAAAAGAAAGGACAATAAAAACAGGTTTTAAATAGGCAGAAGATATCCATTGATGTTGCAATTATTTTTTGAAGATTGTGGCCGAGAAGAAAGTAAGAAGTTCCATCAGTGAGAAGTTCAAAACGAAAAGAAGAGGAAGAAACTATTAAAATAGAACTTACAGTTACATCTAGCTATTTTAACAGTAAAATACTGAGACCTAGTTGCCAATCTAGTACTACCCATAAATTCACGAGGTCGAGGTACCAAAGAAGTCTCATTGGAATATTTATTATTATTATTATTATGTCATTTTTTCATCATATTTCGATTTCTGCTTTGGTTTCACTACCAACCAAGTCTGCGGGGAGACCTAAGGCAGGTCGTGGCGTGTTGTTATGACTCCATTTCATGTTTTTCTATCTTCCCTATCATCCCTAGCATTACATAGATAAAGTTTTCCTTAGTGTGTTGGCGCTGTACTTAATAAGACAATTTTTTGTATATTCTTTCAATGTGTTGTTTTGTTCCATTTTTTATCATTCCAAGTGCACCTACTATCACTGGCACAACTCTTGTTTTCAATTTCCACATTTTTTCTATTTCAATTTCCAGGTCTTTATATTTTGACAGTTTTTCAAATTCCTTGATTGCTATGTTACAATCCGCTGGACAAGCCATATCAATTAATAGACAAGTTTTCTCCTTCTGGTTTTTAACAATAATGTCTGGCCTGTTTGCTTCAATTTTTCTGTCTGTGTAGATGGTGTAATCCCTTAGAATGGTTACATCTTCTATTTATGTAACCGGTGCTGGGTGATGTTCATACCATTGTTTGTTTACAGCTTTTCCATAATGTTTGCACATTGCCCAATGTAAATATTGCCCAACTCTATCGTGGCAATTTTTATATTCATTTGGGGCAAGCACAGAACAGCCTGAGATTAGGTGGTCTATTGTTTCTTGGTGTTTATCACAAAACCTGCATTTTGGATCTATATTATTATGCACAATATTTGCCTGAAAGTTTATAGTGAAAAGACTTTGGTCTTGTGCTGCAAGAATAAAGCCTTCAGTTTCAGACTTTAATCCAGATGCACGTAACCATCGATGAGTATTAACTTTGTCAACATTGGATTTATTGGCACGTTCTGGATATTGGCCATGCAGAGGTTTGTCTTGCCAGCGCTGTTACATCTGTTCAAGAGCTTTATCTTTGGCTTTCATTATCATATTTTTTGCCGCAATAGTTGGTTCTTGGCTTCTGTTTTGCTTTTCTACAGAATATACTAACTGTAAATCTTGTTTGTATTTACTGCCTTCTTTTATTATTGAATATTTTTTCTTTCTTTCTTCATGTTGCCTTACTAATTGTATCATCCAATCCTTTGTTGCTTCTATGTATGTTAGTAGGCCAATAGTTGTTGTCTTGTATGACAATTCCAGCTGAATAAGACCTCTCCCACCTTCTTTACGGGGTATGTATAGACGGTCTACATCAGCCTTTGGATGATGCATCTTATGCTTAGAAAGAAGCTTTCCTGTTTTAGCATCCATTCGCCTGATGTCGTTTATTATTATTATTATTATTATTATTATTATTATTATTATTAGGATTAATATTTATCTTTTTATTCCTGAAATGCAGTCGTCATATTGAGAATATTTTTCTTTTCAATATATTTATGGATATATATTTATATTCGTATTGAAAATAAAATAAATTTCTTTCTTTTTGAACGCGTTATGATCACTGATCGTCTAATTTAAGAAATGATACATTCCAAGATTATTTGAGGATATAGTTGTTTATTGCAATCGCACTAAATTGTTTCCTCTACCATAGATATACTCCGGGTTTTATTTTAAAATGATCTTTGCTATTCAAGAAAATAATTAATTTTAAATCCGTTGATGTAGATATGAGTCAAACAACGAGAAATACAATTGAACCAATTACTTCTTATTTTCTATAAATTTTAAGGAGAGTCCGTCTGATCTTACCCGAATATTCATTTGCCTTTAGATAGTGGCATCTTCCAAATTATTCATTTTAACTCTGATAAATATTACAAAAACTTATCAAATATTTCAAAACCTTATTAAATAATTGAAAAAAAAAATAGGTGAATATCGAATATTACAAATATAATATATATAAATAAATATCAAGTATTACAAAACTTAAAATTTTTTACAAAAACTTAACAAATATTAGAAAACTTAAGTAAATATCGAATATTAAAAATGTAATATGTATGACAAATATCAAATATTACAAAACTTAATAAATATTAAAAAAACTTACCAAATATTAGAAAACTTAAATATCAAATATTACAAATAAATGTATAACTAATTATCAAATATTACAAAACTCAACGAATATTACAAAAACTTATAAAATTTTATAAAGTTTATCTGCTGCATTTTTATGTTGCTATATCTATCTATCTATCTATCTATCTATCTATCTATCTATCTATCTATCTATCTATCTATATAATAAAAATGAATTCAGTAATTTTTTATTAATGCAGTAGATATCGGCTCGGAACAAAAAATCGGATAGCCGAGTTCGAATTCCAGTTGAATTCGTTGCATTCACTTACGCGCAAATACACTTGGGAAAAGTATTAATCTGTCTTTTCTCCCTCCAAATAAGGTTTAAATAACAGAGCATCTTTGGTTTTACAACCATGGTTGGCAACCAGTCTACAGCAGAAATTTATGACAACCTACTGCGGGAAAATCTTCTGCCCAGTCAACCATGTCCCTTTCAAGACATGATCGTCCAAGCGTGTAACACGTAAGGCTGAACTGAAATTCACTTCGCATTAGAAATTCACTTCGCATTAGGAAATTGATAAGAACATGTAAACCATACTTGGAATATAAAGTAACTTGATACATATTAGTTGATCTACTATTGTTCAGTTCGCTTACGTAATGGCTGCTGCATCATTTATTTTCGTATTTCGATGAAACTGTCTTTTAGTTTGTCCGAAGGCTGATCAAGCAACCAAACAAGTTACTCTATCCGATCTGAAGAGAGTCACAAGAAAGGACCACACATAAACTGTAAAAAACCGAATGCATGGTCATCAGCAAAAAAGAGTAACCCAAAATGCCAAATACAAGTGGGAGATATTAAAATCAAGCAGGTACAAAAATTTGAATATCTGGGAAGTGTTCTAATCGAAAAAGGAACGTGCGACACAGAGATCCAAAGGCGAATTGACATGGCGAAGGACGCGTTCCAGAAGTTGAGTAAAGTATTAAAACACAGCAAACTTTCACTAGAAACAAAGAAGAGAGTACTAGATTGCTATGTGAAGACAGCTCTTCAATATGGCATTGAATGTTGGACACTATCAACAAAGATGAAGGGAAAACTTGAAGCAGCTGAAATGTGGTTCTACGGAAGGATGCTGCGAATATCATGGACCGAGCATTTGAACAATGACGAGGTGTTGGAAAGAATGTATACGAAAAGGAAATTAATATTGAGCATCAGAAAGAGACAACTGAAGTTCCTGGGACATGCAATGAGGAAGGAGGGCTTGGAACCTGATACTAACATGCCAAATAGAGGGAAAAAGAGACAGAGGAAAGCAGTGGATGGGCCTGAGCAGGTGAATGACAGAACGGGGTCTGCGTGAGGCTACAAGAGAAAGCTTTCTAAGAGCCACCAGGGGGAGGGAGACGTGGAAAGCCATGATTGCCCACGTCCTGAAAGGTCAAGGCAAATTGAAGAAGAAGAAGACCTATTGTCAGGATTAGCATACCAAAGAAGAATTAAAGAGCCTAATATGAAAACAGAGTAAGATTGTAGATTTGAGCAAGTTTGTACTAGTCATTTGCTTCACATCATTCCCGATTTATTTTGCTAGAGAGATAATTCTGAATTCTAATCAAAATATCTCGGGATAGTGTAACGCTAAATTGTCATACTCTACGATACAACTTTCATTTAGAGTGTGGCCCCAAAATCACTATACACTTTTGATAATAATAAAAAAACCCACAAGAAACTATGTTTATTCATATTTTTAGCATCATCAAAGAGTCGTAATCTTACTTTCTAGACTTGCCATAACGAGCCAACGCCTTGAAGACTAGCTGTATGCTTCCACATGGAGGGATTCTATTTTCGACAGCCTTAAGCCACTTTCGAGACGCTCCAACGTTTAGCAGCATCTGCAGGCGGTGCAGATTATTTTCTCAAATTGTGACAGTTAACAGGGATTACTTTTGATGTCGCCCCAAATAAAAAAAGTCACAAGGTATGAAGTCAGGTGAGCGCAGAGCTTATTTAAAACGACCCCTTCGTGTGATCCAACATTTAGGAAACTTGATGCCCAGGAAATCCCTCACTAACCTTCTCATTTTATCAGGTTAGTAATGGATTTTCCAGGCTGTAATATAACAATGTAGTGACAATCGTAAACCTTCTCAAACACACGCTGAACTGCAGTAGGGAACTGAAAAACTTCTTGCCTGGCGGCAATATTGCAATGCTGTTCCAACGTCAATTGGCGAGCCATAGACAGTTGAATGATACACATACAAAACCTGCAACGCCTGTCAAATGCTAATGGCCTCACGTTTCTCTGAATGATAGCTGAAACAAAAAAAGAAAAAAAAAAAGAAAAGGATGGGTATAGTGACATTTGGGATATCCTCTGGAATCAATTATAAAATACTTTCTAAATTTATATATGTGCGTTTTTTCATATTTAAAAATTTTGAAATATCGAATCGATTTCGTGACTGACTTAGAATAGAAAATCATTTAATATATGCATAAAGTCTAAAAAACGTTATAACAGTTAAAGAACATATAAAATAAAGATGGGTCGAATTCATGGAAAATCTATTCTATGACAACAGAGAAGTGAAAACAACAATACGTAAAAGATGAAATAGTTGTAGTATTACAATCTGAGATAAGCTCGTCATTGTCCGAGATGAACGGAAACATATTGGCATCAATAGATGGGATTGTAATGGAGATTATATCAGTGCCAGATGACTTTGGAAACGATATTTACTGAAATCATAAATAAAATCATATGTGAGTGGAGAAATACTAGAAAATGAGAGATAATATATCTTGAAAGCAATGTAAAAAGTGTCAGGACAAAATGAATGGAAACTTCATTAGATAACAAGCTTAATAAGATACATAATTAAACTTATCATTGTGCCTCTAATGAATTCAGCATTTGGCAGAATTACATCAGAAACAACACAAGAACAGTGTAGTATTGTTCAAGACATTGGAAAAAGAAATGCTAATATTATGAAAACGAGTATTACAAATGTTGCGGATTCTTGTTTATTGTTTGCTTGTTTGTTTGTTCCTGCTTAAAGGCCGATCAACATCTAAAGGGTCATATAAGGCCAGAAACGTATTTCTATTTTAAATCACAGTTGTTGGTAATATTTTTCATTCAAAAAAATGCAAAAACGTTTTATTGATAAATACTTTCATAGCATTTTGACCCCGGTTTCGGGGTTAACTATTTACCCATAGCTAGGACCCTAACAGGTGCTACCACCCTGGGTCAGGACGGACATGGGAACAACAGCAATTAAGAGATGGTTCCACGCTCCTCACAACCTCCCAATCAGAGGCCTTGCTGCAGAATGAAGTTTACGGTCATAGCCAGGACCAGGATTCGTGTTTAGAAACTACACAAAATAATAATAACAAAAACAAATATGGAGAGATAAAATGTAAGTTATATTGAACAAAATATATACAACCTGGAACACAGGTTAGTAAATTCAGGAATACTAGGAATACTGTTAGTAGGAATCAATATATACAATCTTGTAAAGAAGAAGTAAGTCTGTGTAATGAGTCTATATTCTTACTGACCAACTAAGCGGCGGTCCAACTACTCAACTTCTGCTACACCCTCTAACTAACGCTCACTGTGACAATCTATATTTAGCTGTCCCTCCCACTAAGGTCAACATGTGACACATGGTCAGTTATGAGTGGGAATTTCCGGGCCATATGGCCCGGCCAAAAAAATATCTTTCTATTTTCCCCCAGTCATGCTTCTACCCTTCGGCGGAACCACGACTGGGTTAGTGCTCTCTGCTCGGAAGCAGAGAGCGCCCTCTGCCCGAAGGCAGAGAGCTGACAGTGAGAAATGCCGTCACAGCGAGAAAACTCTCTGTGACAAGCTATATTTAGCTGTCCCTCCCAGTAAGGGCAACATGTGATATATGGTCAGTTTTTATAACTGGGATTTCCGGGCTATATGGCCCGGCCAAAAAATGCCTGTCTATTTTTACCCAGTCGTGCTTCTACCCTTCGGCGGAACCACGACTGGGTTAGTGCTCTCTGCTCGGAAGCAGAGAGCGCCCTCTGCCCGAAGGCAGAGAGCTGACAGTGAAAAATGCCGTCGCAGCGACAAAATTCTCTTTGACAATCTATATTTAGCTGTCCCTCCCACTAAGGGCAACATGTGTAACATGGTCAGTTATGAGTGGAAATTTTCGGGCTATATGGCCCGGCCAAAAAATGCCTGTCTATTTTTACCCAGTCGTACTTCTACCCTTTGGCGGAACCACGACTGGGTTAGTGCTCTCTGCTCGGAAGCAGAAAGCGCCCTCTGACAGTGATAAATGCTGTCGCAGTGAGAAAACTCTCTGTGACAAGCACTCCCGTTCTCTTTAGGCAGAATTATATATACGTCTTAGACGAGCCCATTTATTTTGCAAAGAAAGGTGTGCTCCCCAACACAAATACTTAAAGCCTGGACAAAATTTCAAACCGAACGCTTTGAAATCCATACCAACAGACTATTCTTATAGCACTGCCTTTGGAAAGGGAGGTAACTAGTATTTGTTAATTATTACTAATCATTGTACACTTTTGATGCAACATTTGCTCGTTCTGTCGAACAAGAATAGAAAAATTTCTTTGTCCGGAACAGGGATTGAACTAATAACCAGTAGATAAAAACAGATTTTATTAGCAAATATTCCAGCCATCGAATGGAATTTCTTAGACTTAACAGTTGTAGAAAGAACTGTTTTGTAAACACTAATACTTTAAAGCACCAATAATTTGATTAACAAGTGCTCGATGCTTCCCATTAGAACAACCAAGATGAAGATATTAGTCTGAAGAACTCAATGTTCATTTAAGATAATTCTTCAATTCAGATATCATTAGGTACATTAGTTTTTCTCATAACAAATACTATTTGCTTTAAATAATTCTATAAGAATGGTTAAAACAGTTAAAGATTTTCCGTGGAAAGACATGAATCGTCTGATATATTGAAAGACGTAAGCAGAGTGGTTATGAATAGTACTCATAAAAGGATATAATATAATTTGATTTCAAGTGAATTATTTCAGTGTTGTCTGAGCACAAATCTGACGTGTCTTTTGTCATATAGGCTTTAAAGCAATTTATTTTTTTAAAAATTAATTTCAATTATTTTATTTTATAAAAGTATGCGCTAAGCTGACTAGTTCAGAAATTTTATTAAAATCTTTTAAAAAGTTCTGGAGAAAGAAATGAACGACTACAAACTTTATTCGATCAAATCAATATTAAAACAGTTAATAACTGGTCGTTGCTTTAAAATGCACTTAATTTTCAGAGAAAACTATGTCGACAGACGCGCAGGATAAGTACGATTTCGTGTAAGGTGTGCGTCTTGTCATGAGATAATTTAAGTAAGTAGTGAAATAATAAGACAATTATGTTCTTTGGAGTGAATTTTGTAATTCACATTAAGGAATGAATTCAAAAACATTCACAAGTGTAATTTTATATGAATATTTATAGATTTTTGTGACCGAACATATACTATCGCCCTGTATTCAGCCACATCCACAACCAAACACAAACATAAACACACACACACCTGAAAGCGTGCAGATAAAGATACACTATTCACCCATATACACTGTACACGAAAGTGAACGCACACTAAAATCAGCTCGAGGCATATCTATCTATCTATCTATCTATCTATCTATCTATCTATCTATCTATCTATCTATATCTATCTGCATCTATCTATCTATCTATCTATCTATCTATCTATATCTGTACTATCTATCTATCTATCTATCTATCTATCTATCTATCTATATCTGTACATATCTATCTATCTATCTATCTATCTATCTATCTATATCTGTACATATCTATCTATCTATCTATCTATCTATCTATCTATCTGTACATATCTATCTATCTATCTATCTAAATCTGTACATATCTATCTATCTATCTATCTATCTAAATCTAAACGTACATATCTATCTAAATCTGTACATATCTATCTATCTATCTATCTAAATCTGTACATATCTATCTATCTATCTATCTAAATCTGTACATATCTATCTATCTATCTATCTAAATCTGTACATATCTGTCTATCTATCTATCTAAATCTGTACATATCTATCTATCTATCTATCTATCTAAATCTGTACATATCTATCTATCTATCTATCTATCTATCTATCTAAATCTGTACATATCTATCTATCTATCTATCTATCTATCTAAATCTGTACATATCTATCTATCTATCTATCTAAATCTGTACATATCTATCTATCTATCTATCTATCTAAATCTGTACATATCTATCTATCTATCTATCTATCTAAATCTGTACATATCTATCTATCTATCTATCTAAATCTGTACATATCTATCTATCTATCTATCTAAATCTGTACATATCTATCTATCTATCTATCTAAATCTGTACATATCTATCTATCTATCTATCTATCTAAATCTGTACATATCTATCTATCTATCTATCTATCTATCTATCTATCTATCTATCTATCTATCTATCTAACATAGACATATATCTCGTATTCCCGGCAGTCACCAATTCCTCTCCTGCATGCATTACTGAAAAACTGCGTCGAGTATCTCGTCTGGTGTTTTCTTTATACATGTCGTCTGCTTCAGCAACTTCGATCGCCAAACCAGATCATAAAATATGAAACAGACATACATAGAGATAAAATGATTTGGATATAACCCACACCTCATATATTAAAAATAGTGACTTTCTTAAATATAACCTTCAACGTACAGAACTTATAAACCACACAAAAACCAAATCAAAACCCAATATAATTAATAAAAATTCCAACCACTCCGTTAACGTATTCAAACAAATATTCATATTTATAAATAAAAGAATTTCAACAAATTCTGTTAGCTTACAAGTATGCCATGAAAATAAAAACAAAAAACAAACATATGAATCAGTCTCCAGAAAAAGCGGATTTTCAATGAAACTAGAATGTAAAAACGTAAAACAATTCAAACAAAAACATTAGAAAAAATAATTTGGTTCACGTCCTACAACAATACAATAAAGATAGAATTAGGGGAAATATTCTTTAAAACAATTGTCAAACACTTCATTAAAAACAACAAATTATAAAATCTGATCAATAAAAATACAATCAAAATTAATTACAACTGCTAGATGACATGGAGAAAATAATAACTAAATACCATAAAATATGATGAATAAAACCAATTACAACAGCAATGATATCAAAATAGCGCCATGAAATGTAAATGCAAAAACAAAGAAAAGTGCCCACTTTACAATAAATGTTTAACCAATAGCATAATATATAAAGCAATTGCAACTAATAATATTAACACAACCGAAAAATTCACAGGAAAGCACCACAGGAAAAAACATTAAAAGAAACATTATAATCACAAAATATCCTTTGAATGAAAAAAATAAATAAACAATACAATCCTATCAAAATACATATCGGGCCAAAGAGAAAACAATATCCATCACAGAATCAAAAGGGAAGTTATAAAAAGAGCAGCCTATTACAGTATTAACAGTAACAATTGTAAATTATGTTTGGAGGAAAAATTAACAATAGTTAATTTTAGAAACCTAAAATACACTTAAAGGAAAAAACTGAATGCACATATATTCGGATGTGGTGCAGTAGAAATCCACTCGGAACGACAAATCGGGTAGCCGAGTTCGAATTCCAGCTGAATTCCTTGCATTCACTTACGCACAAATACCATTAGAAAAGGTATTAATCCGTTTTTCCTTACAGTTATGGGTTAAATAACAAGACAGATTGGGTTCTATAGACTTGGATGGCAACAAGTCTACCGCAGAAAGTAATGGCAACCTACTGCGGGTTAACTTTCTGTCCACTCTGTTATATCTTTTTCGAGACATGATCGCCCAAGCGTGTATCACGTATGGCACTTAACTGACTGACTGAATACATATACACAATCTAAAATATATAAATGCGCGTGCGTGTGGATACACGCGTGCCAGGATATACGGGATTGTATACTGTATGCGCTATATACATACAGCAATGAAAATACTCCATACGCCCAAACAAACATAATTAATACTCTAAAAATAGAAAAATCACTTTACCATTTAAGCACTAGTTTATTAATAACAAAACACAGATACAAATGTACATGTGCTTGTGTCAGTGTTTTTGCATCTGTATATAGGTGCATGTGCGTGTATCTATAAACGTATAGGCATGTATAAGTGGGTGTGCGCGTGCGAAAGCGTATACATGCATATGTAAATATATTTAGTGTATCGAGGTAACAAATAATTTTCTAAACATATACTGTTAAATATAAGAGACAATGAATATCTATTATGTTTAATCATGAGCCGTTCTAACCGTCGTATTTTGGCTTTAATTTCAGTTGAAAATAAAGACAAAAATTCTCCAACATTTTTTTTTATTAATTTGGTTCTAAGCTTTCGGATCACATGAGCCATCTTCATTCAGAGAGGTTATTTAGACGGTAATACAGTAACATCCACCATCACCGATGATTTTATTTTGTGTTGACATAAAACTCTGCTAGGCAACAGCAACAGTTACCAAAAATAACAAACGCAGTTCGTAAATTTGCAATGCGGTTCTATGATGTCACATCGCGTGATAGCGCGAAATGATAACAGAACCATGTATTCAAATGCAATGTAACGTGGATGTTACTGCATTACCGTCTTAATAACCTCTCTGAAGATGGCTCATGTGATCCGAAAAAAATTATCCAAATGTTGGAGAATTTTTGTCTTTATTTTCAACTGAAATTAAAGCCAAAATACGACGTTTAGAACGGCTCATGATTAAACATAATATACATTCATTGTCTCTTATATTTAACAGTATATGTGCATATATGCATATACATGCATATGCACATACATTTAAATAGCAATAAATAAAAATTTAATTATATACTTAACCTCCTAAAATTAAAACTTTAATAATTATTAAACTAAGATACCATCAAACCAAATACGAAAACAAAATAATAGCCACATTATCATTTAAGCTTTAAAATCAATTATTATGTAAAAAAAAGAAATACAAATTCATAACTGAAGTGAAAACTAGAAAGATCCAAAAATAAAAAAGCACATAACATGTCTAGAGAGAAAAAAAAACAAAAAAAACCGGAAGTTAAATTGTTACAAATGGCTACGATTGAAAGAAAAGAAGAAAAGGAAAAAGAAAAAAGTGCAAGGAGTGAAACTAAAGTGGAGAAAGAAACGACGAAAAGAACAAATAGTACCGACACCCGACACACATACGCATGCGCGCGAACACACACACACACATTAGAGATTCCGAAGATAACATCCGCCATCTAAGCGATACACCGCCACATGGGGTGCTTAATATCGAAACACGACAACTCTTTCGTAACGGTGAGAAATGTTTTTATTATCTACTCCAATAATAAGAATCTTACTACAAATATTTGTTCTACTACATATTGATCAGTGTTACAAAGTAAATGTTACGAACCGTGGAGTGTCATTCCATTAGTTCTTCCTACTAATAAGACAGAAATGTTTTAGGACATTTTCGATGTATTGCCTCACCGATGTAATTTAGTTTCTTTTACTGGTTGTTAATGTTTCCATCATATTTGTTATTAAATATTCCACGTTGTAATAATAGACGATCTGCCAACACAGATCTGTTTCGCTGTTTGACAGCTCATCAGCACAGTCAAAAATCCTATTGCTTCTAGCCGAATTGACATCAGTCGGCGATTCTGCCTCTGAGCCTTAGGCTCTCGGTAGAGGAAGACGGACTTTAGCGTGTTATATACAATGTATACACACGCCAGTAGCCGAGAGTGTTCGAATGAAGGATGCGTAGATGCGTCAGTAGCTAATTTTTTTTCAAAGTCTACCATTTCTCTATACTGCTCAATCGGGGTGTGAGAGCATAATTATATATATATATATATATATATATATATATTTCTAAGCTTGACCCACATAAGGCGGGCGGTGGTGACGGAATACCCATCATTGTTCTAAAGAAATGTGCTAGTGAATTCTCCTCTGTTCTCTCTAAACTCTATAGCTTCTGCCTTTCTGCTTCCTGCTTTTCTGCCGGCTGGAAATCCTCCTCCGTAATTCCTATATATAAAAATATTGGAGAACCCTTTGGCTCCGCTAATTATCGCCCTATCAGCCTCCTACCGATCTTTGGCAAAGTGTTCGAAGCCATCATCAACGTTGAGGTGGTAAAACATCTCACAGCCCATAGACTCTTCTCTGACAAACAGTATGGCTTCCGCTTCACCAGGTCTACTGCTGATATGCTCTCAACTATCACTGAGTATATACACCAGGTCCTCGACAAAAACGGTGATACCCGAACTGTGGCCCTTGACATCTCCAAAGCATTTGACAGAGTCTGGAATGCTGGCTTTCTATGCAAGCTGCAGGGCTATGGTATAACTGGACACTTGTTTGACCTAATCCAGTCCTTCTTTTCAAACCGTACAATGAACAAGCCTCCCAATACTATCACATGAATGCAGGTGTCCTAAAGGCTCTATTCTAGGTCCTACGCTTTTCCTCATCTATATTAACGATCTCCCTGATCTAATAAGATCCCAAGTGGGCATATATGCTGACGACACTACTGTTTACTCTCGTCTCAATCAAAACAAACTCTACTGAGGCCGAAAAAGCAAACCTCGCTGCCGAGCTTGAAAAGGACCTCCAATCATTGGTGGACTGGGGCAAGAAATGGCTCTTAAATTTTTTTGCTTCTAAAACGAAGCTGCTATCTAATAACCACCACAGACAATCGTTCATCCCGCCCATCAACATGGATCAGGCTTCTCTCCCTGAAAGCAAAACACTGCGACTCCTCCGATTAACTCTCACACCAGACCTCAAGTGGAATAACTATATAGAATTCATAGCTAAATCCGCTGCTAAGAAAGTCGGTTCTCTGTGTAGGGCCAGGAAGTTTTTCCTGTCCCAAACAATCCTGCACATATACAAGTCCGTGCATTGAGTATTGCTGCCATATCTGGTCTAGTGCTCCTGCTATCCATTTAGGTGTCCTCGACCGAATCCAACGGAGAATCTGTAATGTGATCGATCCCGACTTGGCAGCTAGGTTACAGTCGCTTTCTCACCTACGCAGTGTGACTTCCCTGTGTCTCTTCTACAAATACTTTCACGGCTTCTACTCCGATGAACTTAGCTCACTGGTACCCCCTATATACGAGTTTCCTCGAGCCACAAGATTAGCAACTAGGTCCCACCCTTTTACTGTGAAACCAATAAATTGTAAACGTAAATTCTACTCCATCAGCTTCTTTTCTCGCACTTCCCGCCTGTGGAATTCTCTTCCGCATACTTGCTTTCCTGACAGTTACAATCTCCAGGAGTTTAAATGTAAAGCCAATAGTCATCTCCTGTCTCACTAACTTACATCCTCTCTTTCATGCTTTTCTACATCCACCCCACTATTATCAGTACTCTTTTCCTGACATCCCCTGCAACTTCTCACTCCTCATAACATTCCTCCTCGTCCACACCACTCCCATCAGTAATCTCTTCCCTCTCATACTCTCTTCCTGACACATCCTGCAACCTCTCACTCCTCAACATTCCTCCTATGTAATCCCCTGCACAACAGTGGCAGTAAAATGTGTTTGTATAATCCCAACCCATTTTATTTTCCTGTGGATGGATGATTATTTTTGGCCATGTACCGGTATAATATCTTATAATACATTTGAATTTGAGTAAATAAAATTTTCGTTTCGCCGTTGCTGAAGAAGCGAGGATTTCCTCGTTGAAATGGCTATTCAACGGATTTAAATATCAAAATTTTTGTTTTATTATATATATATATATATATATATATATATATACAAACACACACATATAGCGATTAAAGCACTTTCTATGTATTTTCCTTTTAGTGAATTATTTTCCCTTTAAATAAATTTAATTAAATCAGCATTTTTTAAAGTTGAAATTGTGGTCAGGGTCATTACGGTAAGCCACTAATGCATTGTTTGTGTTGTTTTATAATAAGTCTCCTTTGTGTTCATATAATCTTTTGTTTAAATTCCTTGGTGCAGTGAATATCAGCTGGAAATCGGAAAGCCGGGTTTGAATTCCAGTTGAATTCATTGCATTCACTTGCGCCTATTTTTCATACTCTTCTCACTCCAGCTATGAATTAAGTAACAGAACAGATTGGGTTCTATAGCCTTGGTTGGCAACCAGTCTACCGCAGAAAGTAATGGCAAACTACTGTTGGAAAATCTTCTGTCCGTCAGTCATGTCTCTCTTTCGAGACATGATCACTCAAACGTGTATAGCGTATGAAATTTAATTGACAGATTCTTCGATGTAAACATTGTGCCAATTATTACAGTTCAGTAAATTTTTCTTTCAATTTTTAGTTCATTATTTTGTCGTGTATTAATTAAATATTTTATTGCTCTAGCGGTTGTAAAAAAATAAGTTAAGCGTCGAGTAATTCTTTTAATTCTTTTAAATTATAGTTGTTATAGAGTTGGTGGGCCGTGCAATATATTTGGATTCGTTGGGTTTATCAAGAAATATTATTTATTTCAAATATTTTACGGACCTTTTGTTTCGTGTTGCTTACAAGATAATAAGGACATTGGAGGAGCCTAAAAGTATATTTGATATATTTCTCATCTCCATAAAAATACTGAGGCCTACAAATTTACAGTGCTACTCCTAAATAGAATCCGATGATGATTCCGAATGTTATTTTGTTGTTATGGTGAAAACAAAAATTAAGGAGATCATTTATGTTCGTTCATTTGCAATTGGCACTTAGTTTTAGGCTATTGTTAGGCAGTCCAACATGATATCTAGGAAAGATAAAGTATTATTTGTTTCCGTTTTATCGGACATTAGACTTTGTTTCGTTTCTCGAAAAGATCAGGTAAATTAATTTCACGATGATATATTAATAGAGTATCATCAATATATCGAATGTATGTTGATTGTTTAAGTAAAATAATTAAGAAAAGAGTAGATCTAAGAAATTTTAAGAAAATGCATGCCAAAACCCTGCTTAGAGGTGAACCCATTGATAAGTTAAATTTTGCTTGTAAAAATGATTGTTAAATGTGAAATAGTACTGATTAGTAATGAAGATATCTTGAGGCGAGACAGCATTCAGGGTCGTGAATTAGTACTAAGAGTTTATTTAAGATGGACAGAAACATCCTCAGTAGACGTTCGAAATCCCTACTCGGCTTGGCGACGTTTTTCATGAAGATAACCAGCATGCTAGCTTTCGTCTGTACATAACACACACAAACATACGCGCATATATATATATTATTTATCTGTAAATTCAGATAAATCTTAGTGGGAAAATAGCCATTTTCAGCATGTCATTTTAAGACATGCATTATTCGACCCCTTCTAAACAGCAAATGAGGAAAAATTATAAGCTCAGAGGTTAGCTTAGGTCAAGGAAGGGGTTGTGATGTATTGGTTTTCATTGGGTTGGGCTGGGAGAAGGAATGGGAACGCATAGGCAAGGCTAGGACCCTTAATAGCTTAGGAGATAGGTGTAATCTATGTTTGACAGAAAAAATTAAAATTCTAAAATTTCAAGACCAAAGTATACTCCTAAACAAATGAAGGGAGGTCATCAGTATGTGTCTCTACAGAAACTACAATAATTATTTTATTTCCCCAATTAGTCCCAATAAAAATTACATTTTTTTTAAAGTTTGGCCAATTAGTTAATTTTTCACTACCTACCACTACTAACCTAAGGGTCAGGCCACATACCTCCCATTACCAAGGAGAAGTTACTACTAAATTCCTTCTCCCAGGCCAACTCAATGAAAACTAATACATCTCAACCCTTTCCTTTACCTAAGTTAACCTCGGGGCTTATAATTTTTCCTCATTCTCTGTTCATAAGGTGTCGAAAAATGCATGCCTTAAAATGACATGTTGACAATGGCTATTTCACCACTAAGTTTTATCTGAAATTACAGATAGATAAAGAAATATCCGGTCTGTAAATTGAATTGGTTTGCATTGAGCTCTCTATTGGATCAGTTTTAATATTTTAACAATATTACTAGGATCCTTCTGGATTATTTACCAACCTTATGCCGGATTTTACCAATCCTTCCCTGGAGATTGACTGCCTACCTAGTTTTATAAATCAATAAAACACTATAAAAATAGGAGATTTAATGTTCGTATTTTTACACACATTACATTAAAAGCCATTAAATGAGTCTAGACTGAAATGTCATAGAGTTGACTTCTGTTAGGCTGTCACTCCTAATTGGTTTTGCACCAGTAAACCTGGGCGTGCATTTATTTATCTGCTTGACACGTTAAGCTGAAAACAACAGCAAAACAAGTTAAAAGTGTCTGAGACAGCCAACGGTAAACATTGCCCGACAATCGTAATTCGAAAATGAACAAAACCGTCAACCACCGTAATCATGCTATGAAGCTTTATGAATGCCATCATCTGCTCTAGTCAGATTTCTTTTTATTTCCCTCGAGGAAAGGAAAGGCGTATAATATCATAATAATTTTGTTTTTATGTAAGAATAATAAAGTAAGAACTAAGGTGGTTCTCAATTCATTAAGTTCTATTGAGTGAACATTTCTAACATCCTATATGAAGAAACAACTCTGCCTGGAACGGATTCAGGTCGTGGCAAAAGTAAACCGTGATACACAATTCTGTAGTAGTGCGCACGATTACATTTTTCTTTAGGTTTTATCAGTAGAAAGACAGTTTTGAATTTACTCTTTTGTCTGTTTTGCAGCTGAAAAAGCGGAGACGAAAAGACTTGGGAAAATGAGAGATGAAAGAAATGAAAAAGATAGACCTACCTTGCAATTCAGTTGAGAACATGCTGGTTCTGCAAATGATTCACAGGAAATTCAGTCTTAATCAAATGTTTAAAACATGATCTTGCTATTCATTTAGATTTGTTTGAATAAAAAAAACAATTCTGAAAAACATTTAACGAAAGTATTTTTTTTCTGAGAGAAGAGTGATGTTAAAGGGAAGAAAAAGAATAGAGAAAGAGAATTTTTAGTCGAATTTATATTGTGAAGTATTAATATTACTTAATGTGTCTTTCTAGAGACAAACTGTTTTTTGAACTCTGTTTACAGCCTCAAAAACATGTTAACCAATTTCATTCCTACAAACCATTAAATCAACCTAGATTTATATGAACTGGAAGAAGAGTGAACAAAAAAGAAAAAAAAAACGAACACAGTGTAAGCTTTAGTGATTAACCATTTTATAAAACTAGTGCATTAGTTAAAATGGACTTAAGCCAAACACGGGCAATTAGATTTCCCAGTTGAATTTAAGAGGGGTAATTTTCTTGTTTTTTCATTAAAACGAATCATTTTTACTTTTGAACAAGGAAAATAATAGAAATTAAGGAAAAAATTATCGACAAATAACAATCCGTAAAAAGAGTCCAAAGGTGACCTGGCTTGCAAAAGTATAAAACTCGATATTAAGTGAACTTTTCAGTGTCGTTTTTCTTATTTTAATGGAAAAGGAAGAAATCTGAAATCTGAGAATTTCTAAAAATTTCTTATTTTAATGGAAAAGGAAGAAATCTGAAGTCTGAGAATTTCTAAAAAAATTTTATTTTAATGGAAAAGGAAGAAATCTGAAATCTGAGAATTTCTAAAAAATTCTTATTTTGATGGAAAAGGAAGAAATCTGAAATCTGAGAATTTCTAAAAATTTCTTATTTTAATGGAAAAGAAAGAATTGTGAAATCTGAGAATTTCTAAAAATTTCTTATTTTAATGGAAAAGGAAGAAATCTGAAATCTGAGAATTTCTAAAAATTTCTTATTTTAATGGAAAAGGAAGAAATCTGAAATCTGAGAATTTCTAAAAAATTCTTATTTTAATGGAAAAGGAAGAAATCTGAAATCTGAGAATTTCTAAAAATTTCTTATTTTAATGGAAAAGGAAGAAATCTGAAATCTGAGAATTTCTAAAAATTTCTTATTTTAATGGAAAAGGAAGAAATCTGAAATCTGAGAATTTTAAAAAATACCGCTGATTTTTAAAATACATCGAATCAAGGCGGAAGTCAGCTGATCTGAATTCTCGAATTTGACCTTTGTACAATGCAAAGCGTGCGGGAAACAACGCTTAGTTAGCTGGAAGGTATGGGCACACAGTTCTTGGTGACTTATCGTTTTGGTAATGGGCGAAGAAGATAAACACCGCCCTTTCATGCCGGATAGTTTTATATAAAAACCCGTTAGCCGATGAGAGTAGATAAATTCGACGGGCTAATTGACATCTGGCAGGTATGTACGACATAAAAAATGGCTTAGACATGCTGAGATAAGTTTAAATATGCTAAGGTAAGTTCAGACATGCTAAGACAAGCTTTATACCCAGTTACTGGGTAATCTTTGATCAGTGGCTCGAGAGTTCGTGCTCAAGTTCCCCACATAAAAGACGACATTGTGTGACAGCTCGTTCCAGTGGGGGAGAAGAATTCGGACGGTTACTTAGAGAGAAAGATTCTCGGTGTCTCGCCCATTCGATGAGTATCTCCAACTTTGCTTAATAATAACACTACCCTTGCCAAGTACTGAGTTAGAGGATCCGATTTAATCTCACTCGCCAATGATCACCGACTGAGTATTGACGGACTGTCCCCCCACCCTAAATTGTCAATCGAGGACTCAAGCATAGCACAGAAATTTACTCGCAAGAAAAATAAAAACTCAGTCAAATAACGCTTACATGATCGTCTTGAGTTTGTATATTGGTTTGCCAAACTATCCATTAATCAAGGTTCGGCAGGACTTTTTATTTCCAGGGGCCCGTCCAGTAAAAGTCGAACTTGTTCACGAGACCAACGGCGTGTTCGGTTTTCAGACCGAATACAGAAACACAGGAAAACGTCCTGGAATTAAGATCAGCTTAATTCAACAGTGTGACTTATAACTGCGTTCGTGTTGAGTAACCACAACGGCGGCGACCGGTAGAGACATTATAATCTAGCGACGTGTCTGACGTGGAGGTGAGGAGACGAGAGAGAGCGTGTTTATAGGGTTACAGCTTGGTTGACAAATGTTCGATGTTGTCTATCATTGCAAGTTCTAAAATCTAATTCTAAAATTCAACTGAGATTTCTATGGATTCATAGAGAGAGGAGAGAAGAATGGAAAAGTAAAAAATGTGTTTTTCGTATTAACATCTTTGGTTTAGGAATTTAATAAAGATTTGGCTTGAAAAGAGACGAAGGATTAGTGCAAAGAACCCCAAACAAAAGGACTCAAGAAAATCACTTTCATGTAACTGACTTGTTTTTAACTTTGACATATTCTTTGATTGCTGGAAATGCAAAAAATATAATGGATAGAAAGTCGGTGAATAAAAAAGATTTGAACTTTTATCGATGCATTCTTAAATAAAAAAAAGTGTACATCTTCTTTGTCTTAAACAAATATTAAAATCGTGTAAGCTTTCAAAATAACTCCTGGTTACGGGATTTAGAATAATAAAAACAAGACTATCATATGGATAAAGAAAATTGCAAAAACGGCAATCAGTGTCATACGTGATACACGCTTGGGCGATCATGTCTTGAAAGGGATTTGACAGACTGGGAAGAACATTTTCTCGCAGTAGGTTGCCATTACTTTCTGCGGTAGACTGGTAGCCAACCAAGACTACAGAACCAAATCTGACTTGGGATTTAACCCATAAGAGGAGGGAGACGAGATTGATTAATATCTTTCCAGGGGTATTTTCGCGTAAGTGAATAAAACGAATTCGATTGAAATTCGAACTCGGCTCTCCGATTTCTCATTCCGAGCCGATATTCACTTCACCAAAACGCACATACGAAAAGGTACTTGTCTTAAAAATAGAATTATTGAAATTATATTTGCTGTTAATATTGCAAATAACAAATAAACACGTTTTAGATAAACTGACTGGCTTTAGGAGAGCTTAAATAGGTTAGTGAATGAATGACCGATTATACCCTATTGCTTTAGGACGCACTTCTGATTCCAAACTTTCTTTATAAAACTGACAAAATTCTTTTTCTTTCTTAGAAAAATTCGGGGAGACGGTACGCTCGTTTTGAAAAGTTTACCTACAATATCAAGTGAATAAACAATAATAAATATTATTTAGTTTTTAATAGCTTTCATTTGAATCTTTATTGTTGACATTTCGAGATATATTTTGTAATGCTGAATTGGTCCATCTCTCATCGTAGACTCTTTTCTCAGATAAGCAATACGGCTTTTGTTTCTTCAGGTCGACTCCTGATGTACTGACAATAATTGCAGAAAGAGTTTATGCTCTAGATAAAAACGGTGAAGCCCGGCCTGTAACATTGGGCATCTCGAAAGCTTTTGATAGAGTATGGCGTACAGGTCTTAAATTTAATTTAAATGTTGCAGTGTCACTGAACATATTTTTGAATTGATCCAGTCTTCTCTATCAAATCTGGAAATGAAAGTCATCCTGAACGGACAATCGTCTAGATCCTTTCGTACTAACGCGGATGCTCCTCTGGGCACAATCCTTGGATCTACGCTGTTTTTAATTTTCATTAATGACTTTTCCGATGACATCAGATCTCAACTTGGCATCTAGGCTGGCGACACAACCAATTTTTCTTGCCCCTTATAGTAAGACTGATTCCTATCGTCCCTGGTTTCTTGTGTACTATCTGCAATTGTTCAAGTCCAAACACCACATCGTAAACGTTGTTTCTTCATTTTATTTCAATGTGGGGACACAGTAGTCGTTTAACAAAGTGAAAAGAACAGGAAGATAAAAACGGCAGATGATTTTAGATGTCGAAATACAGTCTTCTGATATCCTGTTGACAGTAATTTTTGTCTTTCTTTATTCTTGTTGAATACCAGCTTATTTTAAGCGCACATATAGAATATATTATTATTATTACACTAACACATCACTCAAAATGTCCCGGGACTGAAATATGGATGGCGCCACTGAAAAAAAAAAATCCATATCATTATTTAAGTGAAACTAACATGGCGTTCGATATTAAGAGGCCTCCGCGGAATGCTGCGACCTCGATAGACTGGAGTCCGGCTGATAATTAGATCGTTTTAGCTTCCGTTTGAGCGAATCGCTGCGTACTGTGTACTCTTATGTTGTTGGATCGAGAAATTCAAAGGAATCTTTTAATTTTATCTTTGGTTGGAATACCATTTAACTTATTTATTTGAAGTAAATATATTTGATTATTTTTATTTGAGTCCATACATTAATTATATTTAAATTGAAAAAAGTAAACTTTAGTGCTTAAATTTACTCGCATTTAAGTTTAAAGCCTTAACATTTTTAAATTAAAGTTTAATTCATTTTGGCATTTTCCCTCTTAAAGTTTGTTCAACATTTTTTGATTAAAATTTAAAGAATTATTTATTGATAAAATGCAATTCTTTTTGAGTAATTCGTGTTATTTTAAGAAGCAAAACAAAAAAAAGTTTAGCAAATTTGAATAGAATTTAATTTAGTTTCTTCAAAGACGTAAAGAAAACTATTTTTATTATAAAATGAATTAAAAATGTTTGTTTTTTTTCATAAATTCAATGTCATTACTTGATATTTAATTTTGATATCGCTAAAAACATTGTTAGTATGAGTGAAAACATAACGTCAACGAAATTAAAGTTTAATTTTCTCAAGTTTTTAACCATGATAAAAAATTAGCATCAGTCAACATTTTTTTTATTGAAAGTTTAAGTTTGAATAATAAAATTGAATAAAATTTAAATAGAGAAAGGTTCATTAACATTTCTCTATTAAAACTTTCAAAGACAAAACTATGTTTGCCTTGTTGACAGGGCTACAGAATACGTCAACTGCACCTCCCGCAGAGGGTAAAACTCCCTCAATGGGGTGCCCTGTCGGCGGGGCATCAGAAAACGTAGACTGCCCTCCTGCAGAGGGTTGAAGTCCCTCAATGGGGCCACTTGTTGGCCGTGGGTGGTGACCCGTAATGCCCGGGGACGGAATCCTGGTGGTTGAGGGTCTTGGAAGTCAAGTATTTCCCAACACACCACTTTGGCCCTTACCTGGGCTAGACGGGCGGTCGGATAGGCCCGATCCGATCAATCGGCTGGTCATGTCAAGCCCCACCATATATAATCCATCCTGGGAAAACAATTGATAAATTAATGTCGTATCTCTGTGCCGTATATTCCTCCCCCAAAAAATATCTGGTCCAAATATATGGTGGAACGCGGTGGCTGAGGGTCAATCAACATTGTAGGAACCAAGTCTCGACATGGCTGCATGCCCCCTGACTTTTTACTAGTTAATTTATAGTGAAGGGAGGGAGAAACAGGTGCTCGTGACCTCCACGAGGTTGAGTATACCATCCGTGTAGCCCTGTTGATGCCAGGGTGAATGGGTTTCCGTCCTGGCACTTCTCAACATAATAGGCTCCGAGGTGAATGGGGAAAAAATCAGGAAATTGAATATGAGTTTTAAAATATCAAATATAAAAAGAATCTTAGAAGTATCCGATAGCGAAAATGAAGAGAAACAAGAAAACAATCCAAACTATCCATCTTAAATGGTAATGGAATCAATGGAAGAAAAACTCATTACAAGACTATGCCAATTCAAAATAGAAAAGATACTATCTGAAAATAGAAGGCCAGAATCAGGAAAAAAAAACCCTAAATAATGGAACATTACTGATAGAAGTAAACAATAAGAAACAATCCGATGAAATATTAAAATGGAAATACTTCGATAATATGAAAATAAAAGTTTACCCTCAAAAAACACTAAACTTTAGCAAAGGAGTAATCAAAAGCCCTGAATTGTCCTTGTGTACAATAGAAGAAATTAAATACAATCTTAAGAACCAAAACGTGACAGATGTGCAAAGAATCCAAATAAGGAAACAAACAGAAATCATAAAAACAGACACACACATTCTGATTTTCAATACATCCCAAATTCCAGACAATGTTAAAATAGGATATGAAAGAATAAATATCGAGCAATACATTCCAAATCCACTAAGATGCTATAACTGCCAAAGGTTTGGACATCATCAAGACAGGTGTACACGCCCTCCAGTATGCGTAAGATGTGGGGAAAATGATAAACATATTGATTGTGGAAAAGAAACCAAATGCATAAATTGCCAAGGAAAATACCACGCAAATGCAAAAGACTGTGACATATGGAAAAAAGAAAAATAAATTTTAAAAATAAAATACACAAAAAACATAGCTTTCCCAGAAACCAGAAAGATAGCAGAAAATAACAAATATGCAGAAATAACAAAAAGAAATCTATCCAATAGCAATAAATCAATGTGCCGTGCATGCAAAACAAATGGAATAAACATTAAATTAGAAGATGTAACAAAACTATTTAACGAAATGAAAATCTTACTGGAAGATTTCAGGAAAAACATGAATTGGATGAGCTTGGAAAATAAAGATCACACAAAGAACAAAAACACAATCGAACAACGAAATCAACACAAAACTGAACCTAGAACCAATATAAAACCTTAAATTGCTGCATCAACGAAAGAAACGGTCTCCCCCACAGAACTTGTAAAACATACCCAAAAAGACGCATATGAAGGAAACAGAATAAAAACTACAACCGATAAACGAGAAGAAAAATCCCAAAAAGGAAAAAAACAGAGCGATCAGCTTCAAGAACAAGAAATCCAATACAAAACAGACCCGAGACAATGGACATAGAAGACCAAAGACCAGACACACATGATTAACAAAAATCTACAGGGAATATTAGAAATATGAAGAACACAACCATAACTCAAAAGTTTCACAAATATGACAAACAACAGATGGATAAGGACACAACAAGCTACACTTCACAAGAAGATAACTCTATGCTTCCTCTGCTCCCTCTATATACCTTCTAATGATAACCAACAAAACTTTACTGAATGAAAAATGTTACCAACAAAACTTTATTGAATGAAAAATGTTACCAACAAAACTTCATTGAAATTGAACCATATTAAAAAAATGTGATCCCAATATTCAAAGACTGACCCTTAAATGACCAAAATGGTTGATGGGTCATTAAACTTAAACCAAACCAAATCAAACCAAACCAAAACTATGTGTGGTGAGATTAATAAAATACCAGTTTATCGTTTTCCAAAAAACAAAGACGATAGAGAGCAATGGATAAAATAAGTTCCAAATGCCAACCTAAATGTTACTAACAATACTGTTTTTTGTCAACAACATTGGCCTTCAAATTTTGATACCATAAAAGTCAATGGAAAATACGTCCAAAAACATCCACCATCTGTATGGCCAAGTGTGCCAAGTAGTCAAATACCAACACCCTCAGCTGTTTAAAGGAATATAAAAAAACCCTCCAGTACTGTTAGAAATCAAATTGCTGATGAACTTAATGTTTTTTTAGAATTAGATAAAATTAATGATATAAATTTGAAAGAAAGTCTGCTTAACAACAAAAATACTTTATATGTCCAGTTGTAGCATTTTTGGATGAAAATATTTTAACTGTTCAATCATCAAAATCTATTGATGATATTCCTCTCTTTATGTTGAAAATTTCTAACAATTTGCGCTTTGAAACATTTCATTATGGAGTTAAGTGTTATATTGCAGCCTATCCAAAAATCGTATAAATACAGTTGATACTTGGTCAAAACTGGAAGAAATCATCCGATATTTAAATTCTATGGCTTTTGATCACAAGAAAAATATCCTGAGTTAACAATTTTTAGCAACGGCTTCCAAAATGGTTGGAATAAAATGCAGCTCAGTTATAGTCGTGCGTGCTTTTGGGTATTATTCAAGATCACGGACATTGTATAATGAATTAAGATATGATTTTCAATTACCCTCATTAGCCACATTAGGAAAGATGACGTCAAACTTTCAAAACTTATTGAACAATTTTTTTGTTATCTATATAATACTCTTAATATTAGTAAAAAAGGTGCATAATTCTCCATGATGAAGTATATATCAAAAAGATGTTGCTATATCATGGCAAACAACTATTTGGTAAATTAGTTGACAATCCATCTGTATTTGCTCAAACAGTACTTGGTAGAATGTTTTATGTCTCAATGGGGGTCCAAAGTTTCTTACAAAATTGATTCCAATTTCAAAATTAACATCGGCCTTTTTATTTGAACAAACTGAGTTAACAGTCCAAGCCATCACATCTGTAGCAGCTGATGTAAAGGCTATTATAGGTGATGGTATCCGCGTAAATCAAGCTTTTTAAAATTTTATCTTACACTTTCTGAAAAACCTTGGTTAACTAAAGATATAAACATTTGCTTTGTGATTATGTTCATCTGTTGAAAAATATTCGCAATTTGTGGCTGACAGAAAAAACAGGAGAATGAATCCTTGATGATGATGATGATGATGATGGAGTAAGTCGAGTTGCAAAATGGACACATCTTAAACAGTTATATCATTTTGAATCTGAAAGACTAGTCAAACCTTCAGATTTAAATAAAATTTCCATTGCTTCAAAGCCAATAGGAAGACAACGGGTTTCTACTTGCCTCAGAGTGTTTTCTGAAAGAAAATATAATGCACTTCTCACTCAGTCTGAAATAAGTTCAGGTAAGAATGATACTGCCCTCTTCATAAACAAGGTTTTGACATGGTGGAAAATTTTAAATGTTAAATCCCTTCAAATTGATAAATTACATAATGATCCTTTACAAGCAGAAATCAGATCTCCAAATGACACCCGACTTGATTTTATCATTGAATTTGGTAAAATGGCTCTTAATATGGCTGGCAGTCAAGGTAATCATAAAAAACAATTATCCCAAAACACTGCTACTGCCATGCATCATACTTGCAATGGAATTGTTAGTCTATGTTGACACCTTTGAGCTACAACTCATAAATATGTACTACTTGGGCAATTTTTAACTGATCCATTAGAAAAAGAATTTGGTAAACTTCACCAAGGATCAGGTGGCACCTATTTTATAAATGTTCAACAATGTATTGAAAAGTTGCATATTAAGCAACTTTACTTTTAAATCAAAATGTAAATTTGATGAATTTGATGTCAATCCAGGTCACAATTGTACATCTTGTGATTATAAACTTTGTGAGGAAGGTTCACAAATATTTGACAATTTGGAAAATTTAGAACCATCTCTTTCCAATGAAATAAAAATTGCTCTTGTGTACATAGCTGGATATATTACAAGAAATGATAATCAACCCAGTCAATGTGAAACCCATTTTTATTATGAAAAGTATGGAAAATATACCAATTTAATTGACCGTGGAAAACTAAAAGTTCCTTCTAACCACATTTGTCAATGGTTATTTTTTTGTTTCATCCTTTTCCATACAATAAAGGAAAAGGTTTGCTATAAACCATTAAGTAACATTTTTATGCTTATTTCTGAGTTTCATTTTTTCAACACCTAGATCAGAAAAAGTACCAGCACTAAAAATTTTGAAACTTTCCTAGAATGATTTTGTTGTATTTGTCTATATTTCTGCGATGATTGATTGTTATATACACGCTTCAGCTGATGTCTTCCAGCCTTCTCGGCTTCTGTTTGTCAAACCCAGTAACTGTAATGTAAACTTAAACCAAAGTCTTCATTCACTCACAGGGAATAGACTGAATAAAGGATTCAGTGACACTTGTAAATAATATATCTTTTACCAGAAATCATAATTAATCCTTTGTATTGTTTAATAATTATCAGTGTTCATAGCAAAAATTACATATTTTCATTTATTTATCTTTCAACACATCCTATTATCCTCAGGTGTGAATAAAAATGTTATTCTAAGTATTTCATAAAGTGGTTGACTTCATTTTCTTCTAAAGTTTCTGAAAATTCTACATCTTTCAATAAGCATCCAGTTCTGGCTTTCAGTTGCGCCATGACTTGGCTTGGCGTATAGAACGTCATGGAAACTACTGTTGAAAATTTTCAAATTGAAGTTGATAAAGCATTGCATCATGAAAAAAATGCTGTTCAAGCAAGGAAATGGCTTAATAAGTGTTATTCGGACTCGGAAACAAAGGTTAAGAGGTGGTATGCTGACTTAAAACGCGGTCGTACAGACACAAATGATACTGAACGCTCAGGGCGCCCAAAATTGACAGTTGTTACAGAAAACACCAAAAACGCCCACAAACTCGTTTTGGCCGATCATTAATTGAAATTGCGTAAAATATCAGAGGAGCTGAACATATCAGAAGGAAGTTTATTACCCTTTTTGCATGAACATTTGTCAATGAGAAAGCTGTGTTCAAAGTGGGTGTCGCATTTGCTCACAGTCGATCAAAAACTATAATGCGTCGACGATTCTGAGCGTTGTTTCAACGCAACAAGAAAGACTTTGCGTAAATATGTGACAATGGATGAAACATGGAACCACCACTTCACTCCAAAGTCAAATTGGCAGTCAGCTGAGTAGACAGCAGCAGGTGAACTCCGTCCGAAGCGACCAAAGGCGCAAACATCAGCAAGCAAGATTTTGGCCTCCGTATTTTGAGATGCACATGATATTTTAATTATCGATTACTTTGAGAAAGGAAGAACTATCAATAGCGAATATTATATAGCATTATTAATGCGTTTGAAGGAAGAAGAAATTGCAAAAAAAAAAAAACGGCCATGAAGAAAAAAGTGATCTTTCACGAAGACAACGAACCGTGTCACAAGTCGATCGTAACGATGGCAAAACTACATGAATTACACTTCAAATTGCTTCCCCATCCACCCTACTCTCCAGTTCTGGCTCCTAGTTAGTACTGGCTGTTTGCTGATTTCAACAGAATGCTCCAGGGAAAGAGATTTGGCTCCAATGAAGAAGTGATATCGCTAACTGAGGCGTATTTTGAGGCCAAAGACATTGAGTTGTTATAGAAGCGTTGGCGTCAGTGACAAGGTGACTATGTTGATGAATAAAGTCGAATTTTGCCAAAATATTGTTATTTCATTATTCAGGCCCGAGATTTATTGAGTGATATGTCATATTCTTCATTAGTTGCTATGTATGATGCATGCATAAGCGATCATCTCTCTTTCCAGTTCATTATTTAATTAACAAAAGAATTCACGCAGTAAGCTGCTGTTACATTCTGTGGTAGACTGGTTGCCAGCCAAGGCTAATACGACCCAATATGTAATCTTATCTAACACATAGCTGGGGGAAAGTGATAGATCCAGACATCATCTAAGGGTAGTTATGCCCAAGTGAATGTAACGAACACTACTGGAATTTGAACTCGACCCTCCAATTTTACATTCCTATTTGTTATCTATTCTACCAGATCGCACTTTTAAGCGTACATCCCATGGTATTATCAAGCGTCCTAAAGCAGTAAAGTGATATTAGGCTTTATTCCAATTTACTAAATGTAGAGCTTTAAATTCAATGCTATAGACCCTAACGCCCTTATGATAACTGGGACAATAGTGTCTGGAACCGCCCACATTCTGGCAACTTTAGTCAGATTGGAGTATTTCCGTATCTTAGATCTTTTGATATTATTGTCTTGTGTAATCCGAGACTCAAGACGTGAGATATGTAATGGCGGCGTTGTAATCAAGAAGATAAAGAAATGTAACTTTGTGGATAATGAGTACCGTACTTTCATTGACTGGCGGGCCCTTAAAATTTCGGGAATCATTTTTCTTATCTATTATGTAGATTACCTTTCATTGGACATTACTCAAGATACGACATTTAATAGTATAATAAAATATTGATTTTTAAAAACATAAAGATTTATCTGCTAATTTATTTTTTACTTAAAACATCAAATTTTGTTGATGTTAATAATTACGAACAAGATGTGGAAGTAATTGACATCAGAGTGGTAGAGTGTTCGTTATTCTACTTTTCAAAAGTGCCTCAGTACTTCGGTCTGAAGGCAGATCCTTTTAGCAATTATGTATAGGCTCGATTATAAAGATCACAATTACAAATAAACGTAAAAGAGTTACACAGTGAGTGAAATAGTTATTTGTCTATTGTTGCTAATGGTCCTCGCTGTTTAAGCTCAGTTTAACGTAATAATTTCAAATGCTGATATGTGAGTCAAGGAAGAACTCTCAACGCAAGAAATTTTTTTTCACGGCGTACGTCAACATGGCCTTGTGCCATACAAAACTTAGTAAATACATGTGAGATTATTATTTATAAAATTGGTAGGGAAGACATTAAAAGTGAACTGTCAAGTATCACTAGAAACATAGCTCAAGTTTACTGAATTCAACAAATATTCAGTTTTCGATTGAAAAACCGACTTTTTGTAAATAAGACAAGAAAGTAGTAAAAGCGACTCAGACATATTATGGAATTTTTACTGCTTTTCTATTTTTTTTATAGCAGACCTTGAATTGAACTTATTCGTGCCGTTTGATTCACAAGATCAACGTACTTTTCACTCGCGAAGGAGTAAAGGAGAAAAGCTGCAAAAATACGCAGGTGCAATTCTTTCTTTTTTTTTTTTTACCAAAGAATGGGGCATGGGTAAAAAGCGTATATTTTAAAGAATAGACGCAAACACACACACACACACACACACACACACACACACACACACACACACACACGTGTGTGTGTGTGCGTGTATGTATATGTGTGTGTGTGTGAGTGTGCGTGTGTGTGCAATAAAAGGCATGGTAGGAAAGGATAATGAGGGTCGTCATTGAAAGATTTGGGCAAAAAGCCTTTGTTTTGCAGGGGACGAGCAACGACTGTATACGTATAAACATATAATTTAATTCTAAATATGTCAGTTGTTAAACAATTTCGTTAATCTTCGGGATTTTTCGTAACATTGTTTACATTTGTTGACATTACCATTTCAGAGCAGAGATGATTATTTGCCTAGAATCGAAAAGTGTGTTATATAGGCTTGATTTGACTTCGTTTAGACTATGGTATCATTCGTGGTCTAGTGGTGTAAGAAGCATCAGACAAGTTAGTGGTTTGCCCTATGTTAATAGGGGTCAAAGGTTTGAATCCTGCCGAATGACACACATTTTCGTAACAAAAATTTATTGTAAATAATCAGGCCGGTAGAATTAATATATTACTGTTTGATTATAAACAGAATATCTACTTAAATACGAATATCGATCAAAAATAATATTCAAACAAATCATTTCATCTATATATATATATATATATATATATATATATATATATATATATATATATGATACACACATATATGATATGCAGATAAAAACACAAACACATATATATGTTTATTTAAATGATTTGTTTGAACATTATTTTTAATCGATACTCGTATTTGTGTAGATATTCTGTTTTTAATCAAACATTATATTTATTTCTACCGGCCTGATTATTTAGTCTGTTATGAATGTTTATCGCGTGTAATAACTGAGTTAACTGAGAAGTGTTCTTTTTAAAACTCACAGAATATTCATGTCGTCAGTACGCAAATTAAGACTTTTATATACGGCCGCGAAAATGATAATAGATGCCAGGCTGTGCTGCGTTCAAGACAGATTAGCCACATTTGTACACGAATGACAAATGTAACCTAGTCTACATAGCAACACAGTGCCATCTACCGTAAATCATCTTTAAGCATAATATCCCCCCCCCCCCAAAAAAAAACCAAACAAACAAAGAAAAAACGAAGGATTTGCGGGAATTTGTTTATGTGGAGGTTTATTCTTGTTTTGGTGTAGGTAAACCGCCCACCAAAGTTTGTAAAAGTACTTTTTACACGCCATATATATATATATATATATATATATATATATATATATATATATATATTACGGAAATTAACAAAGATTAACGAAACTGGTTATAAACAACCGACAATTTGAAATGATATGTTTGAACATTATTTTTGATCGATACTCGTATTAAGTAGATACTAGAGATGGAATAAAACAATTACGCAACCAAAATTTGTGAGCACATTGGAACTTTATTTCAAGATCTGCTTCAGAATGTACCCCTGCTAATACGAAGACGCATGTGGCTCAAACATGATGGGGCTCTAGCCTATTTTAGTCACATTTTTCACAATGAACTCTACCATGTAAGATGGAAAGATAGACAAACCGGTTTCATGGCTGAACGATTCCTTGACCTCGACCCTTTTATGGGGGGGGCTCCTAAAAGAATTGGTTAATGCAGCAGACATTAATGAAGCAGAGATACTTCATCAACGTGTCATGAGGGTCTGAAAATACATTCGACAGCGTATTTGAAAGAGTACACCAGTCAATGATCCGACGGGTGCATGCGTCTTTAGAAGCAAGCGGAGAACGTTTGTTCTGAATTATTGTGTTGAGGTACAACAATGCCCTTTTAGCTTGTTTTCGTGTTAGGAATCCCTCACAAAGTTTGTAAAATAATTTTGGATTTTATCTTGGATTGTACATTTAAGAGCGTCTACCTTTAACTTTGAAATAAATAACACAAAAATGAAGAATTTGAGGACATATGTTTATATGAACATTTGTCTTTGTTCTGGCGTGTGTAACCCACCCCAAAGTTTGTAAATATATTTATTATACCTACTGTATATAATGAACATCGTATTAAACGGCCACGCTTCTAAATCTTTTCGTATTTATGTTGTAGTCCCCTTGCATTTGATCCTTCTATCTACGTTGTTTCACCAACGACCTTCCTGATTTAATCAGTTTCTACTTAGGTATTTATTCAGATGACACAACTATTTACTATTGTCCCAATAGTAAGATCCATCAAAGTAAAACTAGCAGTTTCTCACAAAAATGAAAGAAAAGTTCCTTACTGTTTCATTTTGACCCTCTTACCTTAAGTATGTTTTGTGAGTATCAAATTCTCCAAGATTTTTTCCTAATTATATGTTACATTAATTTCAACTCTCTTTTTCTGATCCTAAATTCGTGTGCTATTTTTCTTCCTATTTTCCTTCAGACTTCTACGTTTACATGTGAAGTCCGTGATATTCTAGGCATTCTTCTGTAGAAGAAAAACGTTTCAGTTACCTTGTCCTCTCATCATTGGTGGGGAAATTGTCCAGTTTTTCTAGCCATATTGAAGGAATGATATTCAAGGCCACAATTAGTTAAACAAATAAAACAAATTTGATTCATGGCAATGCGTAGCCACACGTAAAAGAATAGCCACTGAAAAATTCAATGTTTCCCTTGAACCCACTTGTCATAATCTTTGCACCATTTCGCAAACATCTGAACAACTCCACCAATTTTACGAAAAATACATTTGAGGACGCCTTTCGAATATAGTTCTGAAAAATACTATCATAAAACTATGAGTGATTTTACGTGACGTTATTGAAGTTGTATATTTGTAACATACAACGTGTGTTAGCACGTGCAATACCCTGTCTTCATCAGCCACCGACCAGGGGTGATGTCACGGTTTCGGTGGCTATGGCGGGACCGCCACCCCTGGCGCCACCAGCAGCGTTTGCCACCAGGCAGGGTATGAAGATAAACTTATTGATTGTCCCTCTTGTATATTCTCATAAAGAACTAAATAAAACGATCGTTTCTCTTTGCAGTTTGTATTCGGCAATGAAATTTCCTGAACGCCTTTGCCGTTATTAACGCGCTCGTGAAGGAAGAAGAAAAAAAAACGTTGTAGATTAAAATCGTACACATTTTGATGGATAATGCATGTAAATATGCTGAGCATGTATTCAGTTTAGCCTGTATTTTCTGAACAAACTGATGCATGATATTTTTAGGTCTCCATACTTAATACAAAATGTGAAACATTAATTTGCCTGAGGCTTAAACAGGAAAACATCAAGGTATCACAGTGTGCAGACATCAGAATAAACATTAACGTTTCCTTCTTTTTTAATACAACGCACGTGCTTCCTGCATATGGATCAAGAGTATGATTGTAGAGTTACCCTTCTTATTTTAATTTTGTTTAGTGGGCCGAAGGCAGTTACATGCACACGCAACACATCAAAACATCATGTGTATAATTATAACATTATTGCTTAATTGACCAGGTGAAAACGAAGCCATCTGATAATTGCCATTTATTTAAGCGTAAATCCTCTGTAGTGAAGCACAAGCAATAATTGAATTACACCAGCGTAATATTTAGTTCAGTAGCTTTGACATAAATAATATATATTTATACATTATATATATATATATATATATATATATAATGTTTAGTTCAGTACCTTTGACAAAATTATCATGGTTCTGCGATAGGAATCTACACTAAGTTTTAATAAACTAAGTTCACTAAATATTTATCCGTTGTCTCATTTCTCAACTAATGTATTTATAAATATAAAAAAGGAATTTCTTTCACTCTATCCATATATATATATATTTTTTTTCTAAACATATGCTGTTAAATATAAGAGACAATGAATGTCTATTATGTTTAATCATGAGCCGTTCTAAACGTCGTATTTTGGCTTTAATTTCAGTTGAAAATAAAGACAAAAATTCTTCAACATTTGGATAATTATTTATTGATTTGCTTCTAAGCTTTCGGCTCACATGAGCCATCTTCAGAGAGTTTAGACTGAAATATTATAACATCCACCATTACCGACGATTTTATTTTGTGTTGACATAAAACGGCAATAGTTTCCAAAAATAATAAACGCAGTTCTCATATTTGCAATGCGGTTTTATGACGTCACACCGCGGGATAGCGCGAAATGACAACAAAATCATGTAGTCAAATGCAATGTAATACGTTATGTCCGGATTTAAAGGTGATTTTATTGAGTAAAATCACCTTTAAATACGGACATAACGTATTACGTCATAAAACAGCATTGCAAATATGAGAACTGCATTTATTATTTTTGGTAACTATTGCCGTTTCCAAGCGTAGTTTTATGTCAACACAAAATAAAATCGGCCGTGATGGTGGATGTTATTATATATATATATATATACAATTATTGTTGAAATAATATTCCTTGTCAAAAGAAACACTATTTTTAAGAAAGTGCTCAATACAAAAGTAGAGCTAATAATATTATTTATTCATAAATTATAACATGGATATGTCAAATATCACTACAAAAGTAGCCATTTTGTTTCAACACCTTTGTGTCTTTTCAAGTGATTTGATGGTTCTTAAATGAATGGTTTAAAAGTCTGAAAACGAGCGTGGCCCCTTTAATCAGGGAGGTATTATTGTATATGTACTGTGGACCATTCAGAGTGAAGCAACTTCTCATTTGGAAAATATGCAGGCAGGCTTAAGGTTAATTTTGGTGGGTATTGTTATTTAATACTTGATTGAAGTCATATTATTATTATTAATTAATACTTATCTCCACTTTGTTCTTGTTGCTAAAATTATAATTCAATAATAGTATATATTTGTATGTATTTTACGCTGACTACGAGCACACAGACACACACACATGCACGCCACGGCCGTGACATATAAATCTTCAGATGAACCAGATAGATAAGGCGATGTTTATGAAATTGATACTCTTTAGCCAGGTCAACGAGTCAAAAGATTACATCGTACCCCACTGAGGTGGGATACATATATAGGCAGACTAATGTGCTGAACTGTGGACAACTAGAGAATGTCAAACAGGAGATGAACAGAACCATCACATCACCTGAAAAGACACAAAGGTGTTGAAACAAAATGGCTACTTTTGTAGTGATATTGTAACATATCCATGTTATAATTTATGAATAAATAATATATATATATATATATATATATATATATATATATATATATATATATAAGGCAGGATGTTTGTGTGTGTGTCTGTTTATCTGTCTGTACAAATGCACAATTTTCATTCGATTCTCACCAAGCTTCACACAATTATTCTTTAGGTTGAGTCTGAGCTCCAGGACCATGGATTATTTTTAAAGCTTTCATTACACCCGAGCAACGCCGGGTTAACTGCTAGTATATATATATATATATATATATATATATATATATACTGTGTCACGCAAAAGTTTACAACACATTACAAAGAATAAGTTTTGGTATTTCTAATACAGTTACATTTTTTAAACATTTATTGTTCGTAGAGCATATATTTAGGTATTCAAGAATACAATGAGATTTTTTAAAAAATCAAAAGTATCCCACGAAGAAAAACCATATTTACTAACATAAAAGTTTACAGTACAGTTTTTTTATTTACAACAACTTTTTTATCTATGTGTTCAAATTTCAAGACTGTTCCAAATAAAGATAAGCTCGTTTTTAGAATTTTCCAGATTAATTTTATGATTACTTTTAGTAATGATTTAAAGTATTGTGTCATTCTTTTCTGTCATCCGTACTTTGAACATTGAAAAAATGGGAAAATGTAAAATAATTGATCAAGTCCTCTGTAAACGTATTGTTGATCTTCATGAAAATAAACTTGGTTATAGGAAGATATCTAGTCAGTTAAATGTGCCATTGTGTTCATTTGATACGATAGTTCATCACTTACAAAATCATGGTGAATTTAGAAGTGAATGGATGTTCTAAAATGGCCAAGTCAATCTTCAGCTCTCAATCTGATTAAAAAGTTATGGAGAGAACCAAAGCTTCCAATTCAAAGAACGAATCTGTAAAACCTGCATGAACTGAAAAATTGTGTCGTGAAGAGTAGAAAAAATTAGCCAAGAAACATGAAAGAAATTCGTAGAGGATTATTCTAAATGTCTACATGCTGTAATTAGATTTGAATGATTTCATAAATGCATTCTTTAATTTTTTCGTTATTAAATACTGGTTTTTCTTCGTAGGATATTTTTATTGATTATTTTTTTAAATTTGATAGTTTGTTTATAGGCTTAAACATATGTATTACTAGCAGTAAACACTTCAATGATCAAACTGTTATAAATACCTAAAGCAATCTTTTTTGTAATGTGCTGTAAACTTTTGCGTGACACTATCTATCTATCTATCTATCTATCTATCTATCTATCTATCTATCTATCTATCTATCTAGTCATCCGCAGACAGATCTGTTTCGCTGTATCACAGCTCATCAGTATGTTTAGACATTCAATTGTTTTTTTATCCAGGATTGAAACCCGACCGAATTGACATCAGTCGGCGATTCTACCTCTGAGCTAGGGGCGCTTGGTAGAAAGCAGACTTTTAGCGTGTGATATATCATGTAAACATACACCAGTAACTGAGAGTGTTCTAATTCATTACTGAATGACCGATGCATAGATGCTAGAGTCACTACTGTTTTTTCAAATATATATATATATATATATATATATATATATATATATATATATCGTCATCTGCAGACAGTCTGGTTTCGCAGTATCATAGCTCATCAGTACGGTTAGACATCCGATTGCTTCCAGCCAGGATTGAAATCCGACTGAATTAAAGTCATTCGGCGACTCTACCTCTGAGTTCAGTAGAGGAAGTCGCACTTTAGCATATAATATACAGTATATCACACATGTTTCATTGAGTAATATAGGCATATTGTGTCTAATTATTTTTATATTGACCCTTTCTATTTGTCTAATCAGTTTCACATATGCACAGTACAATCAAATTTAACCGACAACACATCGTGGTGAAAGACTTAAAAAAAAACAGAATGTGCTCTCTGATTGACATGGCAGTCCCCGCGGACTGTAAGGATTTAAATATATTTAAAAAGCTATAAAAATACAAGGATCTTGAAGTAGAAATCTTAAAAATATGGCACAGGAGAACATCAATAATTCCAGTTGTAGTCGGAAAAAATGTTTCGATGAACTTATTTTGCTAGCCCATGCCTTAAAGAAGTACAAAAAATGCTCCTAAGTACAGTTCACACTTTAAGAAGAGCTTTATATAAAATATGCGTACTTATAGGTTATTTTTTCCAGTAGAAAACGCCATTTTTGACAATAGGTCTCTGGTTGGAATCCAGAAGCAAATGATTATGCAACAGAAATAAAAGGAAATAATAATAACAAGAACTCTAAAAGACCGCGAAACTTCGCCAAAACAATACCGATGACATCTTATCAATGAGCAAGAGATGATTATTAACCCGAGAACACTTACCATGGGTATATAGTACCCAGCGTAAATGACGCCATTTTAATTAGAATTTAATTAAATTTTCAGTACCTGATTTTCTTACCTAAATAATGTTTTTCACTTCCTGTTAATGTTAACTCAAAGTACAAATTTTGAAGTGTCTGTCTGTAAAATATTTCAAATAAAGATTTATATTAATCTTCTTTTGATATTTTCCAAATTGGGTTTGATATAACCATAGTTATTAGTGGTGTAACTTTAATTGATGGTTAGTGTTTCAGGGTTAAAATGAGAATGACTGCAATAAAATTGACTGCAGTTTTATTTTCGCTTTTAGATAATAAATATTGAAATTATAAATAATAATATTTTCATGGAAAAACAATGCTTTTAAAAAATGTAATAAGAAAAAGCAATCTAGAGGAGGTGACTCAGTATTTGGCATGGGAAACGTATGAAAAAATATTAGTAAAAAAACCGGGAAAATTTCAGAAACCTTTTCCCGTACCGGATTGAAACCAAAATCTAATCACTTAGTGTCAGTCATAAGTCAAATCAGACAGACAGACAGACAGACAGACAGACAGACAATATATTCGCCTTAAGGCAGAGGTAATAATAATAATAATAATAATGTGCAAACACTATGAAAAATTTGTAAACAAACACTGGTATGAACATCACCCAGCACCGATTACAGAAATAAAAGATGTCACCATTCTATGGGATTACACCATCTACACAGACAGAAAAATTGAAGCAAATAGGCCGGACATTATTGTTAAAAGACAACTTGTCTATTAATTGATATGGCAACCAAGGAATTCGAAAAACTGTCAAAATATAAAGACCTGGATACTGAAATAAAAAAAATGTGGAAATTGAAAACAAGAATCGTGCCAGTGATAGTAGGTGCACTTGGAATGATAAAAAATGGAACAAAACAACACATTGAAAGAATTCCTGGAAACCCCAGCTTAAGAGATATACAAATTGTGTTGTTAAGTACAACCCACACACTAAGGAGAATTTTGTCTATGTGACGCTAGGGATGTTAGAGGAGATAGAAAAAACATGAAATGGAACCATAACAACACACCACGACCTGCCTTAGGTCGTCCCACAGACTTGGTAGGTAGTGCGACCATAGCAGAAGTGGAAGTATCATTAAAAATGACAACATAATAATAAAAGGACGACTAGGACAATCAGCCAGCAATAATAGTGAGAAATCATGTTGAGAACACCTGTTTTCTGAGAGATGCTGCAGCCTCAACTAAAAAAAAATCATCTTTGAAAACGTTTGTTTTTTAATCATGTCACCCCGAGCAAGGCGGTAACGCCACTGATGTGCAGGGGGCTACGTAAGAATGAATAGATTGGAAAAGAGAAAGCCGGTAACCACATCCTAAACAGAGAACAAGGGATGAGCTTCTACACTTGTTCAATAGACGTGGGTGGAGTGTGAACCGGGCGATAGTTTAGTCTATCTACTCCAATTAGTTTGAGAAAAGAAACGAAATAAATACAAACGACCTTGAGATAGAAATCAGAGTCATGTGGTATATGAAGACAACAATATTAGCTTTTGATATTTGGTCTCTTGGAAATGATATCAACAGAATCAAACAAATCCGTGGATCAAATTCTGAGCAAGGCTCAAATGTATAAATAGCAAAAAAATCCTCATTACATTTCTTCCCATGCAGTGAAAACAATTGCATATTTTTCACCTTGATTGCATAAGACTTCCTCCGTTCGCATCAGATGCAAAAACATTAGAGAAAATAACTTACGTCCGGGACGTAACCCGCAAGCGAAATATTCCTCAAAAGAAAATGGCGCCGTTTAGAGCATAATAAAAAAGGAAAAAGAGTTGGATAGGCTCTCACGAGAGTTTCTTTTAACATATGCAAATTTGAATTGTCACTCAATCTATAACAAATAAAAGTGCGACTGACTGCAGTAGCAAACAGCAGTCACGTGGCATAGACGTGTGAGTGGTTGGGTCGTATGAGTGTATTTATATTTTAAAGTCATGCATTAATTTCGTCCTGTTAACTGACGTTCCTGTCACAATTAAGCGATTGTGATGGTGCGGTACTTTATTACTAATATGCTTTTGTATTGTTTCTTGTAAATATTATTTATCATTGTATGTAGTCATTGTGGAAATTTTTAACAGCTGTTATTTTCTCCCCTCCCCAAATTGTATATATGGGAGATAGTTAGGACTTCATAGAGTATCTGAGGTATTATGGTGGATGTAGTATGAATGGTAAGTTAGAATGTGGTATTTTGGTGTAAAGATTATTGTAGTGTGCTTGGGTCAACGATTGTGAATAACTAAGTTAAAGCCAAGGAAAGATGATCACCAGCCTTCCCCATCCCCATTTTGGGCCTTGTGCCACTTTTGTATTCTTGTGCAATAAATAGCGCAGTCACGCGGTGTAGAATTGTTTGACTCACGCAGTTCTGTTGGTTGAAAGAAAACGAATTAGGAGACTTTACTACAAACCAGAAGACGACTGACAAGAACAAACAAAAATAACATGTTTCCTCTTAAAGTCTCTGCTTTAGACTTGGAGGCAACTCGTACGACACAAAAAAGGGAAAGAAAACGATAAGAATAATAACAGAAATTGATTTATGGCTTCTGTCTGAATTTTTTCTGATGAGAATGTATTCTATTTACTTGCGAACTATTGTTATCGCAACGTTTCGGTCGATGTGCCCTCCGGCCTTCATCAGGTGTAACTTACAGAGAATTGAACACTTTATTTAATCTACGAGTGTAAACTGCCCATGTCCAGGGACATCTCTAGATCTAGTTCTTATTTTTTTGTACTGATTCTAAGTACGCATTGTTAATTTATGTATTGATATGAAGAGCGAATAGCAAATCTCAGTTGAAATTTGTATTCGGTTCGTTGGTGCAGTTTGCTTTATTCGTATGCCTCATCCTGCCACTTGTCCATCGAACTGATAACATTACAAAGAAGAAATAAAAAGAGAAGCAATAAAAGAATTAATAGAAAGATAGAAAAAATAAGAACGTTATTTTTATCAAAATTTTATGCTTTTTCAGTCATAATCCACAATAAACACAGGTGGTTTTATTCTGACAAAATGTTTTGCAGAGAACAATTGGGCGTTTGCAGAAGCTGAAAAGAGAAAATGAGAAAAAAAAAGGTGCTTCCAGACAGCAAGCGTAAATTTTGTGAAAAATTATAAAGCTTTTTTTTTCGGAAATCAACTTGTAATCTTCTCATATCGAATTCATTAGCATAAAGACTGTTTTGTTGACCAACTAAATGCAGAAATAGTCAAACATGACTCTCCATAGCTTACTTTTCTTTTCAATCGTACACTGAAATAGTTGTTCTTGAGAAAGAAATTATAATTCGGCGTTTTACTGCTAACAAATTGATTCCAAACCAAAGTTAGAAAGTAAAATATGTTATTTAGTTCACTATTAATTGGTTCTGTGTCTGACCGTAAACTGAATCTGGCAGCAAGGCCTCTGATTAAGAGGTTGTGAAGAGCATGGAACCTCCTCTTAGTTGCTGTTGTTCCCAGGTCTACCCTGATCCGAGGCGGTAGCACCTGTTAGGGTCCCAGCTATGGGCAAATAGTGAACTCCTAAACTGGGGTCAAAACACTATGAAACTAAAAAAATAAACTTTTATAGAGTTTTTTTGATTGAAAAATATTACCAACAATACAGTTTTGAAGAAAAAATATTACCATAACACATTTTTAAAGAAAAAAATTACCAGCAATGCATTTTTGAATACAAAGCTAGAAGACATTTTCCGTTTCTAAAATAAAAAATTTCATCAAAATCTGACTAAATTAACTTTCTTACTATAACCGATCCTTACAAAAAACCCTTTAAAACCCTACCTTTTTGGCATTAAATAACCCACAGAGGTGTTGATATGCCGTTAAACAAAACTCAAACTCAATACCCACTATTAATGAAATTAAAACATGAGTGGAAACATTTTCAAGAGATTAAGGTAAAGATAATACAGACTATTTTGCACAGAAAATTGAACCCGTCCCGGCCAACCAATTTCACGCTGCTGCCCGTTGGCCAGCCCATAGTTATTCTTCTAATATGTCCATATCATTACCAATTCTACTAATATTGATGGTCAAGTTTCAGGCGATTAATATAATTCTCATCTTCTTTTATAATTTCGATTTTCTATATTCATAAATTTGCTTACATCGGGGACAAAAAGGGAAATGTCTGCTGGCAAGAATGTGCTGCGTCAGTTTTTCCAAATGGTGGGAAATACAAAACTGTCTTTCTTATTCGCGAGGTACTCTCCAGTCACATGTATGAGGTACTCCCAAAACAAATGTGCAAGGTAGTCTCTAATCAAACGTACGAAGTATTCCCTAATCATATGTATGTTACTCCTAAAGTAAACGTATAACGTACTTCTTAATCAAAAGTATGAGGTACTTCCTAATGAAACGAATGTTGTACTCCCCTATCATATGTGCGATGGGCACCTCGGCGTGGTGTAATGGTTAGGCAGTTTGTTTGCTAGAATCTATTACAACTGAGTAGTGAGTTCGATCCCCACTGGGTACCCTATACTTTCGGCCTTGTGCTACATCTAAGCGGTGATTAGAACAATCAATATCACATGCGTGATGAATAAAATAAATGTTGACATTTTCAAAAGCACAATATAAGTTCTACATCTACAAACTAAAATAATGGGTAGTCTATAAATTTCTTTTTTAGGTTTGATCATTATTATCTCGATTTAATTGTATTAGGGATGCTGGCAGATTTCGACATTGACAAGACCAAAATAAATTTATTTTCCTAGAAGTCTCTAAAACGCTAGGTGAAAACGAATGCGAACTCCATCGGTTAATCAGCGTAACGAGTCATGTAATAAAAGTTACCATCCAAATTCTTATTTTCCTGGAAGTGTCTAAAACGCTAGGTGAAAACGAATGCGAACTCCATCGGTCAATCAACGTAATGAGTCATGTAATGATACTTACTGTCCAAATTTTTATGAATAGATTACGCAACAGAATTTGGACCGTAAATAGGAAAAGAACAGTGCGGCTTCGTTAAAGATAATAACATAAGGAATTTTGATATTTCTTTCAATATGGCAGCGAATCCTGGACAATCTCATCAAATATGAAGGAAAGACTTGAAGCAACAGAAATGTGGTTTTACACAAGGATGCTGAGGCTACCATGGATAGAACATGTGAGCAGCGATAAGAGGTCTTGGAGAGGATGAATTCGAAAAGGAAACTGATAATTAACACCAGGAAAAGACAGCTGAAGTTTCTGGGACATGTAATAAAGAAGAAGGGCTTGGAGATTCTGATACTCACGAGACGGATAGAGAGGAAAAGAGATAAGGGAAAGCAATGCATGATATACTTGATGGACTTAAGCAGATCAGTGGCGGAGCGGGGTCTGAGCGGGATAACAGGAAAAGGGAATAGAGAGATGTTAAGGGCCATGATCGCATACGTCCTGAAAGGAGACGGCACAAAGAATAATAGTAATAACATCAGAAAGAGCAACAAAAATGCAAACGAGTGTATACCTACGTTTTATTGATTATTTAAAACCGTTTGACAAAGTACGTCGTAAAGATCAGCTACTTTAGATTTTAAAAAAAGTACTGTTTAGAATTTTAAAAATTTTCATTGGAATTGGTTTAGTACCGCCATGTTTTGATATAAATTTACATTTGTCGACATCACCCCACCAAACTTTTATCGCTTCTCTGTGCAGCACGAATAGTTAGTGTAGCAAAAAAAAAAAAAAAAAATGAATACTTATTTTAATCGTTTCACCCCAAGCAAGGCGGTGCCACCATTGGTGCGCAAGGGGCCACATAAGAGAGTAAAAGTTTAGGCAGGAGGAAAATGAAGAGAAAGAACCAGTTACAGGGGGGTGTCAGAGAAAGGGAAAGAGAAGGATGGGAATCCCAGTGTGAAGACAGTAGCGAGGTTAGAGTGAGAAAAGATAATAACAAGATGCACAAGGTGATGGGGAAAAGACGAGAGAAGGACTGCAGTCAAGTGGACAAGAGATGGGAATTGGCGTTGCATTTATATTCTTGAAGATTGTAGCCATTAGAGAAGCAATGATACAGAAGGGAGTTGCACAGGCGGGAAGTGCGAGAAAAGAAGCTGGTGGAATAGAAGTGGGGGTTGCATTTGGTTGATTTAACTGTAAGTGGGTGGGTGGGACCTTTTGGCGAGTCTGGTTGCTAGAGTAAATTCTTGTGGAGTGGGCATCAGTGAGCTAAGCTCGTCGGAGCATAACAGGGACAAAGGGAAGCTACATCACGCCGATGAGAAAGTGGCTGGAGTCGAGCTGCCAGGTCAGGACCGATTACGTTACAAGTTCTCCTATGGAGCCTCTCGAGAACCCTGAGATGAATGGCAGGGGCGCCAGACCAGATATGACAACGGTATTCAGTTCACGGTCGGATGGTTGATTTGTATATGTGCAAGATGGACTCAGGCGGGAAAAATTTCCTAGCTTGACACAGTTCCCTAACTTTCCTAGCAGTTTATTTTTATTTTTACATTCAAGTTTCTTGCTTTATCATAGAAGTAGGTAATTAGTCCTTTATTCTATGGACGTGAAAAGCGTAAAAAGTGAAGCTTGAAGGCCTATTGCATGTCTGATACATGTGACCATGCGATAATTATGAGTCATACGGTATTTACGAATCAGACCTGTTCAACCGCAACATTAAAATTAGGCATCGTGAACGAGTAACAAACTCGTCAGAGTACTAAAGTGGGAGTATTCAACGCATCACTCACAAATGTAAATATCAAATGGATGCACGACATCCTGATAACATCGAAAATTCAATTATAATTGGCTACATTACTTTTTACCAACAATATACAATAATTATAAAAAACAAAATGGCTACTCAATGTGGATTTAATATCTAATGAAAGATTAACGATAATGTTAACCGTCATTTTTTTTAAAAAAGGGAACATTCTCCATTAATAGAGCATCGAGTTCGACTGTCGCTTGGAATTTATAAAATCTTTATCTCAAAACAATTTTTCAGGAAAATACGTTTCTCAAGTCCACTAACTGTTATAGACCTTGTGATGAACAAAACAAGTTCTAGATTTAAAAATTCAAATTCTAAGAACTGATTCATTGATTTTGTTAGAAATAAACGAATTTTCTCGAATTTAAAACTTCGCTTAACACATACGAAATTCGCAAAATTTTACACCCCTACGCGAAATTTCGGCCAATAGAAAACTAGGAAACATCTAAAAACGAAATAGAAAGGCCAGAATCACATCCGGGAGTGAATTCCCAAATGACCTTCTGTTGCCCCAGAAAACGATATAAAAGACGGGACAAGACGACTGCCGCCAGAGAGAAAAATACGATCGTAGTTAACGTGTGTCTTGATAAACGTCAAGCGATTGCTATTAATGTTTTATCTTTCTCACTCATCTCTCACCCCTCACTTCCATCCTTTTTATCATTCACCTTGAGCGAAAACTTTTAAGACAATCCTACCAAACAATAAACACTTATACACACACTACCGGTGTTATTAGGCTACTCCAGTGTTTGAAAAAATTTATATATTTCACACTATTTTTTAGTATTTCTTGCCAAGTGAATAATTGTAAACGAAAATAGAATGGTTCTTTTTTTAATACTGCACAATAACATGTGCACCAAATGAATTTATAAACATTTAATAATTACCTATATTGCAGTTTCATCAATGAAAGAATGAAGAACATTTAGGGTGATTCGGATGAGTTCGTCTTTGCTTCCTTGCTTTGTAAAATTTTGCAAAGTAATAATAACAAAAGAACCATTCTATTTTAATTTAGAATTATCCGCTTGGCAATAAATACTAGAAATAGTATGAAATACATCATTTCTTTTAAAAACTGGGGCGGCCTAATAATTATGGCCGGTAGTGTACATACATACATACATATGTTCCTACGTACGTACACATAAACTCACTCTTGCAAGGACTTTCTACAAAGATTTCAACAAACTCTTGATACCCTTAACCTTTTAATACTATTTCTCTTGGAACGTTTAACTTCTACCCATTCATGTTATTCTTTTCTATCAATAGATTTCTATTCAAACATGCAAAAGGTATACTTTTATTGTCCCACACATTCCAATCTCTAGCCTTCTGATAATAGCGAATAATCCCAAGTTGTAGGGACTTCGGTTATGTTTGACACAAGGCCAATTTAATAAACATTAAATATCTCTCTATAGCTTTAATCTTTCCATTATTAATGGGAGTTTCCTTCCTAAACCTTCTTGTACTACTGTTGAAACTTATAAAATATTTCTTGGAAAACAATTTTTCAGAAAAATACGTTTCTCGAATCCACTGTTATAGATCTTTCCACTATTGATGAAGAATTCCTTCGTAACCATTTTTTCGGTCGAGATTTGAAAATCGAAATCTTGTTGATATTATTTTTCTCCGAGTTAAATTTGCAATCAGTTTTAATTGTTGATGCTGTTGGAAATCCCCAAAAGATGTAGTTGGTGTTATTTAGTACAGTTCATTGTTTATGATTCTGTAGCATCGATCCACGTGTTTAGCATTTGGTTGGTCCCCAATGACAACTTATATCTCCGAATAAAACATGGGAGATTCAAGACTCACAGGGATAGAAGTAGGCTGATAATAAAATCCTTGCCTCACACACACACACACACACACACACACACACACACACACACACACACACACACACACACACACACACACAAACAATATTATTGATATCTAAAATTATATATAGTTGTTTCATATCATGGTATCAACATGGAAAAAATAATTCTTTTGAAATGTTGAAACTGCTAGCATCACTTTTCATACTCATGTGTAGCCATAACAACAGCAAGAAAGCGAGTCTAATGAAATGCAAACTGATGAAAACTGTCACAAGTACACTTTTTTACATTTTGTCTTAAAATATACTCATATGTGTGTGTGTGTGTGTGAATTTGTGTGTGTGTCTGTTACATGAGTAAAAAGTATACCTCAATATTTATTAGTCAGCCTCAAAATATGTAAGCTTGAATGTTAAAAGAAATAAATCACCAGCTTATATATACATACTTACAAGCATGCACACAATCACGCACACACACACATACACACACACACACACACACACACACATATATATATATATATATTTATATATACACATATATGTCCTTGCGTGTACGTCTAAATGGGAATTTTTCATCTCATCGTGGGTTTCTTTTGTTGAAAAAATATATAATCTTACGTTTTACGTTTACGTGAAAAATTTCCACTCATAGAAAATCAAGATTGAGAGAGAGAGAGAGAGAGAGAGAGAGAGAGAGAGAGAGAGAGAGGATGAGAGGGAGAAGGATAGAAGAAAGAGGGGAGAGTGGTAGATAACGTGTGTGTGTGAGAGAGAGAGAGAGAGAGAGAGAGATGAGAGGGAGAAGGATAGAAGAAAGAGGGGGGCGTGGTAGATAACGTAGGAAAGAGAGAGAGAGGGGGAATGAGAGGGAGAAGGATAGAAGAAAGAGGGGAGAGTGGTAGATAACGTGAGTGAGAGAGAGAGAGGGAGAATGAGAGGGAGAAGGATAGAAGAAAGAGAGGAGCGTGGTAGATAACGTAGGAGAGAAAGAGAGAAAGAGAGAGAGAGGGAGAAAGCAAAATCTCGCCTTGAGAAATTTTTTTCAGCGTCCTTTAAAATACTTCTGTTGGTTTCTTTTTCATTTTCTTCTATAGAAGTTTTTAAAAACACCACACACACACACACACCCACACACACACACAAAATAATAGAAAAAAGTAACGAGAATTTGTATTTTGCTCTCCCATAAGATTAAACATTTTTTTAACAAAATACGAAAGACGACATTCGGCCGCCAGGTACCGCCTGATTGATACCATCAGTTGAGACCAATCTCTCACGGAAGAAAAAGATAAGCCAAATTCTTTCTTCCTTTCTTTGTCAACATTTCTGGTAATTTTATGCCAGTATTTCTTTGTCTCTTTATTTCGCTGTGTTTCTTCCTAAGTTATTTTGCCTCTTGCCTATCGTTCACCATATGCTTTCTTTTTTGCAGGTTCGTTTTTTAAAAAATAGTTTCCCTCTTTTTCTTTCCACCCTTTCTTTCGCCCTCATTCATCCCCACTCTTTATTTGGCCCTCTTTCTTTTGCCTTCTTTCTTTCCTTTTCTTCTTCTCCTTCTTTATTTCAAACTCATTCTTTCCAATTCCTTCTTTCAAGCTCTTTCTTTTGCCCTTTTTCTTTCGCCCTCTTTCTTTCTCTCACTTTATCGCACTCTTTCTTTCTCCCTTTTTCTTTTGCACGCTTTCTTTACCCTTTTTTATTCCTCTCCTTCTTTTTCTCACTTTCTTTCCCGATTTATTTTACCCTTTTTCGTTCCTCCAATTTCTTTTGCACTCGTTCTTTTCTTCTTTCTTTCCCTCTTTCTTTCGCCATCTTTCCTTTCTCCTTTTTTATTTCCCCTCTTTCTTTCCCCATCTTTCTCTTGTTTACACTCTTTCCCTCTTTATTTTACCCTATTTCTTTCCCCTGCCTTTTTCACGCTCTCTCTTCATTCTTCTTTCTTCACTCCCTTTCGTTCACCCTCTTTCTTTTTCACTCATTTCTTTCGCCCTCTTTCTGTCGGCCTTTTTCTTATTTCACAAAACGATTGTACAAGAGGTCAGTGTTTTGGTCACGTGTACTCCTGATACGCTAACGTCAATCGTCTTTTCTTTGAATTCCCCCTAGACACTGCGTCATTGATTAGCTGCTTCCAGTTAGGACCTTTGATGCACACTATAACTTATAATCATTCTTGAATTGTTTTCAATTTCTTAAATTGTGCTTTGAGGAAGTTATCGTTTCCTAGTTTTCTACCTTATTTTATCTGCCTTCGAAATCGTCTGCCAAATGTGATTCTTATTGTTCGTGCGTAAACATTTCGGTTGTCAGGTTTTTATTTGCAAATTACACTGCTTTCAATATTTAATCGGTCAGATAAGTTTCGTTAGCATCGCATCCCTTACTTGATATTCTGCTAGGTTAAGTTAGTTGGGTGCTTATTTATTAATTACTGCCAGTAGAGCCCGGCGTCGCTCGGCTGTAATGAAAGCTTTAAAACTAATCCATGGTCCTGGAGCTCAGACTCAGCCTAAAGAATATTTGTGTGAAGTTTGGTGAGAATCGGATAAAAATTGTGGATTCGTATAAAGGACATACAGACAGATAAAGAGACACACACACAAACATCTTGCCTTTTATATATATATATATATATATATCGATTTTCTGCACTATTGTAAGAACTGCAACCTTGAAACTTCTGAATATCGTTTCTTATGTCTTTGTCTATGAGTGTATCAAATATGATTAAAATCAGACCAATCCTTCTATAACCCGATTTTTTCGATTATCGATTTTCGATATTTATCGGGGGTGTCTCGACACAAAACCAAGCTAAAGAACACTCGCATACGCTTATAGTACAACTGTGTGAAGTTTCAAGAAAATCGGTTCAGCCGTTTCGGAGTCTATAGATAACGGACACACACACACACACACACACACACACACACACACACACAGACAAAGTTCCATTTATAAATAAGTTTAGATTAGATTTTCTAAGCGCAGCTTAGATGTGGCATAAGTGCAAAAGTATAAGGACCCCAGTGAGAATCGAGCTCATTAATCAATTTTATTGATTCAACTGAGACAAGCTTACTTACCATTTCACCAAGTCGAGGTATCCATAGGTTATTTATTAGTAACACTAAAATTAAAACCTTCGTATATTTATTAACCGATTATTGTTTCCAGTAGAAAATACATAATCCGGTCAGTTACTAAGCAAACATTTTTTTAATTCAACAACAACACCGAGATATTCATTTTATTCCACCTCTTCCTATTTATATAACCATTTCTTTCTTTCTTTTTTTCTTTCTTTTTTCTTTCTTTTTTTCTTTCTTTCTTTCTTATCCATGAGAAAATGTATTCAAGCTAACCATCTACTGAATTTTTATATAGACTACATAGTTAATTTTCTAACAATAATTTGGCTAGTATATATAAAAATTGTTCAGATGTGGAATGTTTTATCTTACAAGGATGTTCATCCTGTACAAGGCCCAAGATCCACTCGAAGTAGTGGGTTACAGAGTAAGAGCTAACTTTCCAAACAAGGCGATAAAGCCACTAAGACGCAAGTGACTGAATTTAAAAAGAAGGAAACGTCATTACAAGGAACGGGAAACCCAGTCCTAAACAGGAATAAAACCTCTACCTCTGATTAAAAGACTTTGAAGGACTGAACTGGACGATAGGCAAACCTATCTACTCTTATTGGGGAAAACAAGTAAATAAATATCAGAAAATTATCCTCAACTTGGCCGTTATACTCACAACATTTTGATCGTTGTAAATTCCAAAATGCAGTTTTTATTTTCTTCTGAATTTTGAAAGACATATACGTACTTATTTCACACTAGAAGTATAGCCCGGCGTTGCTCGGGTGTAATGAAAGTTTTAAAATTAATCCATGGTCTTGGAGCTCAGACTCAGCCTAAAGAATATTTGTGTGAAGTTTGGTGAGAATCGGATAAAAATTATGGATTTGTATGAAGGATATACAGACAGATAAACAGACACACACACAAACATCTTGCCTTTATATACATATATATATATATATATATATATATATATATATATATTATCGATTTTCTGCACTATTGTAAGAACTGCAACCTTGAAACTTCTGAATATCGTTTCTTATGTCTTTGTCTATGAGTGTATCAAATTTGATTAAAATCGGACCACTCCTTCTATAACCCAATTTTTTCGATTATCGATTTTCGATATTTATCGGGGGTATCTCGACACAAAACCTAGCTAAGAACACTCGTAGACGCTTATAGTATAACTGTGTAAATTTTCAAGAAAATCATTTCAGCCGTTTCGGTGTCTATAGGTAACGGACACACACACAGACACACACACATAGACAAAGTTCCATTTATAAATAAGTTTAGATATTACTTCTTTAGTATTTGCCCCCGTGTGTGTCAAGGTAAACAGCGAGAAAATTGGTCACAAATAACCATCTTAGAATTCTACCTGTGCGAAGCAGAATTTAAGTTTTGGTAACTTAAATTCGATTTCTTAAGAATACCTTTGGATTATTAGATCAAGTCGCATAAATGTAGATTAAGAGGAGTTAAGACAAAAATTTCCGAGTCTGTGAGTATTCAAAAAAGGAATAGGTTTCTGTATGAAAAGATACCAGACAATATAAATCAGAGTAATCCATCAAAATGATTAAGTCAGCTCTCCGATCTCTTATCAACTATGTTCTCGTTTTTAATGTTTTCCTCATCCGTTGAATTCAAAGTTTAAACGCTTAAAATTTGAGGAAAAATATTCGTTACCTACAAAAATGGCCCTGTAAAAGTAAGTCTTAAATTACTTTCCATAAGTCAAATAAATATAATGTTTTAATAAGAAAAGAAAACTTTATAGTGTATTCCAAAGAGAAAAATACACTAGATTGTTAGTCTTCCTTTAACTTGAATAATGGCATAAATTTGCCGCGGAAGAGATGTGTACAAATCCTTTTTTAATTTTCTGGATATGCGATTCTATTCTCTCTGGTTGTGCTGCCATAGTTCTTCAACATTACATGGGGTCTTTCGGCGAACTCTTCTCTTTATTACAGCTTCTCTGTTCCTTTTCTATAAATACTTTTACCTGGGTATGACATCCGGCATCAAGAGATTTAGTGAGGAGCGTCGAACCACCTTTTCATTTTTGTCGTATCCAGGTCCACTCAAACTCGAAGTTGTAGTGCCCGTTAGAACACTAGCTATGGGAAAATAGTGTTTTGATTTTTTGTTGGTAGTTCACTAAGAAAGTATAAAAATACATTATATTAAAAATACTAACAGTACATTTATAAAAAATGACCAATAGTAATACATTTTATAGCGAAATAAGGGGCGTATAACAAGGATGTGTTTCCTCACTGGATCTTTTCAACCCGTACAGCGAAGCAGTTATGAGAGAAATGAATGCTTTGGCGGGATTCGTCATTGGTGGCCACAATCTCAACAATATCCGATACGCGGATGACACGGTGCTGATAGCAGACACGGGAAAAAATGCAGGACCTCCTACAGAAGTTAGCAAAAGTAAGTGAAAAGAAAGGACTTAGCATTAACCTCAACAAACTGAATGTGTTATCAGCAAAAAGAGGAGACTAATGTGACAACTGCAAGTTGGAGAATCTAAAATAAAAAAAAAACAAGTAAAAAATTCAAATTCTTGGGAAGTGTTTTGACAGGGGATGGGAAATGCGACACGGAGATCCAAAGACGCATTGACAAAAACGCATTTCAGAAGCTAACCAGTGTACTTAAAGGCAGGAAAATCTCATTGCGAACAAAGAAAAGTGTGTTGGATTGCTATGTGATATCTGTCCTTCTGTATGGAAGTGAATGCTGGACTCATAATAAATATCAGGAAGAGACAAATGAAGTTCCTGGGACATGTAATGAGGAAAGAAAGCATGGAAAACTTGATACTCACATGTTGTTTAAATGGATGAAGAGACAGGGGAAAGCGGCGCGAGTCGTAGTTGTTAGGTCTGAGCAAAAGGTTGACGGAGCGGGGCTTGGAAAAGATACCAAGAGAAAAATTATTGAGAGTGACAAGAAACAGAGCCAAGTAGAAGTCCATGATCGCCATAGTACAACTATGTAAATTTTCAAGAAAATCGGTTCAGCTGTTTCTGAATTTATAGGCAACGGACACACGCACACAGACACATACACAGAAAAATTTACATTTATAAATAAGTTCAGATATATAAAAATACATTTTTATGGTAAAATTACCTGCAATGCATTTTAGCACCTATAAACTATATATTTAAAAAGCATACGTATGCTCTGAAAGTATCAGATTTTGAAAAATATATCTAGCCGAAGCCATAAAGTTACGTACAAAATACTTCGAGTTCGGTAATAAAAAACACACACAAAAGTTGATATGTCGCAAACAAAAATAACCAACCATAAATACTTTCATGGTGATTGTTCTGGTGTACTTTCTTCTATGGTACTTAGATTTTATGAATTAAAGATTAGCGGCAAGGTCTTACAGTTGAAATTCCTAGAAGTAACCGTAAGTTCTATGATAATATATTCTTCTCTAGCACGTCTTGCTTGTGAAACTGTCTTCCGGCTTCTTGCTTCCAGTCAACTTTGATCTTCAGAAATTTAGATACAATCTTAATCATTATTTTCTTAATTCTTGTTCTTTTATTGTTCTCTTTCTCTTTAATAGCGTTTTTATCTCATTATTAACACTCTCTAAACCCTTGTGTCCTAGTGGCTTTATTGCCTTGCTTGTGGAGAAATGATTAAAATATTCTGTCCACATTAACTTGATAATGATTATATTCGAGATTTGCGCTGCCAATCTTTTAATGTGTTACATTTTTGTCAGTCACACAGTGTTGACTTGCACATGCTTTATGGTATTATTCAACTTTGTCATGCTGAAAAAATGAATTCCATTCAATTTTATGAATCAAGTTATCCTTCAGCAAGGTATCTGCAGACTATAATTCGCGTACTCGTAGTCTTAATAGAAGTAGCACTACTTTTGAGGTTGTATTTCAGTGAATACGAGTCATGGTAAATATAATTCCAATATCGAGGAATGTTGGAGTTATGCAGGCCGGGTTATATCGACGAAATTAATAGCGGATCGGATTGAGGAATCGAATAGACGAGGTCAAATTCCAGTCGAATTCATTATATTCCTTTACGTGCTAATAAGACTGAGAAATGTCCATCGCTCCTTCCCCCAGCAATGGTTAAATAGCAGAACAGACTGGGCTCTATAGCCTTGGTTGGCAAACAGTGTATCACATTAAGAATTAGCAATCTACTGCGGGAAAGTCTTCACAACCCATGCGGTTGGGAACCGCTTGTGGAGCCCCCGCAAAAGTCTCTCGAAACTTCTAAGGAAGGAGCCAGCTCAACTTGCCAAACGTGAAAGCCGACACAGGTGCAAATACAAGTAGAAGTAAGTAACTAAAAAAGTCTCATGAAACTTCTAAGGAAGGAGCCAGCTCAACTTGCCAAACGTGAAAGCCGACACAGGTGCAAATACAAGTAGAAGTAAGTAACTAAAAAAAGTCTCATGAAACTTCTAAGGAAGGAGCCAGCTCAACTTGCCAAACGTGAAAGCCGACACAGGTGCAAATACAAGTAGAAGTAAGTAACTAAAAAAAGTCTCATGAAACTTCTAAGGAAGGAGCCAGCTCAACTTGTCAAACGTGAAAGCCGACACAGGTGCAAATACAAGTAGAAGTAAGTAACTAAAAAAAGTCTCATGAAACTTCTAAGGAAGGAGCCAGCTCAACTTGCCAAACGTGAAAGCCGACACAGGTGCAAATACAAGTAGAAGTAAGTAACTAAAAAAAGTCTCATGAAACTTCTAAGGAAGGAGCCAGCTCAACTTGCCAAACGTGAAAGCCGACACAGGTGCAAATACAAGTAGAAGTAAGTAACTAAAAAAAGTCTCATGAAACTTCTAAGGAAGGAGCCAGCTCAACTCGTCAAACGTGAAAGCCGACACAGGTGCAAATACAAGTAGAAGTAAGTAACTAAAAAAAGTCTCATGAAACTTCTAAGGAAGGAGCCAGCTCAACTTGTCAAACGTGAAAGCCGACACAGGTGCAAATACAAGTAGAAGTAAGTAACTAAAAAAAGTCTCATGAAACTTCTAAGGAAGGAGCCAGCTCAACTTGCCAAACGTGAAAGCCGACACAGGTGCAAATACAAGTAGAAGTAAGTAACTAAAAAAAGTCTCATGAAACTTCTAAGGAAGGAGCCAGCTCAACTTGCCAAACGTGAAAGCCGACACAGGTGCAAATACAAGTAGAAGTAAGTAACTAAAAAAAGTCTCATGAAACTTCTAAGGAAGGAGCCAGCTCAACTCGTCAAACGTGAAAGCCGACACAGGTGCAAATACAAGTAGAAGTAAGTAACTAAAAAAAGTCTCATGAAACTTCTAAGGAAGGAGCCAGCTCAACTTGCCAAACGTGAAAGCCGACACAGGTGCAAATACAAGTAGAAGTAAGTAACTAAAAAAAGTCTCATGAAACTTCTAAGGAAGGAGCCAGCTCAACTTGCCAAACGTGAAAGCCGACACAGGTGCAAATACAAGTAGAAGTAAGTAACTAAAAAAAGTCTCATGAAACTTCTAAGGAAGGAGCCAGCTCAACTTGCCAAACGTGAAAACTGACACAGGTGAAAATACAAGTAGAAGTAAGTAACTAAAAGAAGTCTCTAGAAACTTCTAAGGAAGGAGCCAGCTCAACTCGTCAAACGTGAAAACCGACACAGGTGCAAATACAAGTAGAAGTAAGTAACTAAAAAGAGGTGTGGATTAATTTTTTTTACCAAAGAAATCAAGAGAAGATAGAAAAATCTGTATAACGAAATATATTCCGACGAGTATCTTCATCCTATTTACTTCACATATTTTGCCATAAGGCTGCGGCTATGTTAAATCTGACAAAATTGTTATGATGAAACACACCTATTCTATAGTGAATAGACTCTCCTACCTAATTTAAGTAGGAGTTATAAGAGGAATGAGGGGCAGTCGATGTTTAACGATAGTAGTCGATAGTTAATCGAATACGAAAGTAGTCAGCGACATGACAAGATTGCACTGCGTAATACATATTATATCAAGTTCATTACGTTTTGTACGTCGAACGGCTATGAATAACTTCTTCTTTTTCAAGTGTCGTGTCCTTTCAGGACGTAGGCGTTCATGGACTTCCACTTCCCCCTCTTCTTTGTCGCTCTTAATATTTTTCTCTTTGTCAGTCAGTTAAGTGCCATACGTGAAACACGCTTGGGCGATCATGTCTCGAAAGAGACATGATTGACTGGGCAGAAGATTATCCCGCAGTAGGTTGCCATTGCTTTCTCTTTGTACCATTCCCAAATCTCGCTCCGCCATCCATTTGCTCAGACCCATCAAATATGTCTCGAGATCCTTTCCCCCTGTCTCTCTTTCCCTGTGAGTATTAGATGTCCCAGAACCTCAGCTGTCTCTTCCTAATGTTAAGTATGAATGTTTTTTTCTCGTTTGCATCCTCTCCAACAACTCGTCGTTGCTCACGTGCTCGGTCCATGGCATTCTCGGCATCCTTCTGTAGAGACACATTTCTGCTGCCTCGAGCGTCTCCTTTATCCTTGTAGAGATCGTACAATATTCGCTACCATACAGAAGGACAGATAATACATAGCATTCCAGCACTCCTTTCTTTGTTACCAGTGAGATTTTCCTGCATCTCAGTACTCTGATTAGCTTTTGAAGTGCCTTGGTCATGCCAATGCGTCTTCAGATCTCAGTGTCGCACATTCCATCCACTATCAGAACGCTTCCCAGTTATTTAAATTCCTTTACTTGTTTTATTTTAATTTTTCCGACCCGTAGTTGTCATTTTGGGAAACTTCTTTTTGCTGATAACCATACATTCAGTTTTCTTAAAGTTTATGCTCAGTCCTTTCTTCTCGCTTTCTCTTGCTACCTTTTGTAAGATGCCCTGCATGTCTGATGTCAACAGTGTGTCATCCGCGTATCTTATATTTTGAGATTGTAGCCACCAATGACGAATCCAAGCAAGGACTTTATCTTCCTCAGAATTGAACTAAGTGTACATAAACTTATGTATATAATTTTCATGAGATTAAGAACAGTAGTTCTAATAGGACATTTAAAATGAAAATTGAAGCTATTCTTTTCACTCAACGTAATACTAAAAAATAGTGAAATATGGCAATAAACGAAACTTTGTTCCAGAGGCATTTTCAAAACAAAATCAGTTGTGTTTTAGAATGAAGAAAACCAAATTCTTCGATTGTCACCACCAGAGTTTATCTTTAATACATAAACAGGATGTCTGGCTTTTATTAATTTGGTCGTATTTGTTTATCAGCAACGATTGATTTATTCGAAATGAAAATAAAATCGAAAAACTATTTTTGTTTTCTGTCTAGTGTTTTATACTATTGGCTAGAATATATATTAAGTCATAAATTGTGGGATTTTTCTTTCCTGATTTTTGAAATAATGCATCAATTACGAAGGTAAAACCGGAGATATACAGGGACATGTACACCTAGAATTAGGGTCTTCATATTGTTGCTATTCATCAAATCTTTTCTTATCTATCTATCTATCTCAGTCTATTCGTATCTATCTATCTATCTATCTATCTATCTATCTATCTATCTATCTATCTATCTATCTATGTCAGTCTGTTCATATCTATCTATCTATCTATCTATCTATCTATCTATCTATCTATCTATCTATCTATGTCAGTCTGTTCATATCTATCTATCTATCTATCTATCTATCTATCTATCTATGTCAGTCTGTTCATATCTATCTATCTATCTATCTATCTATCTATCTATGTCAGTCTGTTCATATCTATCTATCTATCTATCTATCTATCTATCTATCTATCTATCTATCTATCTATGTCAGTCTGTTCATATCTATCTATCTATCTATCTATCTATCTATCTATCTATCTATCTATGTCAGTCTGTTCATATCTATCTATCTATCTATCTATCTATCTATCTATCTATGTCAGTCTGTTCATATCTATCTATCTATCTATCTATCTATCTATCTATCTATCTATCTATCTATGTCAGTGTGTTCATATCTATCTATCTATCTATCTATCTATCTATCTATCTATGTCAGTCTGTTCATATCTATCTATCTATCTATCTATCTATCTATCTATCTATCTATCTATCTATCTATGTCAGTCTGTTCATATCTATCTATCTATCTATCTATCTATCTATCTATCTATCTATCTATCTATCTATCTATCACAGCCAGCTCCTATTTATCTATTTAGCTTTAAACAACAGTGAGTTTCTGGCAAAACTTAAATTTACCCCAAGCTGAATATCAAACAGAAATAGAAATATCATATTTCTCAATCCAGAGTAGAATAATAGTCAAACTTACCGAACCCTCACAGTCATGTAAATGAAACAAATAGTCAACAGAATTACTCTAAACATACGCTGTAAATGTGCTGAAAACCTATTACATGTCTAATCTAAATATATTTATAAATGGAACTTCGCCTCTGTGTGTGTGTGTATGTGTGTGTGTGTATGTGTCTGTGTGTAAGTGTCCGTAACCTATAGATTCAGAAACGGCTGAATCGATTTTCTTGAAAATTTACACTGTTGTACTGTAAGCGTTTGCGAGTGTTCTTAGCTAGGTTTTGTGTCGAGGTACCCCCGATAAATATCGAAAATCGATAATCCAAAAAATCGGGTTATATAAGGAGTGGTCTGATTTTAATCAAATTTGATAAACTCATAGACAAAGACATAAGAAACGATATTCAGAAGTTTCAAGGTTGCAGTTCTCAGAACAGTGCAGAAAATCTATCTATCTATCTATCTATCTATCTATCTATCTATCTATCTATCTATCTATCTATCTATAAGGCAAAATGTTTATGTGTGTGTCTGTATTTTTTTCAGCCCTTTTATTTTAGGTTTTGCTTCGGGTTTGGCTCGATGTATGTATAATTGTAGTTCTTAGTCTCAGCCATGATACCATTTACTCAGAAGATTTATTTAGCCTTCAAAATTCAGTTTACGACGAAAAAACTTATTTGAAATCAAAATTTGACTTACATCCATTCATTTTTCTTTCAGTCTACGGTTTCGCTTTAACTGGAAGCAACCTGAGCTCCAGGACCATAGATTAGTTTTAAAACATGCATTAGACCCGAGCAACGCCGGGCTATATTGCTAGTCTTATAAAAACACAAAAAAGAAAACTACCACTACATCACAAAACTGTAACTACACCCACATGCAATTGCAGAACAAATCCTGAACACTTATAAACGACTCCATATCTAGAAAATGCAAGATTCGAAGTCATATTAAACTCAACCTTTGGCGCATTGAGGGAATTGGATGATACTGGAAATAAACACTTCCTTATTCCTTTGCTTCTTATAGTATTTGTCTATACTTTTTAGATGGTATAGTATTTACGCTATTTACATTGTTCGGACTATTGAACGCATCTGTACTCCCATGTTTATGACGTTTCGGCTGTTGTACGCTCTGGACTTCTTCAGGTGGTAGAATTTCGAACCGAACCCTGTATTATGATGTCGTGCGATGCGTCCTCAAAGATATAGCATAGTGGATATAGACGTTGGTTAGTTCCAGTGACTTGACCCTAAGATATTTTGAGTTCAATTTCATGCCACAGCCGTGAACAAATAACTTAGAGAGTTGAGTTAAAGGGAGCTAACTAGATAGCTATCAGAAGTGGCATCGCACATGGAATGAGAATGATATATCCCCAGTGATCGTAATGAACAGTTCGGTTCGAAATTCCTAGTACCTGAAGAAGGCCGGAGCGTACAACGGCCGAAACGTTATTATAGATTTTTAGGTTATTTATAACCACGGTATTATCTTTGGTTCTATATTTTCTATGTAAAACAGACTTGATTTGATTTAGAGATTTTTTTTTTACCTTTTTAGATATGATGTGGTTGTCGGTAACGTAGTAGAAATTTGTTCCCGTGTTTGGAATTGAGCTCTGCTTTTTTGTTTATAATTTTATCTTCTGTTCAGCAAAAATGATTTTCGCCATATTTTCCCCTTGGAATTAATGCATGTAGGGAGCCATTAACTTCTTTCTTTTGGAATTCAAATAAAACTAAATAGAAATCAATATACTAACGGCAAATCACCCAGAATCAGAAAAAACTCCAGACTCTTACTCGCGTCAAGATTATTCCTGTCTCATGTTGAACGAATCAAGCTCTAACTGTTAAATTGGATAATCAATCAGAGCAAATTGATAGCAAATCTTTCGTATTTGGTTCTTAGTCTTAACGCAGTAGACATTTTGGGTACCAACTGTCAGTAATTAGTATAACGCTTTATTGTCTTCATACAACAGAACAGCGAATCACATGCTGTGGCTGCAGATATCTCAAAGGCGGTTGACAATGTTCAGCAGGCGGCACTTCTACGCAAGCTGTAGGGCCCAGGCATTACGGGACGATTGTTTAATTTAATCCTAACGCTCCTATTAAATCGTGAAATTAAGAACGCTCTGAGCGGCTTCGCTTCCAGATCCTTTCACACGAACTCGGGGGCGCCCCAAGGCTCTATCCTGTGACCTACGCTGTTTTAAATCTTTAATAATCCCCCTGATATCATCAGTTCCCAAGCAGGTGTTTATGCAGAAGACAATATCATTTTCTTCTGTCTCAATAACAAATCCGTCAGAACAGATAAAGTATGCCTGACTGCTGCACATGAAAAGAACTTCTAATAACTGGTTAACTGGGACAGGACATGATTTTAACGCCTGTAAAACATAAATGCTCTCATTTAACCAGCCAGAGAAAATATTTTGCTTGCCATCAGCATGGCTGATGCTAGTCTCCTAAAGAGCAACACACTGCACCTTCTACGCCTCCCCTTTATGACTGAAGGAGTACAGCGACTATATCAAATCTGGTACCTTCTATATATGCATTTACTCGAGTCACAAGATTAGCAACTAGGGCCCACTGGGAAACCAATAAAAAGCAAACTTCTACTCCATCAGCTTCTTTTCTCGGACATCCCGCCTGTGGAATTCCCTTTCGTTTACTTGCTTCCCCGACAGCTACAATCACCATGAATTTAAATGTAAAGTCATTAATCTTCTATCTCATTAACTTGCATCCTCCCTCTCTCATGCACCTTTCTCCGTCCACACCACTCTCATCAGTATTCTCATCCTTCTTTTACCGACTTCCTAACACCCCCTATAACCTGTCAATCTTTCTCATAAAATTCCCCTATGTAACCCCCCTGCGCACCAGTGGCAGTAAACTGCCTTGCTTAGGGCGATATGATTATAAAAACAAATAGCAGAAAGGAACATTGGGTCAATGTATCATGCCAGAAATGTTGAGCGTTTATATATCTACTAGTTGCGTGTGCATTAATTACGGCAGCCATATTTAATCTGTTGATCCTGTTATTCATTGTGGTGTTTTTGAAAAATAATGAATAAAAGAATTTGTATTTTAATCGATCGTTACTTGTGATCTCTACTTCAGTCACTTTCTAACCATCATGACGTATCTTCTCTCTGTCTTTTCTACAAATATTCACTGGCGAGCCCTTTTCCTCTGGTACATGAGTATAAGCGTGCTACTTGATTGGCATCAAAGACCCACCCGTTTACAGTTGAAATTGCAAAACTCAACCACTACTTCTACTTCAACAGTTTGTATTTTCTCTCACTTCCTGCTTGTGTAACTTCCATCCATTTACTTGCTTCCCTGATAGCCACAATCTTAAAAAAATTAAATGCAACGTCAATTGCTATCTTCTGTCTTCTCGAATATTGTTCAGTTTTTATCGTTTCTTTAGTCCTCATTATACCGAGTCTTTTCCTCACTTTCCCTCCCTGTAACTTCCTGCGTAGTAGTGACTTTCCCATCTTCCTTGGGGTGAAATGATTAAAAAAAAAAACAAACTACGATTCACTTCGTAAACTATTGATAAAAGAAGAGATTATTTTCTGTTATTTCACAATGACGGTTTATTCCCATGCTATGTTTGCAAAATAAGGTCTTGTTTCTGTGTGAAAATGATGTCCGAATTCCCCTTTTAATATATCATAAATATTGAACAGTGAATGTTTGAAGATTATTTTATTCAAAGGATCTTATTCTTTATTCCTTCAATCAAAATTAACGAGCGTGATGTATAAACATTAATGTAAGACTAGGTGATATGTTCACCGAAATTGAATTTATTTTGACATATTCAGCGTAGATATTTATTGTTGGGTCAGGTAGTTGCAATTTCAATATATAACTAGCTAATTCAACCCCCAAAGTATACAAAAATACAATTTATACGTGAAGGCAGGCGAAGGCACCAGCAATTATCATAAAACTAAGAAAAATGATTCCCGATCTGAAATTATATTCAACTGATAAAGGCTAAAATATGAAATGTTACCTTCTTGTGTCACAGAAGAAGTAATTAACGATTGTCATGATCAATGCTAATTTATAATTTTAGAATCTGTAAAGGTAAAGAAATGTCTATTTTGAAACTAGGTAAAAAGGAATCTCACGTTTAGCGGCTTGTGGACATCTTGAAAATACACGTTGATACCTTTTTGTATAAATCCTCGCGAGCTGTCTTAGAAAATAGTTTTCCAACAAATAATAAAACAAAAAGTGAATACTTAATTTTAAAAAAAATGTTTGTGTTGTGCAGAAGAAAGCCTTATCGGTTTCTTGCAACTGATCCTGAGGCAAAAAACAATTGGTTGAAAACTTTGAAAGACTTCAGAAAGATCTTAAAGACATCTTTTCTTATTCCCCCTTTCATTCATTGTCTTGGTTGTTTTTTTTTCTATTTTGTTTGGTTTTAAATCATTTCCAAAGTGGGATTATTGTCAATTTGTGCTGATTAGAAATTCTCACTGGAGCTTGTCATTCTTTTCTTTTTTTCAAGTTGATAATCTAAACCTGGAAATGCAAGCAAATAAGTAAAATTTGTCACAAAAATTCCATGCATTTTCCTTCCTTATTTCAAGTTTAGCTTTCTAACTGAAAATATATTTACCACTGTATCTTGTATTGTTCAAGAAACATTAAGTAATATTAAAACAGCCAAACTATCTTATTATATATCTAATTTCATTATATTTTTGTGATTATTTTATGACATTTCAAGACTAGAACATAACCTATTTCTTTACAGATTGAACTAATTTACTTATTTTTGCTTGATCATTTACGAATGCTATATTTTAAAGATGGTTTCCAAGTGTCGTTGCAATTAATGACATATATACATATGTCGTTGCAATACATAATGTCATATATATATATATATATATATATAACATAAAACACTTGGTATATGTTATTCAGATAAATTCCGGTAGAGACGAACTCAAAAGAACTCAATGATAAATTCATTTATATAATTTAACAGAGTAATATAATTTGGAAAAATGTTTTGATTTACTACAGTTTCATTGGTTAATACATATTTCATCGCACAATGATGGCTTTTTTCGGCTCGTCAGACCCAAATGATACCAAAGATGATCTTAAAAATATCCCCACCCCACCAAAAATGTTTTTTTACACAGACGCTTACATGTACATATTTAGAATAGATATTTGTTACGGTGACATGTGAGCGTCTGTGTAAAACTATTTGGGGGGATATTTTGTATGTACATATGTAGATGTAGGGACATTGGTGTATGTGGAAATAAATAAATATACTTGAACGTATTAATATGTAGGGTTACACGTATATACGTACCCATGAGCTTGTGAGTGGGCGTTAATGACTTTATGGTCACTATCCAAGAATGATGACCTCTTCTCGAATGGTCTAGAGATCCCCAACTGAGATAACGTCAAGGTCACTATTTATATATATATATATATATTTCTATATCTTTTTACTTGTTTTCCTTTTAATTTTAAAGAAATGCTTATTCCGGGAAAATATTTGTACCGAATGGAACGAATATAGTGTGGTCTGATGAAATGAGCTAATTTAGCTCATAGAAATGAATTATAATTTATAATCAATCTAAATGATGTATTGAGTTTTCCTTTTATTTATATATATATATATATATATATATATATATATATATATATGTGTGTGTGTGTGTGTGTGTGTGTGTGTGTGTGTGTGTGTGAAGTGTATGCATATAATTATAAATATCAATATATACATATGCAATATATATTATTTATATATTATATATGCGTGGTACTTATTTGAAAGCGCGCAATATCAGTAATAGAGCTGACATATTCTTATAGATAGGTGTGAGTTTGTAACCCTTGGTTTCACGCACTTGCGATCATCAGACAAATTGATTATTCTTTTTAAAAAATTGGCTATATGTAGGGCTGCGTATATTTGTGTACTTTTGTGGAAGTTGGGGAAAAATCTGTCGTCATGACAGACGCAGACATATATACACATTTGTACACCCATTGACGTGCGCAAAGACTCACACACACGCGCATCCAACCGTCTGGGCTTAAATAAATATATATGCGAATCGTGTGTAGCTCGGCATATATATGTATATGTGTGCCGTTGAGCACATACATACGCATTCGGTTGGTGTATTCGAATAGTGTAGCGATGTCAACGCGCGGACAGTTGTCAGTTACTCGTACGTACATATGTACGTATAATGGGGTTTGTGTGATACTATGATAGGTAAAAATTGCTATTATTTTATTTAAGGCTGTATTGTTATTTTTTATTTTAAAGTCGGTTATTAGCTTGTTTTTTTGTGGTTGCGCAAATCTTCTGAAATATTTTGCTGTCATTTTTTACAGCAGGGTAACACTCGTATATTAGATTAATGTAAAATCGTTTCACTTTTCCAACAAGATCTTTCATTACGAAACTTAGGAAATTATTGGGCACACCGATGTGGTGCAATGTTTAGAAATAGAAAGGTGAATCCAAACCCGCTATCTCCTGCAACAGACTGGGAACTAAGGGCCGATAAAGGCTCAAGATTAAAATTCCCAGAGCAAATTGCCATCACAAAACTTTGCCCAGATATAGTTTTCTTCTCACATAATTTGAAGAAGATAGTCTTGTGGGAACTGACGGTCCCCTGGGAAGAAAACGCAGAGGAAGCTCATGAAAGGAAGAAGTTAAAATATGACGAACTGCTGGAGAGTTGCAGGGTTAAAGGCTGGAGGGCTAGCTGCACTCCTATAGAAGTGGGGACTAGAGGATTTGCAGCAAGGTTCTTATGCAAAGCCTTAACAGATATTGGGATAGTGGGAGTAAAAAAAAGAAAAGCACTCAAGTCCATAACTGAAACAGCAGAAAGAACAGCTAATTGGTTATGAATCAAAAGAGAGAGTGCCTGGATTCCAAATTGTTAGCTATAATTCCACGAAATTCTGCGTCTAAGTTAAAGTTTCGGACGAGATCATGTACGGTTCGCCTCTAAATGGAAAGTGGCTCTGACTGTCGCCAATCAGAAGCATTTGCAAGGTTTCGTACCGGGCCTAAACGTAATTTTCCAGTGTGTGAAAGCGCTTATCGAGGGTGGGCCAGAAACTGATCATCTCTGGTCGGGTCGGCGCGGTGAGGGGGTATGATGTTGAAAGACCCGAAACCCCCTCGTGATCCTCGCGATGACATCACTGACGACACCCCCTAGTGCCCCCATTACGGTGCGTATGTTTGAAATAGTCCAATTACTATTGAGTAGGAAAGCTTTATAATAAATGGATGCCCCATATGTTCTGCCTTATGCCATCTAACCCACCCCCAGTAAATCCATGCGCACTCCATGTAGTGTAAGGTATAGCAAGCTTGCCTCTCTACATCTGTTCAGACTGTATAGTGAGTGCGATCCTGACAGGGTGTCCCATACTTTCGGCTTTGTGCCACATAACGCTACATTTGTAAAATCACTAGGAACTTCGACGTCGTGTAATGGTTAGCAAGCTTGTCTCGCTTTATCAATTACGACTGAGTAGTGAGTTTGATCCTCACTGGGTGCTGTACACTTTCGATTTGTGCCACATATAATTTTCGTCTAGTAAATCGCTACACCATGTAATTCCATTTTTAAAATATTTTCCTTTTTATTTTTTAAATTTTGAAAATTTCCACCTGTATTTTGCACTTTTTTGTAAAAGTAGAATTTTGATTTTGAATCGATAAATTCTTTTTGTATTTGTTTGCTATCAGGAAATTTTAGCTTCCTCAACCAGACAGGCTTAAAATCATATGGCGTTGAGACACCGCTTGTTGTACGACCACCGACGTTAGGCAACGTTGAGCCAAGTCAATATCTAGATGGGTGACCGCTTCGGAATACCAGATACAGTAAGCTTAGATTTGCGGTTGTGTTATGGACAACGGCTCGGAATTGTACATCGGAAACCTGACCTCCTATTCCAGTTGAATGTTTTATATTTACTTATGCACTAATAGCCTTGAAAAAGGTATGAATTCAGATTTTATCCTCCAGCTATGGGTTAGAAAGTATTGCTACAAGTATATCCTTTATAGAACAAAAAGAAAAAATCGTAAAGTTTAAAAATATTTTCGGGCTTTAAATAACCTGAAAATTTGATAAACTGTTAATAACAAATCAATAAGTCAATCAATCAATCTAACCCGACAATTCATATTGTATGGTGCAAAACAAGAGATAGTCTCAAAGCCACGTGACTAAATCACATACAGACAATAAATACCCGTTCCACCACCTCAAATATTTGCTGCGTAAAATTAATGGCTTGACGACAAGCGTTTCCCATAAAAGATTTACTGTGCCAATTGCTCACAATAACTTTGAACAGTAACACTTTGTCGAGGTTCCAGCAATTAGCAATGCATGATTTCCGTTTGAACCTTATACAACGCAGAAAAAAAAATTCTCCATTTGGTTATAATGAAAACTATTCCGGATGTAGCCACGGTTTACTTGGTTTTTCGTAAAAAATATCCCTGTTTTATCGCCAGGGTTTTATGAAGCTTATAAATGCCTTTTCCTGTGTCTACTAGGAGCAGAAAAGAGTCTTTCAGACTGATCAATAATCGTTTCCGTAGTTTCATGTGAAACCGATTTTCCTAACTTTAGAATGTCTTCTAACGCTTGTAAACAACATTCTATAGCTGAATGACCACATCGGTAATTACAAGCCGAGCAAGCTTCGAAAATACTTTTAAGATTTTCCTAACAACATACAAAAATGTCGCTGGAAACTACGCGCTAATCCGACAAATATGGCTATGATAATTCTTATTACTATTTTTTGTTGTAATAACAAATGAATTCAAAACGCAATGGTAAAGATAAAATAGGAATTACAGATGCCAAAAGCGATGGAATCTAATTTAATTCTTCAATTATCAAAATATAAAAACTCTAAATCAATAAAACTAAAAATTCACAACCAGTTCTAGTAATGGGAAAAATTTTGTTGATGGAGACGCAATAACATTTGATGGTTGCTTAATGAAATCAGAAAACTAAAGAATGAGTTACAATATATGAAAATAATTTAAAATATATTTTAATTGAATATATAGAAAAGTGGTGATATTATTGATAACACAAAAGTTTTTTTAACATTAATATTGAATAACTTATTTGTAAAATTCGTTTGTATATATATTTAAAAAAAAATCTGTCCGAAAATTATGAAGTCACATAATATAATCTAAAAAACAGCAAATTCAAAGAAATACTGCTTTATTCTTTTTACTTTTTGTGATTGCACATACTCACTCATTTCTTATTAATATGAAAACTCATCTGTCAGGATCGACATTTGCAAAACTTATTTTCACTTTATAGTCTTAATATAACGTTTTGGTTACGACATTAGATCCCTTTTGAGTGAGGGCCGGAAATGATTTCAACGGAAATCTTCCGACAAGATTAAGTAAATATTAAATTAAAATAAAGAGACATTCCGACATAATACTACTGCTGATGTGCCATAGTCAGTTAAGTGCCATACGTTATCCACGCTTTAGGCGATCATATTTCGAAATAGACATGACTGACTGAGCAGAAGATTATCCCGTTGCAGCTTGTCATTGCTTTCTGCGGTAGACTGGTTGCCAGACAAAGCTATAGAACCCAATCTGTCTTATTATTTAACCCATAACTGGAGGGAAGAGAATGATTAATATCTTTCCCAAGGGTATTTGTGCGTAAGTGAATGCGATGAATTCAACTGGAATTCGCACTCGGCTCCTCGATTTGTCATTCTTAGTCGATATCCATTGCACCACAACGCACATCCACATTTGCCATAGTCTACTAAATACAACGTGTGGCTTCCTGAATTTGGTTTGTTTAATTATGTTACTTTTCGTAACGTTATTTTGAATGGAACTCTTGGTAAATTGCTATTAGCGTGTTACAATGTTTTGGTGTCTTGCGAAAAGTTCATGTGCTAAACAAATTATTTGAAGAATACACAATAATGCTCTCAGAATAATTCTCTCGAGTAATTCGGTCAGGAATAATGTCTTCAATGACTGACAACACCGAACAATGTCTTCAATGACTGACAACACCGAATAATGTCTTCAATGACTGACAACACCGAATAATGTCTTCAACGACTGACAACACCGAATAATGTCTTAAACGACTGACAACACCGAATAATGTCTTCAACGACTGACAACACCGAATAATGTCTTCAACGACTGACAACACCGAATAATGTCTTCAATGACTGACAACACCGAATAATGTCTTCAATGACTGACAACACCGAATAATGTCTTCAACGACTGACAACACCGAATAATGTCTTCAATGACTGACAACACCGAATAATGTCTTCAATGACTGACAACACCGAATAATGTCTTCAATGACTGACAACACCGAATAATGTCTTCAATGACTGACAACACCGAATATTGAACAACACAGAGTAGTATTTCGTTGCCTCCTCAATTAAGATAAAATGTGGCACAAGACCTTTTTAATGTGGTTAGGGAAAAAATGATCTCTGTTTCTTTGCCATAATCTTTGCTTTGTTTTAATATTTTTCTTTTCAGATTTAGTGAGTTGTTGCTGGTGTTATTATTATTATTATTATTATTATTATTATTATTATTAGTAGTAGTAGTAGTAGTATTTGTCACAGTTTATAACATGTGTAATTTAAAATTTGAGATTTGAAATGTAATATCTCAGAGTTATAATCCTAACACTTCCCCCCTCTCTTCGGTGAATCCACGTGCTACCTTTTTATTCTCTGACCGGTGTCTTTCTAAAGCATATAGACGAATCAGGAATTATCCAAAAGAAAACAGAAGTCCAGTCTTTGAGAAGGTCGAAAAATTCAAAGAAATTTCAATCTCCTGCTTAAAGGCAATGTTAATCTATAGCTTTGGAACCACTAGTCTCCCTGTTAGACTAAATTTGAAATAAGTAGGGGAAAAATTATTTCTGTTTCTTCGCCATATTCTTTGCTTTGTTTTAATATTTTCCTTTCAGATTTAGTGAATTGTTGCTGGGGAACTAGGGGAATTGACTTTTTATTTTACAAGACTATTTCTCCGAACTTATATTAAGTATATACTAAATATTTTAATATTTGTTCTTTCTTCCACCCCTCTTTTTTAATATATATATATATATATATATATATATATATATATATATATATATATACGGGATGTTAGCAACCCGGTAGGATAAGGAAAAAACCTACAAAGGGTGGAGGTACTCTTAATGAGTCAACGGCCAGCTAACTAGAGTTGGTGTCTCAATAAATCACCGTGGAGAAGACAATAGGATACCACTCCACTATCTCTCTCCTGCGTAAAATCATGGCTTTACAACGAATACATATTAAACTTAACGGCGTGAAGGGGCTTACTCCCAAAGAGAGCAATTCCTTGCCCGGTAAGGACCGACTGTGTCACCTGACCGTCATCCAGCGACTGTTAGCAGCAACGGCGTAAAGGGAACAGTTTTTCCCAAAATATGTTCCTCGCTCGGAAAGGAAAGACATGAGTAACATGTGTCGCTGAACCGTTACCCTGCGACTGTGCGCAACAAAGAAAGGATCACCTTGGGGATCTGGAACGTCAGGAAGTTAAACAGATGCGGACAAATAAAGAATGTCAAGCAGGAAATGAACAGACTAAATATCAATATTCTGGGAATATGCGAAACCAGATGGCCAAATACTGGCGACTTCATCAGCGACAATCATAGGATAATATACGCTGGAGGCACAAATAATGAAAAAGGAGTCGGCATAATACTGGACAAGGAAATGAAGAAATGTGTTTTGGGATACTGCCAGTTCTCCGAAAGAGTTCTTCTGGTCAAACTGAAAGCGTGACCGTTCAACATAGCAATTGTAGTCATATATGCACCAACAACACAAAACACCGAGGAAGAAATAAACTCTTTTTATTCCACTCTAGAGAAGACCAAGGCTCAATGTAAAAGCCAAGAAATCAGGATCATCATGTGAAATTTGAATGCAAAGTAGGCAAGGAGATGGAAGGTATGACAACTGGAAACTTTGGTTTAGGAATTCGCAACGAACGAGGAGAAAAATGGGTGCAAATGACCAGGTAATAACTAACACCTGGTTTCAAGAACACCCACGACGACTATGGACATGGAGAAGCCAAGGAGGTGACAAAAAACCAGATAGATTACAAAGCCATTAACAGAAGATTCAGAAATACAGGGGTTCAAAGCAAAGCCTATCCAGGTGCTGACTGTGGAAGCGACCACGTCCCAATCACCTGCAAATTAAAAGTGAAACTTCGGAGATTAAAGAAGCCTAATGCAGCCCCAAAACTGATATACAACGCACTTGTGGATGACCTCAAACTACAGAAAGAATACCCTAATCAAATACGACGAACAGACAAAGAAAGGGCACTCAAAATGGGACTCGCTAAAGGAAGTAATACTGACATCAGCAAACAACATTGCCCCAAAAGAAAATAGGCGCAGAAAGAAAAACGAGTGGATGACGAAAGAGATTCTGGAAATGATGCAAAGGAGGCAGAAAATGATATCAAGACATGGGATGGAGTACAAGGAACTACACAAGGAAATAAGAAGAAAATATAGACAGGCAAAAGAAGAGAAATGGCTCAATGACAAATGTGCAGAAGTAGCGAGGTTGAGCATGAATAATAAAGCAGACATGCATAAGGAAATAAAAGAACTGAGGACAAAAAACCTGCTCTTCAACAGGATGTATAAAATCTAAGGATGGAACAATCATTTTGGAGAAAGAGGAAATACTCCAACGATGGGAAGAATATATAAAAGATCTTTTCCCCGACAAGAGTGAACAACCATTAATACGCAAAGATGAGGATGGACCGGAAATATTAAAGTCTGAAGTGGAATCTGCAGTCGTCAAACTGAATAGAAACAAAGCAGCGGGAAAAGACTGGCATAGTCATAGAGCTGCTGATAGCCCTGGAAGAATTTGGTATAAAAAAATTACTGAAACAATAAATGAAATTTATAATAGTGGGGTTATACCAGATGATCTCAGCAAGTCTATCTTCATAGCACTACCTAAGAAGCCAGGAGCAAACGAGTGCGAACTCCACAGAACCATCAGTTTAATGAGTCATATAACAAAACTGATCGTCAAAATCCTGATGAATAGAGCGAATAGCAGAATCATGCCAGAGATAGGACAAGAACAGTATGGTTTCGTTAAAGACACGGGAACAAGGAACATCATATTTATGATTACGAGGCTCCCCGAAAGGGCAATACAAATGAAGAAGGACTTGTGCTTCATTGATTATACGAAGGTGTTTGACAAAATATGCCACAAAGATCTGAGGAAGATACTCGGCAGCCTGGACATTTTTGAGAAAGACCTGAGAGTAATAAAGGATATTTACTGGCAGCAAACCGCTTGCATACGGACAGGTAATGAATTGAGTAGATATACAAAGATAGAAATGGACTTAAGATAGGGATGTGTCTTTCACCGGATCTGTTCAACTTGTACAGCGAGAATATTTTGAGGACCCTAGAAGTTATGCCTGGATTCGTAATCGGAGGCCACAATTTAAACAACCTAAGGTACGCAGCTGATACAGTGCTGATAGCAGACACAGAAAGGAAACTACAAGACCTCCTACAAAAGGTAGCAGAAGAAAGTAACAAGAAAGGAACTAGAAATAAACTGCACGAAAACCGAATGCATAGTCATCAGTAAAAAGGGCAGCCCAAAATGGCAAATACAGGTCGGGGATACCAGAATCAAGCAGGTACAAAAAGTTAAATACCTGGGAAGCGTTATAACAGAAGACGGAAAGTGCGACACAGAGATCCGAAGGGGAATTGGCATGGCGAAGGAAGCATTCCAGAAGTTGAGTAAAGTATGAAGAAACAGGACAGTTTCGCTAGAAACTAGGAAGAGAGTACTAGATTGCTACCTGCTGTCCGTCCTTCAATATGGCAGTGAATGCTGGACAATATTATCAAAGATGAAGGAAAAACTTCATCTGAAGTGGTTTTACAGAAGGATGCTGCGAATATCATGGAACGAGCATGTGAGCAATGATGAGGTCTTGGAAATGATGGAAACAAAAGGAAATTAATACTGAGCATCAGGAAGAGACAGCTGAAATTCATGGGACATGCAATGAGGAAGGAGGGCTTGGAGAATTTGATACTAACAGGTCAGATAGAGGAAAAAAAGAGACAGGGGAAAGCAACGGATAACATATTTGAAGGACCTAATGAGGTGGATGACGGGACGAGGATTGCATGGTGTAACAGAAGACGTGCTCAGAGCCACCAGTGATAGGGAAATGTGGAAGGCCATGATTGCCTACGTCCGGAAAGGAACAAGGCACATAGAAGTACCATCAATCAGATGAATTTCAAATTTACTTAAATTATATACATATATAAATATGTATATCTGAAAACTGTATGTATATAATTATAAATATCAATATATATATATGCAATTTGTTATATATATTATATTATTTATAAAATGCGTGTACAATGGGTGTACAAATGTGTATATATGTCTGCGTCGGTCATGACGAAAATTTTCCTCTTACTTCCAAAAAATACACCAAGATACGCATCCCTACATATAGCCAACTTTTTAAAAAATAATCAATTTGTCTGACGATCGCAAGAGCGTGAAACCCAACGTTACAAACTCACACCTATCCATATGAATATATATATAATGGAACATGATCAACATTTTGGTCGTTCCCGAAATCTGAAACCGGCCGCAACTCGAGTATCATGAACGTATGTACAATCGTTAGGCAGCCGGAAAGCCAGGCTAAACAACTCGGGAACATTTAAAACCGAGTAGAGGGTAAGACGATAAAATCACAGTGTTTTACGCATTGTGCCATCTGATAAAGAGCGATTGCCAAATTTGGCAAAGATGTAAAAATAGCTACAAATGTTCTGAGAAGGGAGGGAAAAATACTATATTTTGTATATATGTGTTAGGAAAATGACATATGTTGTTTACTTCCTGTAAAATTGCCAAACCATTTAATATTAACGGAAAAATATTCTAAAAGCCATCCATTTTACTCTTGAAAAACAGTTTGTAGCATCCTTTTTGGGAACCACCATCAGCTAGATCAATATTTTGACTTCGATCTCGTTTACGGCGTCTCATCTGCGACTTCTATTTTGGGAAATACCAGAAATCACAAAGGGCAAAATTTAAACTGTATGAAAAGTTTATAAATGCGAAAAAACTATTAATTCTGTCATTAAAAATACGATAGTAAAGAAGCCCAGTCAGTATCGACTGAGCCACCCCGAATGGTAGTTTGTTAACGCATGCGCAGTAACGTCCCTTTTAATCGATTTTCCAACTTACATTAAGCCGTGTAAGCGATTCTTGAGACATGAGTCGATACGTTTGAGAGAGATCTTGAATACATAAACCAATTTTCTTTCATTGCATATCGCCTTGTCTCGACGTATTTTGTTTGCAAGCATTTCAAGTTGGTACCAATAGATCAGAATTTATCTTCGGTACAGTGAGATTCTTTGTGCCTGGAATATATTTCCATTTCCCAAATGCACCACCGTTCTTTCACGGAACATCACCAATACCATTGATGATGTTGGCTTTTTCATTTTTACTTTTTGCATTTGCCTTCTTGTTTTCTTGTCGGGTATCACCTACTCGTCCATTCCCATTGTGCTAGACACTTGATACCATCTAAGATTACTTTTCTTCGTGATGTGGTTTTCAGGTTCACTTGAAACCTAGATCAGGCTCTTCTCTGTTCAGACGGAGTTGCCAGACTTTGCGTCAGTTATCTCCTTCTTTCTGTGGGCGGAATTCTTGGTGTCGGGTGCGCTGAGGCGTGGTGCTTGTCAGCTGTGATTTACAGGAGCGGAGAAGAAAACAGAATTTAAAGCTGATGAAGAAAAACACATAAACTCACATATGTGTGTTTAAGCTAAAAAGTGAATATGAATATTGCAGGGAAACATTGTCTGTCGCTCTTTATATATATATATATATATATATATATATATATATATATATATATATATTAATGTGCATATGTTTGTGCGTATATACATATATATATAAAGGTGACAGGTAATAATTCGTATTTTATTTGATAAAGTGAAGGAATGAGCGGTGCTTTATACATAAATGTACACATGTATGGACATATACGTATACATGTATATGTGCACATACATTACATTGATTCAATAATGATATCTTCAAACATATATATATATATATATATATATATATATATTGATATTTACAAATATATATATATATATATATTGTAAAAGATTCTACACATTTTAAAACAGACAAAACAGAGAAGACTCATCCACAGAGAATTCAAAAGTTTAAATCTAAAAGTAATAATCCACATTAATTACAAGTAGTAAATTTCTTTGATTTAACACTTGACTTAGTAAATAATAATTATCAACCATACACAAAACGAATATCCATTATACATTTACCCAAAGTCTTATCACCCCCACAAGTATAATGAAACATATACCCTCCTCCACAGAATATAGAATTAGTAAAACCTCTTCTAGTTAAGAAATATTTTATAAACATAAAGGTTTTATAATAATGCCATAAAAATAGTGGCTATAAAAACCAGGATATCAAATACATAAAAAATGTAACCATAACAGGAAAATAGAAATTGAAAAATCATTTGGGTGATATTATGCTCTTATAAATCATTGTAATAAAAATGACAGTATATATATATATATATATATATATTGTAACAAAGTTGTGGAACTCGTATTTTTTTTTACCTGCTGTTCATGGATTTACTTTTATAAAGAGTGCTCGATACAACGTAGAGCCTTATATTGTAAGAGTTTTTACAATGGTTTATAAATTCATAGTATCACTACACCAAACTTTTCGCATTTCAAAGCTTCTATGTGCGCTTCTCATCGGGTGATAAGTTGAAATGAAAATTAAATAGTGAAAACGGTTTATTTGTGGTGATATGATGTTTAAGTGAAAGTTGGGTTGGGAGCTTATTCTGATTCTGTCGGTCGTATTGTAGTCTTAGAGATATGGGTTAGGAGAGGTGGCTTAGTTTAAGACAGATTGCTTTTTTATTTTATCTGGATTTGGTGGAAGTGGCGTCGCTATTAATGAGAACGATGTAAATAAATGTGGTATAGGGAGTTTTAGAATGTTCTAGTCGTCCGTTGGTGGTTCTAGTGATGCTGCTATTGGGTTAAGAGATGTGTGTGGTGTAGCTTAGTTTTGGGCAGGTCGCTTTTTCTTTTAGTTTAGGTATTTTATATTGGAATATACGTTTTTTTGTTTTTTATGCATTTACAGGTAGATGGAATTATTGTTGGTGTCGTGTGGGTTTTATTTTCTTTTATTTTTACGTTTTTTGTTCTATTTATTTAGAGGGCTGATTATGTGTATTTATTGCATTTTTGGCGGGGTCGTGTGGATGGGGTGTTTTTTTGTTTTATTTAACTTTTAACGAGAAATATTTGTGATGTTTGCATAATACTGCTAGTTAGTCTCTACGGTTTTATAGTTCGCTACTGTTGGGGTACTTTGGAATGTATAGCTTTTCACTGAAACATAAATGGCAGATGCCGTTAAGTGAGTTGCAAGATCTAGTGTTTTCTAGGATTTTCCATTTTACTTTGGGTTTCTGTTTTGAGTCCTTTAGATTCCAAAAGTATGCGGAAAGGGATGTTTGGTTTTGGTATAAGTTGTTTTTGAATGAAGTTAAGTGCATGTACCGGCGCTGCTTAAAACTGTTCTTAGTTGATCCGATATACACTTTATTTATAGTGGGATTTTCAATTGATGTTATGTTGCATTGATAGATTATTGAGTTTATTTTACATTCATTCTGTAGTGGGCAGTTGTTGGGGTTTCTACAATTACATAGGTTTTTATTGTTGTCTTCTTTTTTATTTTGGTAGTTAATTTTATTTTGATCTACGTGTTGATTTAGGATATATTTGTTATGGTTTGTTATGATTTTTTCTAGGTTGTTTCTGCAGCTATAGCTAAGTTTAAGCGTGTTTTTGTTGAAGATTTTACTAAGAGGGTTATTGGTTGGGAAGTGTTTTTAATTAAATTGAGGAACTTCTGTCCTAACTTGGTGTTTATCATTGGTTGAAAGGAGGTGTGTACCAAATGATTTTCTATTTGTATTTTTCCTGTTATGGTTATAGTTTGTAATATATTGCATATCTTGGGTTTTGTAGGCACATTTTTAGAGACTTTTTGTAGAGACTTTTGTGTTTGTTAAATATTTCTTCACTGGACGAGTTTTTACTAATTCTATATTCTCTGGAGGAGGGTATATGCTTGATTATACTTGGGGGGTGGTTTGACTTTGGGTGGATGTATAGTGGGTATTCGTTGGGTTTTATGTATGCTTGGTTATTATTATTAACTAAATCAAGTGTTATTATTAACTAAATTAAGTGTAATATTATTAACTAAATCAAGAAGAAATTTACTACTTTAAAACGCTCTATCACCAAATATCTACCACCTGCTTACCAAAATACATTTTATCAGTGATACTACTGAAAAAGCAACAATCTTGGTGCTTAAAACATTATCACAAACCAAAACTATATATATATATCCTTAGTAGCAAACTTCCTCGATGTAACACTTGATTTAGTTAATAGTAATTACCAACCATACATAAAAACCCAAGTGAATACCCACTATACATCCACCCAAAGTCAAACTACCCCCCCCAAGTATAATCAAGCATATGCCCCCCTCCACACACACACACACACACACACACACACACACACACACATATATATATATATATATAGTCAGTTGAGGAATACTATTAGTAGAAATAATTATATACAGTCTTGAAGTGAAATAGTATGTCCGGGTAATGAGTCTATATCCAACAACCCCAACTAACTCTCCGCCTACTTACTGACCAAGTAAGCAACTGCTTTACAACTCTACAACTGCTTTGTAACTATTTACAACTACTGCCGTTCTCTGTATAGGCAGGATTATACGTACAATGATGTATATAATTTTGTAACATTTTTACATTACTTATCTCGAGCGAAAAGGAAACATATAAAGTACTGAGAAAATAATATAAAGAATTAATAATATCTTCCTTGTCGGTCGTTTTTGATGAAATATTATTAAAAGAATGATTGTTGCCGAAATATATATATATATATATATATATATATATATTTTTAAATTTTCAGGTTTCATTGAATAATATAGACAAGTTCTGTCTATTTATTTTGTGTAAGATCCTTTCGTATGATCTGATTAGCTTGATAGTGTTGTCATGGAAAGACGACAAGAAATCGCAATAATTGTTGATTTTTTATCAGATCTGAGCTTTCGGCTTACATAAGCCATTATCAAAGGATGAACATTTAATATACAGTGAACATAGAACATTTAAATTATTAACAGAGTGGAGTTATACAGAGAAAATTAAACATATACATATATTAAACATATATATATATATATATATATATATACATATTAAACATATCAACAAATTTGAGGTTCTCACCTCCCCAGCGGATAAGGTTGAATGCTTTGCCCGCAGATTCTCGAACAATTCAAGTCTGGACTTATCTGGAGTTTTTACACCCGACTTCTCACCTAGAACCGAGGCACAATTGAATGATGTCCCCCATTACACCCTCGCTTGTCTCTAAGATAATCTTAAAACTTGACCCTCACAAAGCGAGCGGTGGGGACGGAATCCCAACCATAGCCTTAAAGAAATGTGCCCCTGAACTCTCCTCTGTCCTTTCTAAGCTCTACAACCTCTGTCTATCTGCTTCCTGCTTTCCTGCCTGTTGGAAATCTTCCTCTGTAGTTCCTATATTTAAAAACACTGGAGAACCCTCGGACCCTGCAAATTACCGCGCTATCAGCCTTCTTCCGATCTTTGGCAAAGTGTTCGAAGCCATTATCAACGCCGAGGTAGTTCAGCATCTCACAGCACATAGTCTCCTCTCGGACAAGCAATATGGTTTCCGCTTCACCAGGTCTACTGCTGATATGCTAACGACCATCACCGAGTACATATACCAGGCACTCGACAGGAATGGCGAAGCCCGAACCGTTGCATTGGATATATCTAAGGCGTTCGACAGAGTTTGGCATGCTGGCCTTCTATGCAAACTGCGGAGCTATGGTATAACTGGACATTTGTTTGAACTAATCCAGTCATTCCTCTCTAACCGGCACAATGAAGGTGGTATTAAACGGACATGCCTCCCAGAACTACCATACAAACGCAGGTGTCCCCCAAGGCTCCATCTTAGGTCCTACACTCTTTCTGATATACATTAACGATCTCCTTGATTCCATAAGATCCCAAGTAGGTTTGTGCGCCGATGACACCACAGTTTACTCTCGCCTCGACCAAAAATCTGGTGTAAGTGTCAAAGCGAACCTCGCAGCCGAGATTGAAAAAGACCTCCAATCCATAGTGGACTGGAGTAAGAAATGGCTAGTAAATTTTAATGCTTCTAAAACTAAGCTACTCTCAATTAACCATCATCGACAATCTCACCTACCTCCCATTAGCATGGACCAGGCTTGCCTCCCAGAGAGTAAAACACTACGCCTCCTTGGTCTCACACTTTCAGCGGACCTCAAATGGAATGACTATATTCGAATCAATTGCTAAATCCGCTGCTATGAAAGTCCGGTTCTCTGTGTAGGGCCCGGAAGTTTTTTCCGTCTAAATCTATCCTGCACATATATAAATCTACCATCCACCCGTGCATTGAATACTGCTGCCATATCTGGTCAGGTGCCCCTGCTATTCTCCTCGGGCTTCTCTATAAGGTACAGAGGAGGGTCTGTAATGTGATAGATACCGACTTGGCAGACCGCCTGCAGTCTCTCTCCCACAGGCGCGACGTAGCTTCCCTGTGTCTCTTCTATAAATACTTTCACGGCTTCTGCTCCGATGAACTTAGATCGATGGTGCCCCCTAGATACGAATTTACACGAGATACTAGATTAGCAACTAGATCCCACCCGTTTACAGTGAAACCGATAAAATGCAACCGCAACTTCTACTCTAACAGTTCCTTTCCTCGCACTTCCCGACTGTGGAATTCCCTTCCACACAATTGCTTCCTCGACAGCTACAATCTCCAAGGAGTTTAAATGTAAGGTCAATAGACACCTCCTAACACACTAACTTGCTCCCATTCTATCAAACATTCTTCCCATCTGCCCAACCCTCATCCTCGGTATCCTTACCCATCTATCACCTTCCACCTGACATTCCCTATGTCTAATCACTGCTTCTCTTTACCTTCTCCTACGTAGCCCCATGCGCAATAGTGGCAGTGGAATGCCTTGCTTGGGGTGAAATGATTAAAAACAAATATATATATATATATATATATATATATATATATATATATATATATATATATATCAGATTAAATAAATTGCAAACATCATGTTTACTTATTTTTAATAAAATCCTGTTCATACTCACGGATAATCTTTCGCGTATTACAATCAAAAGATGTCAGAAATGAGCTGTAACGTTGACAGATTTTATTTTCATTCATTTCTCAAGGTACCCAAGTACTTTCAACCTCTTTCCGAGGTCATCTTCAGGAATGTGAGTTATGGTAACAAATATAACCGGAAAGCTGTGCTGCTATAAATTACTGTACATCTTTCTGCTTCAAATATAACTGTTGACAAAGTGCCAGCCTTCATTAGAACTTGAAAATTATCCAAAATGGAATTTGTTTTAATATGCTGTAATATCATGGTCATGCACGTGTTAAAGCATGAAAAAACTGTTCTTTTTATAAACTTTTTAGAACATAACTACAGTATTCATAGCTGATTCTATGAATTGAAGGCTTAAATGTTTTAATGAATATTGCCTCGAGAATCTGCAGTTTGCATTTGTTATTTTCTTGGTGTAGGATAGTTGTATTATCGATCATTTTTTATACGGTAGCTATATTTACCTTTTAAGACCAAAATAAACTAAAAAATAAATAAGACCAAAACACATCTCAAAATGCAGACACAAAATCAGATTTTTACGACACTACTTAAAAAAACCAAACCCTGAAAACGAACATGAATAAATTAAAATTTATAAAAGTAATAAAAAAAAACAAACGCAAGTAAAAAATAAATTCATCAAAGCAAATAAATAAGTAAATAAATTAAGTAAATAATAAAACATTTACAAACCACCCCCGCCAAAATAAACGTTAGCTAAAATAGATTACCGACAACCCTAACCCTAACCCTAACCCACAATAAATCACTGAATTATATAAATAAAAAGGTCGAGCAAATACAGAATGCACATGGTCTAACGATTGCATATGTTTTGGTTTATAATCATAACGCCACATTAAGGCAGTTTACTGCCACTGTTGTGCAGGGGGTTACATAGGAGGAAGTTATGAGAAAGAGTAAGAGGTTATAGGGGGTGTCAGGAAATGGGTAAGAGAAGGATGAGAATACTGATGAGAGTAGAGTGGGTGGAGAAAGGAGCATGAGAAAGAGGATGCAACTTAGTGAGATAGGAGATGAATATTGACTTTACATTTAAATTCTTGAATATTGTAGCTGTCGGGGAAGCAAGTAAACTGAAGGAAATTCCACGTGCGGGAAGTGCGAGAAAAGAAGCTTCTGGAATAGAATTTGCGTTTACATTTTATTGGTTTCACAGTAAAAGGATGGAACCTAGTTGCTAATCTTGTGGCTCGAGTAAATCCATTTATAGGGGCCACCAGAAGCCGTGAAAGTATTAGTAGAAGAGACACAGGGAAGCCACATTGTGCGGGTGAGAAAGTGACGGTATCTTAGCTACCAAGTCGGGATCGATCACATTACATATTCTCCGTTGGATTTTGTCAAGGATAGCAGGTGGATAGCAGGAGCACCCGACCAGATATGGCAGCAGTATTGCATATCGCATGAAACAGGTTGTCGCCTCTGGGTGTTGATTTTAATGTCTCTTTTTAGATTTACATACGCTGATATGGCAGCACATTCATAAATATCAGTTAATCAGTTAAGTGCCATACATGATACACGCTTTGGGCGATCATGTCTCGAAAGAGACATCACTTACTGGATAGAAAATTATCCCGCAGTAGGTTGCCATTGCTTTCTGTGGTAGACTGGCTGCCAGCCAAGGCTATAGAACCCAATCTCTTCTGTTATTTAATCCGTAACTGGAGGGAAGAAATGGATTTATACCTTTCTCAAGGGTATTTGCGCGTAATTGAATGCGAGGTATTTAACTGGAATTCGAACTCGGCTTCTCGATCTCTCGTTCCGAGTTGATATATATGTATATATATGTTGTGGAGTAGTTTTCGCACTGAAGGTTATAATTGTGCTATATCGGTTGCTAATCGGCTTAACGCACACAAAATGTTAGGAACTTGGTAATCTTCCACTGAAAGCTGACTCCTTAGTATTCGGCTAACTGTCGACTAATATCAACTGCCTAGTAGTTCTACTTAACTCCAATAGAACTTTAAAGAACTCCTATGAACTTCCCAAGAACTCATAAGATCTTTTCAAGAACTTCCTGTTAACTCTTATTAATATAGGAGAGAGAGTCCATTATCTGAGGAATATGTATGTTCCGTCATAATATTAATATAGGAGGGAGAGTTCATTATCTGAGGAATAGGTTTGTTTCACCATAACATTAATAAATGAGGAAGAATCCATTATCTGAGAAATAGGTGTGTTTTCTCATAAAAATATAAAACACCACAATGCACATCCCAGTTAATATTAACAAATATAGCGAAACTTAAAACTATATTTTTCACACACACACACACACACACACACACACACACACACACACACACACACACACACACACATGTATTGTTAGTGTTATTATTTTGTATGTGTTTGCGTGTAAATATGGTGATATTGATAGAGAATTGGTTCTCCAAATATAATTCGAGTGCAAAACCATAGAATCATGAAGAATTGGTATGTGAGTAAAAATGTCAATAAAGAGAATTGAAATCTGGAAAGAACGGAGAGCAACAGATTGAAATATAACGAAGTAGAGTGAGACAAAGATAGAGAAAGAAATATGATGAGAAATGTAGGCAGGACAAAAAAGACAGAAAGAGAAATATATAAATAGAGAAACGAAAAACTCTGAGAAAGATAAACTGGGCGGATGTCGGGTGGCGGTTAGGATTTAGGTTATTATATGACGTCAAACTTTGCAGTAAGCCGTTCGCCTCGAAACCTATATTGCATTACATTTTCGCGGAATCAGCTCCGACAGATCATAGCGTTCAGTTGAGAGCATTTGTTGGTTTTCTGAAAGCAAACAACACAATGGCCGGCGTTAAACCTCTAAGTCTTAAGATAAATCCCCAACCATGCAAGTCATTCAATTTGTCAATTTAGAAAACATAAATGTAAAAGCAAAAACAAAGTTTAACACAGACACACACATAAGCACACAGAGAAGCCCAAACAGACACACAGGCATATATATTAGAGTAAGTAATATTTATATACATATATAAATACATATATAGCGATTTACAAAACATAACTAAAGTAAGAAGCATCAAGTGATGATCGTACTCTCTACTCATTTGAAAACATTTATGTGGGTAGTTAGCATCTATTCTCTCTTGGAAAAACTGTTAACTGTCAAAATATTTGTTATAGTAGAACTTTAACCAGCATATATAGTTGCGGTAAAACACAATAAACATGGCCAGAAAAATAACAGAAGATTGCGTTCAAATATGAAACGGACTGTTTCTGAATAGTTTTTACCTTAGTGGCCATATATATATATATATATATTTTCTAGACATATGTTATTAAATATAAGAGACAATGAATGTCTATTATGTTTAATCATGAGCCGTTCTAAACGTCGTATTTTTGCTTTAATTTCAGTTGAAAATAAAGACAAAAATCCTCCAACATTTGGATAATTATTTATTGGTTTTCTTCTAAGCTTTCGGCTCACATGAGCCATCTTCAGAGAGGTAGTTTAAACTGAAATATTATGAAATCCACCATCACCGACGATTTTATTTTGTGTTGACATAAAACTCCGCTTGGCAACGGCAATAGTTACCAAAAATAATAAACGCATTTCTTAAGTTTGCGATGCGGTTTTATGACGTCACACCGCGGGATAGCGCGAAATGACAACAAAACCATCTAGTCAAATGCAATGTAATATGTTATTTCCTGTTTTAAAGTTGATTTTATTGAGTGTTGGTTGTTTTGATTTGATGTACATGTCCTCCAATATCTGCAGGCTCCTCTTACTGTGTGTATGAGTAAGGATCACTGTATTGTTGACCAAAATCTGTCTGATATTACCTACATGTTTATGTTTTTCAGAGAAATGTTGTTTAATAGTACTCTGATCAGAAAGATGACATGTAAGTCTACGGGAGAGCGTGGTCGTGGTAAAACCAATATATGTACTAGATTTTTGAGTAGTATCAGAGATGCAATCTCTGAATGGGCATGTAAGTTGGTACACTACATTGGTTTTTTGTAAAGAATTTAGTTTAGTGCCTGTTGGGTTATTATAGACTATGAGGTCAATTGTTTTAAACTTTTTATAATATATAATGAGTTTAATTTGATTATTACTTTCGACTGGTTTAACATTACTACGTATTATGTTTTTGAGAGTTTTTTCATCTTGTTTATAATTATTATGTATTTGGTTGCAATAGTATAAGTTAATAGTGTTATGTTTATTTTGATGTAAACCATTATTATTAATATTATCATTATTGTTAGAGCTATTGTTAAGTTTGTTGAGATACATTTTAATTTGTTGATCAATAACGGAGTTAGGAAATCCATTATTGACTAGTGTTTGCTTAATGTTGTGTAATTCTTTATAAAATATAGATTTGGAAGAAGATATCATTTGTGTGCGTTGAAGTAAGTTTTTTATAACAGCTAACTTATATCGTTGGGGACATTCACTATTATAATTAAGAAGACACGAATTTATGCTAGTTGGTTTCCTATATAGAGAAGTAGTAAATTTATGTGTGCTAGAATCAATGAATACATCAAGGAATGGGAGTTTGTTATTAATATTAAGTTCTAATGTAAATTTGAGGACGGAGTGACTTTCAAATTTGTTTTTAAGATATTTAATTTGATCGATATTCTTAGCTAAAACAAAGATGTCATCTATATATCTTACATATATAGAGGGTTTATTGTTGTCATTAATTATTTTATTTTCTAGATTTGCCATATAATAATTAGAAAAGAGGGGGCCTAAAGGAGATCCCATCGCAATACCATCTATTTGTGTATAAATATTGCCTAAGGGATCGTGAAAGGGTACTTATGTGGTGCATGCTAATAATAGTTTTTTTAATATAGTGGGTTTAATATTGATTGATGGGAGAGTAGCATGGTTGTATACATCACGGATAATGATGTCAATTGTTTCCTGGACGGGAACATTTGTGAATAAGTTTTGAACATCCAAAGATGCAATCATTTGATTATTAGGTTTTATGGAATGGAGAATCTGTAAAAATTCGTCCGTGGAGTTAATGCTATATTTACCAGGAAGATAGGGAGTAATTAGTTTGTTAAGTGTTTTGGAAAGGTTATATATTGGTGTGGGTATTTGAGAAATGATAGGTCGGAGGGGATGATCTTTTTTATGGATTTTTACATTTCCATAAAGGTAGCCGGGCTGATAATCACCTATAATCTTTTGAAGTTTATAGGATCCTATTTCAGCATTGTTTGCAGTGTATATATATAGTGTATCGAGGCAGCAGATAATTTTCTAAACCTTCAGGAGTTTAAATTGAAGGTCAATAGACACCTCCTAACACACTAACTCGCACCCATTTTCTCAAACACTCTTCCCATCTACATCCTTACCCGTCTCTCACCCTCCTTCTGACATTTCCTATATCTAACCACTCTTTCTCACCACCTTCACCTATGTAACCCCCTGCGCAATAGTGGCAGTGGAATGCCTTGCTTGGGGTGAAATGATTATATATATATATATACTGTTAAATATAAGAGACAATGAATGTCTATTATGTTTAATCACGAGCCGTTCTAAACATCTTATTTTGGCTTTAATTTCAGTTGAAATAAAGAAAAAAATTCTCCAACATTTGGATAATTTTTTATTAAGTTGGTTCTAAGCTTTCGGCTCACATGAGCCATCTTCAGAGAGGTCAACACAAGATAAAATCGTCACTGATGGTGGATGTTTTTGTGTTAACCTCCTTGTAACCTCTCTCTATATATATGCACACACACACACACACACACACACACACACACACACACACACACACACACACACACACACACATATATATATGTATCGTAGTGATTTTGTAGGTCTTTTTATTTTGTACAAATTCGCTGTCCGCCGTGATGTTGATATAACAGATATTGGAATGTACAAAGACGATTGTCTGATGATTATCCATAATTCCGCTAACTCAAAAAGTAGATAGAATCCGTAAGTACATCCATAGGATACTGAAGTCTTTTAATCTTTAATTAATAGTAAATACTAACCTCAAAAAAATTGATTTCCATATGTTACACTTGACTTAGTTAACATTACTTACTCCCTATAGCTAAAAAGTAATGCTAACCCTATCTACATACATACTTAGTTAATAGTATTTTTACATATGTAAAACATAATGCTAAACATATCTACATACATCCTAAATCAAATCACCAACCATCTATTATTGAACATATATTACATTCATTTGAAAACAGAATAAACAATAATTCCTCAACTGAAAATATTTTCTATCAAAATAGTCATTACTTCAATACAGCCCTAAAAAACAGCGACTATAAATGCAATGATATTAAATATCATAAACAAATTAATCACAATACCAAACATAATCGAAATAGGAAAATAATTTGGTACACACTACCGTTTAACCAAATGGTTAGAACTAAGTTAAGAAATAAATTCCTTAATCTCGTTCAAAAACACTCCCCAGATAATAATCCCCTTAGCAAAAGAAAAATACACTGAAACTTCTAACTGCAGGGATAACATTACAATGATAATAAAAATAAACACAATAATAAAATAACTAAAACAATATTATAATATTAATTATAACCAACTGAACGTAAATAATGATAATAACACAATTTCTTTCAATTGTCACACCCCTACCGTATGTCCTTTGCAAAATAAATACAAATTCAATAGTATACCAAACTACCATTACTGAAAATCTTAATATCACTAAACATTATATCGGATGTACTAAGAATAACTTCAAGTCTCGATTTTACCAGCATAACTTATCTCTCAGTAATAAAATATATAGTAATTGTATTTCTCTCTCTAAATATTACTGGCAGTTAAAAGATGCAAATAAAACTCTTACAGTTAAATGGAAAATAATAACTAAAGCTAGAACAAATGAATCGTTACATGAAATATGATTCCTTTGCTTACACGAAAAAACCCACATAATAAATTTCCTGAAAGGTTACTTATTGAACCAAAGTGATGAATAACTAATTTTTGATACCATAGAATGTTTCGTACTCTTAAATATATCTGAAATTATTTCAATTTTATCTTAATATTTTTATTAATTTTCTTTAAATTTAATCTTATTCAAATAGTAGTTTTTTCATTAACATCATGATGTCATTTGTACTTATTAAAAATCCATTTAAGAAAATATTTTCATTATATTTTAATTTTAATTTTTATATTTTTTATTTTTTAAATTGTTCTTATCCTTTATGTTGTTTCTTTTAAGCATTCCACCGCCACTATTGCGCATGGGATTATATTGGGGAAGGTAAACAGAAAGAGTGGTTAGATATAGGAAATGTCAGAAGGAGGGTGATAGATGGGTAAGGATACCGAGGCTGAAGAGTGTTTGAAAGAATGGATGCGTTAGGAGGTGTCTATTGACCTTACATTTAAACTCCTGGAGATTGTAGCCGTCGGGGTAGCAATCATGTGGAAGGGAATTCCACAGTCGGGAAAAGAAACTATTGGAGTAGAAATTGCGGTTACATTTTATCGGTTTCACTGTAAACGGGTGGGATCTAGTTGCTAATCTAGTATCTCGTGCAAATTCGTACCTAGGGGGCACCAGTGATCTAAGTTCATCGGAGCAGAAGCCGTGAAAGTATTTATAGAAGAAACACAGGGAAGCCACGTCGCGCCGGTGAGAGAGAGACTGCAGCCGTCTGCTATGTCGGTATCTATCACATTACAGACTCTCCATTGTATTTTGTCAAGAACCCCGAAAAGAATGACAGGGGCACCTGACCAGATATGGCAGCAGTATTCAATGCACGGGCGGATGGTAGATTTATATATGTGCAGGATAGATTCAGACGGAAAAAACCTCCGGGCCCTGCACAGAGAACCGACTTTCATAGCAGCGGATTTAGCAATGGATTCGATATAGTCATTCAACTTGAGGTCCGCTGAAAGTGTGAGACCCAGGAGGCGTAGTGCTTTACTCTCTGGGAGGCAAGCCTGGACCATGTTAATGGGAGGTAGGTGTGATTGTTTTTGATTTGATTTGAATTATTTTATTTTATATTATTATTGTTTCGATTTTTCTATCACCTTCGTTTTTCTCTTTTTTTACTCTTCTCCCTTCTCTTTCTTTTTTTTCTCTTTCTTTTTTCTTTGCTCCCTTTAATTTTTTTCTCATTCATCATTTTTCTTCTTTCCGGTTTAAAATATTTGACATGTCTGACTTTCTGTGCCAAAACATTGAAACACTACTGTCTATGAGTCTTACACCATTCTTAAAAAATGTCATAACCTTCAAACCCCACTTAATTCATCTCATTAAATGACCTTTTAATTCTTATGTTTTATTTATTTTTTTACTTTTTTTATTTTATGCATATATATATATTATCAAGTAAATTAACCACATTTTACTGCCTGATAATGGTGTTTTAAAAAAACTAAATCTTAGAGCTATCGAATTGCAGTATGCTATAATAATAATTAGCCAAAGAACTTTAAGAAATGGTTGACGATCTCACTAAAATTCCTGCATGGATGACCAAAGGAATTACATTTCTTCTACCCAAGAATAGTGACACAAAAAACCCCGAAAAATTACAGACCAATTACATGCCTTCCGACAACATATAAACTATTAACATCTATTTTAATAAAACAGACATATTTATTCTTAGAAAGTAATGACGTATTACCGCTTGAACAAAAAGGGTGCAAACGTGGCTGTTACGGATGTAAAGACCAATTGCTTATTAAAAAGATGATCCTGGAAAAAGAAAAATCTTAGTAAAAAGAAAAATATTAGTAATGCCTGGATAGATTATCGTAAGGCATTCAATAATGTGCCACATTCCTGGATTTTAAAGACTTTAAATATATACAAGATATCACCCGTCATCATCAATTTCATCAAACAATGCATGTCTATATGGAAAACAACCCTTTACCTCAATCATATAAATGGAACCTATAAATCTGATGAAATAAACATCAAAAGAGGTATATTTCAAGATGATTCTTTGTCTCCCTTACTATTCTGCATATCATTAATAGCACTAACCAGTCAACTTAATAAGACAGAATGTGATTACATAATAGACCAAAAGAAAATAAGCCATCAATTTTACATGGATGACTTAAAGTTGTATGCTAAAATTGATATTGAACTGGAAGATCTTCTGCAAACTGTTAAATGCTTCAGCGAAGACATTGGAATGAAATTCAATTTGAATAAAAGTGCTAAAGCTACAGTTTTACGTGGATCACTACAAGAAACATCCTTAATTAGCTAAAAATTTGCTGTAACAATAAAAGAATTAAAGCCAGAAGCTTATAAATACCTAGGTGTAAATGAGCGTGAAAAAATTCACCATAAAAAATGAAAGTAATAGTGCGTAAAGAGTACTATAGAAGGCTACGACTGATATTAAGAACTGAATTGAATTCTCAGAACAGAATTATGGCCATTAATAGCCTTGCAATCTCAGTTGTATAATATAGTTTCAACATCTTAAACTGGACTCTAAACGACATCAGGCGAATGGATCCTAAAATAAGAAAGCTTTTTTCTCAGCATAAGATGCATTCATCCAAAAGCTGATGTAGACCGTCTATACATACCCCGTAAAGAAGGTGGGAGAGATCTTATTTAGCTAGAATTGTCATACAAGACAACAACTATTGGCTTACTAGCATATATAGAAACATCAAAGGACTGGATGATACAATTAGTAAGGCAACATGAAGAAAGAAAGAAAAAATATTCAATAATAAAAGAAGGCAGGAAATACAAACAAGATTTACAGTTAGTAGATTCTGTAGAAAAGCAAAACAGAAGCCAAGAACCAACTATTGCGGCAAAAAATATGAAAATGAAAGCCAAAGATAAAGCTTTTGAACAGATGAAACAACGCTGGCAAGTCAAACCTCTGCATGGCCAATATCCAGAACGTGCCAATAAATCCAATGTTGATAAAGTTAATACTCATCGATGGTTACGTGCATCTGGATAAAAGTCTGAGACTGAAGGCTTTATTCTTGCAGCGCAAGACCAAAGTCTTTTCACTAGAAACTTTCAGGCAAATATTATGCCTAATAATATGGATCCAAAATGCAGGTTTTGTGATAAACACTAAGAAACAATAAACCATCTAATGTCAGGCTGTTCTGTACTTACACCAAATGAATATAAAAAAAGCCACGATAGAGTTGGGCAAAATTTACATTGGGCAATGTGCAAACACTATAGAAAATCTGTAAACAAACACTGGTATGAACATCACCCAGCACCGGTTACAGAAATAGAAGATGTCACCATTCTGTGGGATTACACCATCTACACAGATAGAAAAATTGAAGCAAATAAGCCGGACATTGTTGTCAAAAACCAGAAAGAAAAAACTTGCCTATTAGTTGATTTGGCTTGTCCAGCGGATTGTAAAATAGCAACCAAGGAATTTGAAAAACTGTCAAAATATAAAAACCTGGAAATTGAAATAGAAAAAATGTAGAAATTGAAAACAAGAATCGTGTCAGTGATAGTAGGTGCACTTGGAATAAGAAAAAATGATACAAAACAACACATTGAAAGAATCCCTGGAAACCCCAGCTTAAGAGATATACAAATAAATGTCTTGTTAAGTACAGCCCACACACTAAGGAAAACATTGTCTATGTAATGCTAGGGATGATAGGAGAGATAGAAAAAACATGAAATGGAGCCATAACAACACGCCACGACCTGCCCTAGGTCTTTCCGCAGACTTAGTAGGTAGTGCGACGATAGCATAAATCGAAATATGATGAAAAATGAAATAATAATAATAATAATAATAATAATAATAATAAAAAGTTAATACTCATCGATGGTTACGTGCATCTGGATTAAAGTCTGAAACTGAAGGATTTATACTTGCAGCACAAGACCAAAGTCCTTTCACGAGAAACTTTCAGGCAAATATTATGCATAATAATATGGATCCAAAATGCAGGTTTTGTGATAAACACCAAGAAACAATAGACCACCTAATCTCAGGCTGTTCTGTGCTTGCCCCAAACGAATATAAAAATCGCCACGATAGAGTTGGGCAATATTTACATTAGACAATGTGCAAACATTATGGAAAAGCTGTAAACAAACACTGGTATGAACATCACCCAGCACCGGTTACAGAAATAGAAGATGTAACCATTCTATGGGATTACACCATCTACACAGACAGAAAAATTGAAGCAAACAGGCCAGACATTATTGTTAAAAACCAGAAGGAGAAAACTTGTCTATTAATTGATATGGCTTGTCCAGCGGATTGTAACATAGCAATCAAGGAATTTGAAAAACTGTCAAAATATAAAGACCTGGAAATTGAAATAGAAAAATGTGGAAATTGAAAACAAGAGTTGTGCCAGTGATAGTAGGTGCACTTGGAATGATAAAAAATGGAACAAAACAACACATTGAAAGAATCCCTGGAAACCCCAGCTTAAGAGACATACAAAAAATTGTCTTATTAAGTACAGCCCACACACTAAGGAAAACTTTATCTATGTAATGCTGGAGATGATAGGGAAGATAGAAAAACATGAAATGGAGCCATAACAACACGCCACTACCTGCCTTAGGTCTCCCCGCAGACTTGGTTGGTAGTGAGACCAAAGCAGAAATCGAAATATGATGAAAAATGACATAATAATAATAATAATAGTAATAATAATAATAACAACCATATATCTATTCTTTAATTTTGTAATGAACGCTTTTTAAAAGTAAATATCTAACTATGGAATATACTTCCATTAGTAAACATTACCTATATATATATATATATATATATATATATATATATATATATATATATATATAAATTATTACTAAGTGTTAACCATACTATAAAATATCTATTAGGGTCATACAACCATGGACGAAAACGTTATAATTTTTCTAATTTTAAAAATTGCACTTTCAAAAAATTCCCGTTGCGTGAGCGTTCTTAAAAAACGGTCAAATCAGTTATTGTATATAGCTGGAAGATACCGCATGGTAGAAGCCTAGGTCACGTAATAACTCGTTTAGAAATAAAGATAAAGAATATATATATATATATATATATATATATATATATATATATATATATATTTGGGCAGCAATCTTTCTTTTAAACATGTTTTGTTAAAAACGAATTTTTGTTTTTGTCTCAGTCATTTGCAATAACGTGATTATTTTACATAATTTTTACATATTGCAGGGATGAAATAGTTATTTATTGTTATGTGGTTGCCTTTATTTATTGGAAATACCTTTAAACTTTTGTCTTTTTTAAATTAGATTTATCGGGTATTTCAGTGGTATTTGATGTCTCTCTATATTTATACATATATATTTAAAAAAGATTGTGCAATGAAATTATGATGGAGCGGAAACTTACGTGCTGGTAATAATATATACACTATTCATAGTATCAAATGTTATTAAAAAAACTGTATGATTCTACAGAGACTGCAGACACGTAACCCTAAAAAATTTGACAAATAAAAATAGACAAATTTTTTTTCAAGAGACAAACTTCGAAATGAACATTAAAACAAACCAAAAAGAAGTTACTTTCTTAGATGTGACCTCAAATTTCCACTAAATATATATCTCCCATTCAGAAAACCAAACGACAATTCACCTATAATACGCACTCTCTTCGTTCACTCACCTAGCGCAATCAAATTAATCCCACTCTCTATCTACTGCAAAAACACTTAATCGTTTTTGTTCCGATAATACCTCAAAGAAAAAAAATCAACGAAGCCAGAAACAGAATAGCATTAAAAGGCTAAAAGGTTTATGGCAAAAACTTATATTTACTCGGAACTGAAGAAATATCCAATAGAAATATAAACATCAAATGTTTCAACTTAGTTTACAATAAAATTTAAAAAAAATGAAAACAATATATTCATTAAATTTATCGACAACAACTTTCCAAATCTGTTTAAACTGCACAAAATATTAAAAAGAAATTCTCTGAAACTGAGCCATGACAAATCATAACGAAAACACCCCCCGCCAAAAAAAAGCAGTACACTCCATAACTCCACAAAGCCAGATTTTAACGGTATAACAAATTGTTTACACATACTAAACGGTAACTGCCTACAGACTAATATAATATACAAAGCTATATTAATTTAAAAAAGAAAGAGAGAAAATGCAAATGAGAAATGGTTCTTAAAAATAGATGAGTTACTTGCACTAAACATCATGTAAAAATAAACAATACAAATAGCTAACCTATCAAAATAAATATCAATACACAGAAAAATAAAACAGAAAATAAAATTTCAAATGACGACAACTCCTCAACATGAGAGGAAAAACCAGAGACAGTTACGTTTTGAGAGAAAAATAAACTTCTAAATGAAATATAAGTGATTTTAAAATGTTGACACGAATACAGAATCACACTCAGTCAGTTACGTGCCATACGTGATACACGCTTCGAGCGATCATCTCGAAAGAGAATGGCTGACTGGGCAGAAGATTATCCCGCAGTCGGTTGCCATTGTTTCTGCTGAAGACTGGCTGCCAGCCAATGCTATAGAACCCAATTATTATTTAACCAATAACTAGAGGGAAGAGACATATTAATACCTTTCTCAAGAATATTTGTGCGTAAGTGAGTGCAAGGAATTCAACTAGAACTCGAACTTGGATTCACGATTTGTCATACCGAGTCGATATCCACTGCACCACAACGCACATCATCACCACAACTAAAACGTTACCAAATCCGATCCAAATTAAAATCTAGACCTGATTGAGCTCTACCATTACTTAACTCTTGTTATAATGACTATCTCATCAGATCCTCGCTAGATCTTGCCTTTGGTCGCTCTCTAGTTCTTTTCTGTTTCTTTGGTGTCTACCTTGTCGCTCTGATAGTATACCTGTTGTCTCTAAGACGAGAGACGTGACCAACCCATCTATATGCGACTTTCATGGCGGTCTTGATTATGTTCTTCACTCCAGTCTTCCGTTGAAACCAGATTTTGCTTATTCTGTCACATGAAGTGATGCCGAGCTCGATTTGCCCCATTTGACATTGGTCAACTGCAAGAGTCTAAGGAATGGTGGTGTTAAGTTCCCATTTCTCCACTCCATAAGTTATCACTGACAGAACATATTCAACGTGGAACTTGGTTTCAATTATTATTTCTTAAACTTTCGGTAATCCGTTCAGCCGAGTACAATCCTTCTTTTGACAACGAAAGTGGGGCACCTATCACTTGTAATTTTCTTACCGAGGTACTCATAATTGTCTACTTCCTCGATTCTTTATTCGCCTACAGGAAGTGGTGATGGTTTAGTGTGGCTGTTAAACATGATCTTGGTTTTCCCAATACTACATTTTCTTCAAACACAGGATTAATCAAAGAAATTAAATACAATCCGATAATCTAAATCTGATTTAGGTCAAACCTATATATATATATATATATATATATAAAGAAGATATGTTGAATATAAAAGTAAATGTAAAATAATCAAGGACTAAATATAATCAGACAGTTAAGTGCCATACGCGATACACGCCTGATGGACTCTGTGTGAGAATATCCGTCCGTCACAATTAGTGAAAGATATTTTAACTTTGCCCAATTCATTTGTTTCTTCTCTTATATCTTTTAAAAATTGTAAACGTATTTTCTGCTTAGATGTTTATCTCAGGATTCAGTTCTCTACTGAATTTTTCTTCATTATATTTAATTGCTTATATAATTAATATTGGTTGATTTTACTTCAAATTTGCAGCAAATATCACAAATATATATACCCAAGTGTATAAGTAGCATAGATACACAAGCTCAGGTGTTGATGAATATAAAGTCATTGATTTATTAATTCTTTTGATTTGTGATTACTGAGTCTCCATGAAGATTGTAGATATTGCTAAAGGGAGAAAAGAAACTAGTAGAATATGTCAACAGGTGCGGTAAAGAAAACTGAGCAGCAAAGAACCACGGGAACTGTAAGACAATGTCACTTGAAGACAAGAAGTAAAAGCCAACTCGAGACAATCAAGACCTGCAGAAATCATACAACAAAATTTCAATCAACATCGGGAAGCTGAAGAAAATTTGTCACAGGAAAGAAAAGCAAGGATTTTATAGTAAAATGCTCAACAACATAATAAAACATGAAAATACTCAATAAAATAGGGAAGGCCGAGGAAATATGTTACATGAAAAGAGCGGAGATTTTATAGCAAAATGATCAATAAAATAGTGAAGGCCGAGGAAATATGTTACATGAAAAGAGCGGGGATTTTATAGCAAAATGCTCAGTAAAATAATGAAGGCTGAGGAAATATGTTACATGAAAAGAGCGGAGATTTTATAGCAAAATACTCAATAAAATAGTGAAGGCCGAGGAAATATGTTACATGAAAAGAGCGGAGATTTTATAGCAAAATGATCAATAAAATAGTGAAGGCCGAGGAAATATGTTACATGAAAAGAGCGGAGATTTTATAGCAAAATACTCAATAAAATAGTGAAGGCTGAGGAAATATGTTACATGAAAAGAGCGGGGATTTTATAGCAAAATGATCAATAAAATAGTGAAGGCCGAGGAAATATGTTACATGAAAAGAGCGGGGATTTTATAGCAAAATGATCAATAAAATAGTGAAGGCCGAGGAAATATGTTACATGAAAAGAGCGGAGATTTTATAGCAAAATGATCAATAAAATAGTGAAGGCCGAGGAAATATGTTACATGAAAAGAGCGGAGATTTTATAGCAAAATGTTCAATAAAATAGTGAAGGCCGAGGAAATATGTTACGTGAACAGAGCGGAGATTTTATAGCAAAATGATCAATAAAATAGTGAAGGCCGAGGAAATATGTTACATGAAAAGAGCGGAGATTTTATAGCAAAATACTCAATAAAATAGTGAAGGCCGAGGAAATATGTTACATGAAAAGAGCGGAGATTTTATAGCAAAATGCTCAATAAAATAGTGAAGGCCGAGGAAATATGTTACATGAAAAGAGCGGAGATTTTATAGCAAAATGCTCAATAAAATAGTGAAGGCCGAGGAAATATGTTACATGAAAAGAGCGGAGATTTTATAGCAAAATGATCAATAAAAAATAGTGAAGGCCGAGGAAATATGTTACATGAAAAGAGCGGAGATTTTATAGCGAAATGATCAATAAAATAGTGAAGGCCGAGGAAATATGTTACATGAAAAGAGCGGAGATTTTATAGCAAAATACTCAATAAAATAGTGAAGGCCGAGGAAATATTTTACATGAAAAGAGCGGAGATTTTAAAGCAAAATGCTCAATAAAATAGTGAAGGCCGAGGAAATATGTTACATGAAAAGAGCGGAGATTTTATAGCAAAATGCTCAATAAAATAGTGAAGGCCGAGGAAATATGTTACATGAAAAGAGCGGGGAATTTATAGCAAAATGCTCAATAAAATAGTGAAGGCCGAGGAAATATGTTACATGAAAAGAGCGGGGAATTTATAGCAAAATGCTCAATAAAATAGTGAAGGCCGAGGAAATATGTTACATGTAAAGAGCGGAGATTTTATAGCAAAATGCTCAATAAAGTAGTGAAGGCCGAGGGAATATGTTACATGAAAAGAGCGGGGATTTTATAGCAAAATTCTCAATAAAATAGTGAAGGCCGAGGAAATATGTTACATGAAAAGAGCGGAGATTTTATAGCAAAATGATCAATAAAATAGTGAAGGCCGAGGAAATATGTTACATGAAAAGAGCGGAGATTTTATAGCAAAATGCTCAATAAAATAGTGAAGGCCGAGGAAATATGTTACATGAAAAGAGCGGGGAATTTATAGCAAAATGCTCAATAAAATAGTGAAGGCCGAGGAAATATGTTACATGTAAAGAGCGGAGATTTTATAGCAAAATGCTCAATAAAGTAGTGAAGGCCGAGGGAATATGTTACATGAAAAGAGCGGGGATTTTATAGCAAAATGCTCAATAAAATAGTGAAGGCCGAGGAAATATGTTACATGAAAAGAGCGGAGATTTTATAGCAAAATGCTCAATAAAATAGTGAAGGCCGAGGAAATATGTTACATGTAAAGAGCGGAGATTTTATAGCAAAATGCTCAATAAAATAGTGAAGGCCGAGGAAATATGTTACATGAAAAGAGCGGAGATTTTATAGCAAAATACTCAATAAAATAGTGAAGGCCGAGGAAATATGTCCCATGAAAAGAGCGGAGATTTTATAGCAAAATGCTCAATAAAATAGTGAAGGCCGAGGGAATATGTTACATGAAAAGAGCGGAGATTTTATAGCAAAATGTTCAATAAAATAGTGAAGGCCGAGGAAATATGTTACATGAAAAGAGCGGAGATTTTATAGCAAAATGATCAATAAAATAGTGAAGGCCGAGGAAATATGTTACATGAAAAGAGCGGAGATTTTATAGCAAAATGCTCAATAAAATAGTGAAGGCCGAGGAAATATGTTACATGAAAAGAGCGGAGATTTTATAGCAAAATGATCAATAAAATAGTGAAGGCCGAGGAAATATGTTACATGAAAAGAGCGGAGATTTTATAGCGAAATGATCAATAAAATAGTGAAGGCCGAGGAAATATGTTACATGAAAATAGCGGAGATTTTATAGCAAAATACTCAATAAAATAGTGAAGGCCGAGGAAATATTTTACATGAAAAGAGCGGAGATTTTAAAGCAAAATGCTCAATAAAATAGTGAAGGCCGAGGAAATATGTTACATGAAAAGAGCGGAGATTTTATAGCAAAATGATCAATAAAATAGTGAAGGCCGAGGAAATATGTTACATGAAAAGAGCGGGGAATTTATAGCAAAATGCTCAATAAAATAGTGAAGGCCGAGGAAATATGTTACATGAAAAGAGCGGGGAATTTATAGCAAAATGCTCAATAAAATAGTGAAGGCCGAGGAAATATGTTACATGTAAAGAGCGGAGATTTTATAGCAAAATGCTCAATAAAGTAGTGAAGGCCGAGGGAATATGTTACATGAAAAGAGCGGGGATTTTATAGCAAAATTCTCAATAAAATAGTGAAGGCCGAGGAAATATGTTACATGAAGAGAGCGGAGATTTTATAGCAAAATGATCAATAAAATAGTGAAGGCCGAGGAAATATGTTACATGAAAAGAGCGGAGATTTTATAGCAAAATGCTCAATAAAATAGTGAAGGCCGAGGAAATATGTTACATGAAAAGAGCGGGGAATTTATAGCAAAATGCTCAATAAAATAGTGAAGGCCGAGGAAATATGTTACATGTAAAGAGCGGAGATTTTATAGCAAAATGCTCAATAAAGTAGTGAAGGCCGAGGGAATATGTTACATGAAAAGAGCGGGGATTTTATAGCAAAATGCTCAATAAAATAGTGAAGGCCGAGGAAATATGTTACATGAAAAGAGCGGAGATTTTATAGCAAAATGCTCAATAAAATAGTGAAGGCCGAGGAAATATGTTACATGTAAAGAGCGGAGATTTTATAGCAAAATGGTTCAATAAAATAGTGAAGGCCGAGGAAATATGTTACATGAAAAGAGCGGAGATTTTATAGCAAAATACTCAATAAAATAGTGAAGGCCGAGGGAATATGTTACATGAAAAGAGCGGAGATTTTATAGTAAAATACTCAATAAAATAGTGAAGGCCGAGGAAATATGTCCCATGAAAAGAGCGGAGATTTTATAGCAAAATGCTCAATAAAATAGTGAAGGCCGAGGAAATATGTTACATGAAAAGAGCGGAGATTTTATAGCAAAATGTTCAATAAAATAGTGAAGGCCGAGGAAATATGTTACATGAAAAGAGCGGAGATTTTATAGCAAAATGATCAATAAAATAGTGAAGGCCGAGGAAATATGTTACATGAAAAGAGCGGAGATTTTATAGCAAAATGATCAATAAAATAGTGAAGGCCGAGGAAATATGTTACATGAAAAGAGCGGAGATTTTATAGCAAAATGCTCAATAAAATAGTGAAGGCCGAGGAAATATGTTACATAAAAAGAGCGGAGATTTTATAGCAAAATGCTCAATAAAATAGTGAAGGCCGAGGAAATATGTTACATGAAAAGAGCGGAGATTTTATAGCAAAATGCTCAATAAAATAGTGAAGGCCGAGGAAATATGTTACATGAAAAGAGCGGAGATTTATAGCAAAATTCTCAATAAAATAGTGAACGCCGAGGAAATATGTTACATGAAAAGAGCGGGTATTTTATAGCAAAATGCTCAATAAAATAGTGAAGGCCGAGGAAATATGTTACATGAAAAGAGCGGAGATTTTATAGCAAAATACTCAATAAAATAGTGAAGGCCGAGGAAATATTTTACATGAAAGAGCGGAGATTTTAAAGCAAAATGCTCAATAAAATAGTGAAGGCCGAGGGAATATGTTACATGAAAAGAGCGGAGATTTTATAGCAAAATGCTCAATAAAATAGTGAAGTTCGAGGAAATATGTTACATGAAAAGAGCGGAGATTTTATAGCAAAATGCTCAATAAAATAGTGAAGGCCGAGGAAATATGTTACATCTAAAGAGCGGAGATTTTTTAGCAAAATGATCAATAAAATAGTGAAGGCCGAGGAAATATGTTACATTAAAAAAAGCAGAGATTTTATAGCAAAATGCTCAATAAAATAGTAAAACTTGAGAGAATCGATTCTAGAAAGGAGAGCGGAGAATTTATAGTAAAATGCTGAAAAACACAGGGAAAATTCTTCACAGGAAGAAAACTTTTCACAAGCAGAAAGGGCGGAGATTTTATATCAAAATACTCAATAAAATAATGAAACCTGGGAAAATTTGTCAGAGGGAGAAAAACCGAAGATTTCATAGTAAAATGTTCAACAACAACAAAATGTTTAGGAAAATGTTCAGCAACATCATGAAGCACGCAAATATTTGTCACAGGAAAGGCGGCGATTCTATTGCAAAATGCTCAACATCATAGTTAAGCTCGATAAAAATATTTAATGTAAAAGAAGGGGTAGTATTTATAGCGAAAAGCTTAACAACATCTTGAAAATTGTGAAAATTTGTCACAGGAAAGACGGGTGGAGATTTTATAGCAAAATTTCCAACAACATCATGGAGTTCGAGAAAGTTTCTCACAGGATAGAATGGTAAACATTTTATAGAAAAATACTTAATAACATTGTGAATTACGAGAAATTTTCCATAGAAAATAGCAGCAGATATTTTATAGCAAAATTCTCAACAATTTCGTGATTCTCGACAAAATTTGTCGCAGGAAATAAAAGCGGAAGTTTTATAGCAAAATGCTCAACAGCATAAGGAAGGTTGAGAATTTTTTTTTCTAAAGGAGAGCAGTGATCTTATGTCAAAATGCTGAATGATATCGTCGAACACGAGGATATTTCTTATAGAAATAAAAAGGCGAAAATTTTATAGTAAAATTCTCAACAACATCGTGGTACTCGAGAAAGTATCTCACGGGATAGTATGGTGGATATTTTATCGCAAAATGGTCAATAACATTGTGAAACACGAGAAAATTTGCCACAGGAAAGAAGAACAGTGGTTTTATTGTAAAATACTCAACAAAAACGTGAAGTTTGAGTAAGTTTGTTTCAGGAAAAGAGGGCTTAGATTTTATAGCAAAATGATTAATACCATTGAGGATTTCGAGAAAATTTGTAATAGGAAAGAATAGCGTATATTTTATAGCGAAATGATCAATAACATCGAGAAAATTTGTGACAAGATAGAATGGCGTAGATTTGTCTATATTTTGGGATGAGGCAATATTTACACCATTTACACTCCTCATCTTTATTGCAATTTGTACGATGTTTCGGCCGCTCTGGCCTTCTTCAGATTTCTAGGAATTTTAAATCGTAAACTGGGGTATATAATTCTCATTCCGTGTGAGAAGCCTTTCTTGGTCACAGGAAAGAAAAGCGGAGATTTTAGAGCAAACTCATGAGTTGTCTTCCTCTAACCGGACTCTCTAAGTTACTTATATGACTGGTACTGAACTCACAACACTTTGGGTCAAGTCATTAAAACTAACCAACGTCTATATCCACTGGACAATGTGTCCTTAAGGACAAGGACACTGAATTTCTTGAACTTATAAATCTAATGTTCAGTAACCATTTTTACCAGAGTTCATATTGCAATTCTCTTTTATGTTAATGGTTTTTTCTAGTATTTTTACCAGTGTTCATATTGAAATGATTTTCTCTGGCACTCCTTATTGTATTCATCTCTATGCTTAGTCGGCTTAGGAGATTTTCGTAGCCTAGCATACACGCTGATTTCCTAAGTTAACGTAGTTTCCAGTGGCGTTCTCTATCTATTATTTCGACTTCATCCCATAGGGGGCGATGATCCTCTTTCTCCCTCCATATGTGTTCAGCTACACCTGATTTTTCTATCTCCCCTCGTGTTACGGCCTTGTGGTTTTCTTGTAACTTTACCTTAAGGGTACGACCTGTTTCTCCTTTATATTTATTTCCACATGGAATGGCGTGGACACAGTCTTTAGTCATGTCCTCCTGTTGGGAGTCTTACTCAAGAGAGCTGCCTGCAAAGTGTAAAACCACCTCTGAAGAACGTCCTGATATTATATGGTTCACAGATCCTTTGTATTTTCTCCGATAACCCCTTTACATAGGGTAGACAGACCGAGGCTGTTTTCTGAGAGTTGTTATCCTCATGCATCCTCCTTTCCATGTATGTTGGAGTTGTTGTCATGTGCCCTAGATAATTGTTACGTTGTAGGGTACTACTTATATTGACCATTTGCTGTTTGTATGTCTCTGGGCCACCGCTTATGACTTGTTCAATATTGCAGACAGTGGACGATCCCTTTTTTACATTGTATGGGTGGTAGAAGTTGAAGTTGAGGTATTGTCCGATGAATGTTGGCTTGCGGTATAGGAATGTCTTTAAACCACCTTGTTCGAGTTATTAGCACATCCAGGAGTACCAGTATGTTGTCACTCTCTTTTTCTATAGTAAAATGTATGGATGAATGGATGATCTTATTTGTTGTAGGATCTCCCCTTTTTCTATGAAAAAGGACTCGACTTGAGTATACACATACTCCTGCCATAATGAGATACGCCAGATTCGTTAGAGTACCGTATGAGAACGTTAGTTTTTTTTAAACATATCACCCTGAGCAAGGCGGTAACGCCACTAATGTGCAGGGGGCTACGTAAGAATAAGATTGGAAAAGAGAAAACCGGAAACCACATCCTAAACAGGGAACAAGAGATGAGTCTCTACACCTGTTCAATAGACGTGGGTGGAGTGTGAACCGGGCGATAGTTTAGTCTATCTTACCAAGAATTCACAGAGAATACCGCGTCAGTAGTCATAGTAGCTTTGAGTGCCACTCAGACAGAAAAGCATTACACGGACAGACTAAATTCCAGCACGGTTTCAGTTAAAACATTTGTGTATATGTATTCCTTATTAATCGTATTTTTGGATTACTAACCTGCGTTCAATTTTGTATCTTACGTTTAATATAACCTATTTTTCTATCTCAAATATCTGTTTTGTTGTTCATTATTTTTTGCGGTTCCTCACCAGAAATCAACAACATTATTGAATTCACATGGTCCAGTAGAGTCTGGACCGCCTCTTGGAGTGGCCAGATTATGAAGTTGTCATCATCGTATCTCAGCCATAGAGTTGGCTTTAGAACCGTAGATTCTAATGCCATCTCTTCAAAGTACTCCAGGTATATGTTAGCCAGTGATGATGATAATGGCGAGCCCATTGGTAAGCCTTCATCCTGGTGATACATATGTCTGATCCCAATCTGAAGTGTGTTGTTTGTGTTGTTCTCAACAAGGAAAGTTTATCGTATGAGGGAAGAGGGTAGATTTTATAGCAAAAAGCTTAACAAAATCGAGGAAATCGATAATATTTGTCTTAGGTAAGAAGGGCGTAGATTTCATTAGAAAATTCTCAACAAAATAGTGAAATTAGAAAAATATTGTCACCGGAAAAAATGGCGTCGACTTTCAAGCAAAATACTCGAAATCAGCGTGGGGCTCGATAAAATTTGTTACAGGATAGAAGATCGGAGATTTTTTTGCAAAATCCTCAACAATATTGTGAAAATCGAAAAATATTTTTACAGGAAGAAGAGCAGAGATTTTATTGCAAATTTCACAGTAACATGTGAATTTCGAGAAAATTTGTCACAGGAACTAAGCATATTTCTTAACAACATCGTGAAGGTTGCGAAAATTTTCCAAAGGAATAAGTTGCGTAGTTTTTATAGCAAATACTCAATAACATTTTGAAGTACGAAAAAACTTGTAACAGTAAAAAAGAGAGGAGCTTTTTAGGAAAATATTCATCAACATCGTAAAGTGCGAGAATAAATGTCACAGGATAGAAAGACGGAGATATTGCTGAAAAATGCTCAACATCATCGCCAAGCTCGAGAAAACATTTCATATGAAAGAAAGGCTGGATTTTATAGCAAAATGATTAACAGCATCGGAGAGAATGGCGTAGATTTTCTAGCAAAAGTCTCGAAGACAGCGTGAAGCTCGAGAAAATTTGTCAGGAGAAAGAAGAGCGGAAATCTTATTGTGATATTCCCAACAACATTCTGTAGTTCGAAAACAATTTTCACGGGAAAGAAGAATCTTTATCACAGGCAGGAACAGCGAAGTTTTCAGATCATAATGCTAATGCCCGCAGATTAAGACGGCAAAATAGATTTTTAAAAGATAATTTCTTTAAATCTGAACAGACAATACAATGTTGACGCTCTTCTCCAAGTGGACGCCAATTTTTCTTGTCGCCGTTGTGTCAACATCAAAGTACCTAGACGATTATATAAATCTCTGTTGGTAATGGACCAAAATCCAGTGACACTCAAGTTAATGCCAATTTTGGAACTTGTTGCAAATCTGGTTAAACTGATATCTCTAGTATACCGGAAGTACCTGAATATGCTACTATTTGTCAATAGATTCAAAGAATTATTAGTCGATAATGTTACTTTTGCTAGAGGACTTACTACTTTTGCTGTATACAAATTAATGGGTCAACTGAATCACCTTCCTGTCTGCAAACTTATTTTTACGATCCAGAATAACACACTCGATAACGAATAAACAGGTTATTGAGAAATAATGCTGTCTGAAATTATGATGTGGACATTTTTCGTACAGTCTATTCTACATTGATTGACTAAGATAATTCTTATTTAAGATATTTTATATATTCAGTATCCATATTTACAAATATATTATATTATTATAAAGAACACAATATTCTGAATATATTAACATCCCAAACCCCAGTGACCTTTTTAACACTTAGTAAGTGTAGAAGCCTGTCCAACTAGAAACCTAGCAGACACCTTACTACAACTATTTACGACACAACTTAAAATCTACATCAGAGACGATATCAACATACAGAAATTTTACATCCCAGATTAATCAAGGAATTGATTATTGATAGTATAGGCAAAGTCCTGAACAGGAATTCTTCGAATTTTATAATAAATTTTCTTTCAAAACTGTTGTGGGATTTTCTCTTTTTTCTATGATAATGGACTCGACTTGAGTATAGATATACTCCTGCCATAATGAAATCCGAGAGTTACAGTGCGAGTACCGTAAAAATCCGTAAGTTACCGAGAGATACCGAGGTTACACGGACAATACTGCGTCGGTAGTCATAGTAGCTCTGAGCTCCATCAACCAGAATAGTATTACTGATATACTGATTCTAGCACAGCTTCACTTCAAGGATTGTATATATATATATATATATATATATATAGGTTTCATTGAATAATATAGACAAGTTCTGTCTATTTATTTTGTATAAGATCCGTTCGTATGATCTGATTAGCTTGATAGTGTTGTCCTGGAAAGACGACAAGAAATCGCAATAATTGTTGATTTTTTATCAGATCTGAGCTTTCGGCTTACATAAGCCATTATCAAAGGATGAACATTTAATATACAGTGAACATAGAACATTTAAATTATTATTAACAGAGTGGAGCTATACAGACAAAATTAGATAGGTCCATTTTTTGTGTCGCACATGGCTGTAGGCCAAGAAGCAATGGTGGTAGTGGGTTTTTGGTCAATTGAGTGTATAGTGGCATGAGGGATTGGTCTGGGAACTGCTGCTACTATGGTGTAGGGGGTAAGTATAATAACTATGACCTCTCCCGTCGATTTTAGTAATTGAAGTATGTTAGTAGAGGTGTCAAAATTTATTTTATTTAGGCTAGGTTTAAACTGTTTGATGTAGATAGCTTCTAGAATTTTAACTTTTCGTTTATTATTTTCTTGTCTAAGTATATGCGTATTTTCAACAAGTGTTTTCCTAAGAAGTGTGTGTTGATAGCCGTGATGTTTAAAATGTCGGAATATGTTAGAATTTTCATTTAAGTGCAATGTAAGTCTCCGCGAAAGCGAGTTAGTAGTATGTCCAATGTAGGTATTATTTAGTTTGTTAGAGATACATTCTCGAAAGGGGCATTTAAATTTATACACTACTTTGTTTTTTTGCAAATCGCTAACGGTGGGAGAGGAGTCGTTGCGGACTATTGAGTTGGATGTTGTGGATTTAGCGTAATATATGATAAATTTAATTCTTTTGTTGGGGTCTGTCGGAGAGATATTAGTGTTTATGAGGTTTTTTTAGGATATTTTCATCTAGTTGGTAGTTGGTGTGCATTTAGCTACGATATAAGAGTATGATATGTTTGGGGTTGGTTTGGCTATTACAATATGCTGTTTTTTTCGTATCCTAAAAAACTCATAAACACTAAGATCTTACAAAAAGTAAATAGACAGACCTTGTCTATATTATTCAATGAAACCTGTATTAATGAAAAAAATGCTGCCAAAATACACACACAATATATATATATATATATATATATATATATATATATACAAGTACTTGAAGTGAAGGAAGCCGTGCTGGAATCAGTATATATATATATATATATATATATATATATATATATATATATATTCATCCGAAGACAAACCTGTTTCGCTGTATCACAGATCATCAGTACGGTTAGATTCCGATTGCTTCTAACCCAGGATTGAAACCCGACCGAAGTGGCGTCAGTCGGCGATTCTACCTGTGGGTCATTGGCGCACAGCAGAAGGCAGACTTTTTAATATATATATATATATATATATATATATATATATATATATTCCTTACTAATCGTATTCATTCATTCGAGAACAAGTAAACAAAGGAAATGTTGCGGAATTTTTGGAACTAATAAATAAAACTTGTTTATGATATAAAATTGCAATAAGTTTTTGTAAACAGAAATGGGATATTCATGCAGTATTACTTGACAAGCCAGAGGTAAAATCTCATTTGTTGTTGACCGATCATCGGGTAGTACTGTACAAAAAAAATAATCGTCCCGGAATATCGTCAACAGGACATCTTGTGATATGAAAGACATCACTTCTTCTATTTGTCCTTTAATTGCTTGCCAAGTTTTGGTTTGTATACGAACCTTGCTCCTTTAACAAAATCCAAAGGAAAAAGTCATAGGGTGCTAAGTCAGGACTACTGGCTAGCCACTTCTACAAAAAATAGGAAGTTATTTTACAATCATCCTGTATATATATATATGCAGATCGATTGACAGATATCACCATTGTGTTAACTGATTTTTTATGGCAAATGTAACTTCTAGTATTCTGAGAATTAAATTAGAAGTTTTTTTATTTTTAGAAACAGGACAATTTCACCAGAAACAAAGAAGAGAGTACTGGATTGCTATGTGATGTTGGTTCTTCAATATGGGAGTAAGTGTTGGACAATATCTTCGAAAATGAAAGAAAAACTTGAAGCAGCTGAAATGTGGTACTACAGAAGAATGCTGCGGATATCATGGACCGAGCATGTGAGCAATGACGAGGTTTTGGAAAGGATCGAGACGAAAAGGAAATTCATACGGAGTATCAGGAAGTTTCTGGGACATGCAATGAGGAAGGAGGGATTAGAGAAGTTGATACTGACAGGCGAGATAGAGGGAAAAACAGACAGAGGAAAGCAGCGAATAACCTATTTGAAGGACCTGATCAGGTGGGTGACAAAACGCGGGTTGCATGTTGCAACAGGAGAAAATGAGTTAAGAGCCACCAGGGACAGGGAGATGTGGAAAGCCAGGATCGCCTACGTCCTGAAAGGGCATGGTACATAAAAGAAGAAGAAGAAGAAGAACTGACAGATCTAAGGTATTTGATAGGATCTATGACAATTATATACGGGCGGAATAAAATCATAATAGGCTTTCCATATAGTTTATAATTATGATTATTCAACAAAAATATTTGAAAGAATTCTTGCTGTCGAAAATACATATCTATCTATCTATCTATCTATCTATCTATCTATCTATCTATCTATCTATCTATCTATCTATCTTGCTCACTTTAAATCTATCTATCTATCTATCTATCTATCTATCTATCTATCTATCTAAATTTTCTCATATTTTTATATCGATGTCAATTTCTTGATAATTAAGAATCTCAATTTGTTCAAATCTATCTATCTATCTATCTATCTATCTATCTATCTATCTATCTATCTATGTCAGTCTGTTTATATCTATCTATCTATCTATCTATCTATCTATCTATCTATCTATGTGTGCTTGGAAAATTTGACTCTCACTGAACATATTGAAAGCAAAAGTCTCGTGGAAAACAATGCGAAACCTAAGAAATGAATAATATTTAATCCTAACACAAACAAAATTAAAAATTATTATGTCATGAAATCAGGCTACTCTGTTTCTTTTTGCGACACGAATTTTCAACTTCATAAGTTTAATCTAATTCTTATTTTTGATTGAACAATATTCTCCAACGACCACTCCCTAATTTTCTAGATAACCATGAATATTTTCCAAAGAAATCATTTCCATAATTTATTTTAAAACATCACCAGAAGAGGAAAAGTAATCCTCTGAAACATAAAATTTTTTGTGTAGTGATATAATGCTTTTATAAGCCATTTTAATAACAAAATTATAATATTAAGCTCTATGTTGTACTGAGCACTCTTTATAAAAGTAAATGGTTAAAATGTAGATTTTAATCTGTCTGTTCTTTTACTTCCTTATAATATATATATATATATATATATATATATATATAAGTTTTTTTTTATATTTTTGGCAATAGCAGGGATAGAGCGTATATAAATTTAAATGTCGACCCTGAGTCCTACAACGAGTTTCGACAGTCAGTTTCAGTTTAAACGCAATCTTCAGGCCGCGTATGGTCTCTCAAATTTTAATATATGCTGATCAAGGAAAAATTCTCTGTGACATGGTCATTGATGTTCTTATATTTGATTAGTCATTATTTATGATATTTTGTGTTTATCCATGTTTGTTGCTGATTAATAGAAAATTACTTGTGTCTATGTATGTCTTCATAGTTAATTTGTTTATTATTTCTTAATGTATTTATTTAATTTGTTTGTTATTATTATTATTATTATTATTATTATTATTATTATTATTATTGTTTGGAAGTTGATTATTAATGTTTTTTTAGCTTAAATTATTATTTTTTTTCTAAAGAATGTTATTTGAATTTAATTTTTTCAAGTTGATATTTTACAAAATGTTTTTTTGTATTTTGAAGTAATATAGTATTCATTTTTTTCGTGTCAGTATTTTGAGATGAGATCTGGTCGTTTATTTAGTAATTTATGTTGATATATATATATATATATATATATATATATATATATATATATATATATCAGAAACAAGGTCTGGACGACAAAGTGAACCTCGCTGCCGTACTTGAAAGGGACCTCCAATCCGTAGTGGCCTGGGGTAGGAAATGGCTGGTAAATTTCAATGCCTCTAAAACAAAGCTGTTATCAACTAACCACCATAGACAATCGCATCTACCTCCCATTAGCATGGGACAGGCTAGCCTCCCAGAGAGTAAAATACTACGCCTCCTTGGCCTTACACTCTCGGCGGACCTCAAATGGAATGACTATATTGAATCCATTGCCAAATCTGCTGCTATGAAAGTCGGCTCCCTGTGCAGGGCCCGGAAAATTTTCCCACCTGAATCTATTCTGTACATATACAAATCTACCATCCGCCCGTGTATTGAATATTGCTGCCATATCTGGTCGGGTGCCCCTGCTGCTCTCCTTGGGCTTCTTGACAAAATACAAAGGAGGATCTGTAACGTGGTTGATACTGACTTGGCAGACCGGCTGCAGCCGCTCTCACACCGGCGTGATGTGGCTTCCCTGTGCCTCTTCTACAAGTACTTTCATGGCTTCTGCTCCGATGAGCTTAGATCACTGGTGCCGCCTAAGCACGAATTTACAATCTCCAGGTGTTTAAATGTAAGGTCAATAGACACCTCCTATCACACTAACTCCCAACTATTCCCAGAACACTCTCATCTACCCAACCCTCATTCTCGGTATCCTTACCCGCCTATCACCCACCCTCTGACATTTCCTATATTTAATCAGCCTTTCTCCACTCTACGTAGCCCCCTGCGCAGTAGTGGCAGTGACATGCCTTGCTCGGGGTGAAACGCTTAATCTACCAGAATAACAATAAAAGCTAAATGATCTTTAGGCACTTAGCACTTCTTAGGTTGGATTTATTATGAAATCTAAGTTTGAGATATCTATAAACCCTTATTCAAGTTTCGGATAATATAATAACACTCTTATTTCCATGCCTCCTCTTCAAAGTCTCTTGTTCAGCAATCTGTCCTGTTAGGGCAATTAATTTTGTTTCATTCATAGTCCAAAGTTTTCAGATTTTGATTTGCATGCAAATGCTTCCTTTAAAATTCTGTTTCTTTGCTTTTATCTTCAAATGCACACACATGCGTAGAAAAGCATATGACATTCTCTTTAAATTAGTTTTGTGGTTATAGTACCTTTGTTTCTATGACCCTTTAGTAGAACTTAAACAGCATGTGTCAGCTTAACCTCGGTATATATGTATATTTAATGAAATCATCTGAGTAGATGGGATACTTCTTAGTTAAATTATAATGCTTTCAGATAACTTTTCCGTGAATACAACCATGACCAATCAAATGAATTAACATATTGTATATAAGCTTCCAGTAAACTTTGAAAAATTTTCTGTTGGCGGCATTTGTTGTCAAATTTATTTTTGGCAGTTTCACCAATGGAACAAAGACCACTGATAGTTAACTTTAGGTTTGAAGGGGTTATGATTGTAGTGATTTGAAAAATATCCTCATCGTAGTCTCTTCGACAGAGTAGTCATTTGCGGGAAGAAGCTGTTCAAGTAGAATTTATTTTTTCTCGCCGAACGAATACGGAAAAAAATATGGGTCGTATGGTCAATTTACCAGTGAGAGGTTCGCCACATTTCACGAGAGAGAGAGAGAGAGAGAGAGAGAGAGAGAGAGAGAGGGTTTGGGTTAGGATCAGCTTTGAAATATTCTTAAAAGTAAGTTATAATTTTGCTTTGATTTTATTTTGTTTTATTTTTTGTGGCTAACTTTAAAATAGTTTCTTGGTTATTTGAACGAGTGTTTACCTTTTTTCAAAGAATTTTCTTTGACCGGACTTTAACTAATTTAAAACTTAGTTAACTCACTACCGTTACTTTTTTTTCTTCTTCAATTGGAGTAGATATTCTAAACTATCACCCGGTTCACACTTCACCCACGTCTATTGAACAGGTTTAGAGGTTCATCCCTTGTTCCCTGTTTAAGATGTGGTTTCCGGTTTTCTCTTTTCTAATCTTTTCACCTTTCTTTTTTTTTTGTTTTCAATTGGAGTATATAGACTAAACTATCGCCCGGTTCACACTCCACCGATGTATATTGAAGAGGTGTAGAGGCTCATCATTTGTTCCCTGTTTAGGATGTGGTTTCCGGCTTTCTCTTTTCTAATCTTTTCATTCTTACGTAGCCCCCTGCACATCAGTGGCGTTACCGCCTTGCTCGGGGTGATATGATTAAAAAAAAAGAACTCTATTTTCGGTTTGATCTGACTCTTAAAGAATTAGAGGATAGCATGAGGCGTCAGGTATTTACTTGAGGGTTACAAAGAGCCGATCATTTTATCTGCATCGTTAGCGATCGATCTTATATAAAAGTAAAACATGAGGTCGCTTGTGAGATTGAGGCCCAGTATTCTCAAAAGGTACGATGCCTCCCCCTAGGGGACAACCGTTCATCGTGACTGTAGTCCGGCAGTTGATTGATGGTGATGGATTTCGGGTCTGTTTACTGATTAATTTAACAGCATGTATTTTGTGCCTAGGGAGAACCTTTAATACATTTTGATTTTGAACCCCTGGATGATTGGGGTCGGACTATCGAAGTGTGCATTATATATGATTCTTTTATATACCGAATACTTTCAGGATACTGCGGTCATGGCTCTTCCCAACATCCTAATTTTGTTAATCTTTATAAGTCTATTTGTTTTTGCTCTTCCATTCCTTTATATAAAGTGAAGTCGGTTACTTAGTGTTCCTCTCTGCCTTCTTTCTTTCAGAAAAATCGTTTGAATGTCAAATTTTCAACACCGTCTTTCCTCATTATATGCCCTAGAAATTTAGGTTGTACATTTCTGATTTCTGGATGTTTTGTTTTTCAAGTGTTTTGCAGAATCACATTTCTGTTTGCTTCAATCTCCTCTCCAACTGCAAGGAAATTCTTTAGAATTCATGGCCATATATGTTAGACATTACATCGAAAGTTAGCATTCTTCTATTTGTTTCTCATAATATTTTTGATATCTTAACGCTTTGTTTTGTTTCTGAAAAACAATTTTCGCCAATCCTTTTTTCATTTCAGATTTTTGTATCTTGTTTTCCATCGTTGGCATTTAATTGATTTCCGCCAATTTTGGTATTTGATTGATTTTGAATTTCTCAGTTTATAACAACATTTTGTCTCTTGTTTTTTGTATGACAATTAAAGTTTGTATTCTTCGCGTTAATTATACTTTCTTTTTGCTTTTCATTACTACATTGTTTTAGAGTTCAATACGTTTCCATTCTGAGCCTGTTGTTGATCACATTATGGAAACCTTCAGAGGATCCTTGGTAGAACATGCACTTTCGCGCACTCTCTTAGCTAACCAAAATATTGTTGTTTCATATGAAGAAGAAAAGTGTTTTTGCTTCTGTGACGTTTGGACTTAAACGTTCGCCAGAGGGAATCAGATAAATGTGAACATGACTAAGAAATCAGAAGATCATATAAATTCAAAGAAATGAGACCAGTTTTGAGAATCATATTTGCAAAACTGTAAATGTGCTCATTTTCGTATGAATTGTACGAATTTAGTAAATCTTGTGGTGCATTGGATATTGGCTCGGAACGAGACATCGGGGGGCCGAGTTTGATTTCTAGCCGAATTTATTGCATTCACTTCTGCGCAAATACCCTTGGGAAAGGTATTAATCCGTCTATTCCTTCCAGTCATGGGTTAAATAACAGGACAGATTGGGCTCTATAGCCTTGGCCGGCAGCCAGTCTATCGCAGAAAGCAATGGCAACCTACTCCGGGATAATCACCTGCGCAGTCAGTCATGCGTCTTTCGAGACATGATCGCTCAAGCGTGTTTCACGATGTCACTTAACTGACTGATTATAATTAAAGAACAAGTATGCATTTTTGATCAACGCTTAGACATTAACAATTTTTGACATTAAAGTGTGATAATTTAAGAAAGAACAATTGCTATGCCAGTCTCTCACACGAGATTATGTCTGCAGTCGGTGAGAATCATCAATCGTAATCTTTGCTCTTTATCTGAGCTCTGCAAAGTTTTAATTCTGTGATTACTCAAAACAATAGATAAGAAACAAGAAAAAACCTGATGCATATCGTGAGATCTTCATAACTGTGGCACTATGTCGAATTAATTAGAATTAGTAAGTAATAACCTAGTCTAGCAAACTATTAGTTAATCTCGCGGAAGTCTCACTGTGATTGTTAAATATCAAAGTGAAGACTGAAAAATCTTACTCACAATGCAGTAATATACACCTTCAATTTCAATCCTTTACCCATGACCTTGTGCCAGGCAAACATAAGTTAGTAAAATAAATATAACAACTGGCGGAGGGAAAAAAGAAAACCAATTTAGATGACATTTATGGGAAATGATTTGGTTTATTATTTTGACAAGTTTGATCTTTGGAAGAAGTTGGTGTTCTCGTCCAGGTAAAATCGATAACTGATTTTAGAGGTTAATAGTCTTTTGCCACTGGGAAGATTGACACAAGGCAGTCTTTCTTATGTATGCCAGGTTTGATTTGAAATAGTCTGCTTTTTATTTAACCTACCACGTTCTATACAAGCCAAACTTTTAAACACTTTCTTTGTTACCAGTGATGAAATACTTTATTGTATTTTACATGAAATAAACTACTGTCTCCGGGTTTACGGTCACATTACATTGAAACAACCATTCACGTAGGATCATCGAAGTTAAGCAACATCAATTCTGGTCGGTACCTAGAGGGTGACCACTTCAGAATTCCAGCTGCTGCATGCTTTGATGTGAAGATGGTGTAATAAAAATATGACTGGAAATTCTTTTTCTTTTTAATCATTTCACCCCGAGCAAGACTGAAATGCCACTGATGTGCAGGGGGCTACATAACTGTAAAAAGATTAATTAGAAAAGAGTGAGGAGTACAAACTAGTTAGAAAGGAGTAATAGAAAGCTGAGAATGCAGGTGCGATAACAGATACGTAGGTGGAGAGAAAGAGAAGGTTATACGGGGGTGGGGAGAAATCTATAATCCAGTGGTTAGTAGATGAGTATTGACTTTGCATTTAAATTTCTGGAGGTTGTAGCCGTCAGGAAAGCAAGAATATGGGAACGAGTTCCACAGGCAGGAAGTGCGAGAGAAGAAACTGCAGAAGTAGAATTGTCGTCTGCATTTGGCTAACCTGACTGTGAATAGGTGGGACCCAGTTGCCAGTCTGGTTGCACAAGTAAACACCTGTTGAGGAGGCACCAGTGACTTAAGTTTGTCCGAGCAGAAGCCATGAAAGTATTTATAGAACAGACAAAGGGAGGCCACATTTCGTCGGTGGGAAAGTGTATGCAGTCGAGCCGCCAGATCAGTATCTATCACATAATAGACTCTCCTTTGGAGCCTGTCGAGAACACTAAGGAGAACGGAGGGGCGCCTGACCATAAATGGCAGCAGTACTCCATGCACGGACGTATGGTTAACTTGTATATATACAGGATGGATTCAGGCGCAAAAAACATGCTGGATCGACATAGTGACCCAACCTTCTTAGCAGTAGATTTAGCTATGGATTCGATATAGTGGTTCCATTTGAGGTCTGAGGACAGGGTAAGTCCGAGGAGGCGTAGTGTATTGCTCTGCGGGAGAATCGCTTGGTCCATGCTTATGGGAGGCAGGAGAGGTTGCCTGTAATGGTTGACAGACAACAGCTTGGTCTTAGACGAATTGAAGTTGACAAGCCACTTCTTGCCTCAGTTCACCACAGAGTGTAGATCCCGTTGAAGGTCAGCAGCGAGATTATGTCTGTCCGCCGCGACAGGTTTCTTACTGGTGCACGAGTGTATTGTAGTGTCATCTGCGTAGATGCCTACTTGGGACTTGATCTCATCTGAGAGGTCGTTGATGAAAATAAGGAAGAGCGTCGGGCCCAGGATAGAGCCCTGTGGGACACCAGTATTCGTGCTGTAGGATGAAGAGGCAAGCCCATCTTACTCGAAGAGCAGAGTTCCAATTCCGCTGTGTTCATTATGTCGCTACGCACATATACTCTTGAAATGGATGAACTTACCTCTTCTTCAGCCAGCTAGGGTTTAAATTGTATCAACAAAACTGTTATTATCATAAAAAATAATACAATCTAAAAAATTTTATCTAGGCATGGGCAGTGGAACAAGAACAGTTTTCCCACGTAAAATAGATAAAGGTTTCTGTTCGTTATTTCTTTGAAGGGTAGCGGGATTGATATACACTTGAAGAAGTTGTGATGACATGAAAAAAAATAAGGACAATATGAATAATAAACTTATCTGTCTATTGTTTGGATTGTTGTCCTCAACTTTGTTAACATATTCACGACGTTTCTGTCATTGTACGCTCCGATCTTCTTCAGGATTTATTACATTTCTCCGATGAGTTATTCTATGCATTTCTACTATTTGCTTTGTCTGGACTGTTGTCTTCAACTCCGTTGCCATATTCAAAATGTTTCGGCTGTTGTAAAACCTTCTTCAGTGTATTGAGATTTTGAACTAAACCTTATATTTTACTCATCGAGTAGATTGTTCTAGTACTATGTGTCAAATTTCCTTCGGGTTGTATCAGAGTCAGTTATCTCCTTTTCACTTAACTCTTCAATTTTTTTGTTCATTCCTGCTGTAGCCAGGTATTGAACTCATAACTGTTTGGGTCAATCATTGGATTTAACTAATGCCATCATCCACTGAGCCATGTCTCTTTGGTGACCCAATCAACTGAAGAAAACCGGAGCATACAACGGACAAAACATCGTGAATATAGCAACGAAGATGAGAAAGACAGTTCAAACAATGTAAACAGTGTAAATAATTACAATACCCCATCTCAGAAATATAGACATATATCTGTCTATATTCTCCACGGCGGGGTGTCAAATTATTCTCAATCCGACCCACTTCTCAAATTTAACCAAATGATAATATATCATTATTCTAAATTTTGCATCATTTTTTTAGTCCGTCTAAGAATCGTTAATATTTATGTGTACGTACATATATATGTATATACAGACATATGTATGTATGTCTGTCTGTCTGTGTGTATGTATATTTTTAAAAGACATGAAAATTATCGGTGATATTTTAAGTTTGGAAATACACATTTCATGACCAGAAAATAGAAATGTGAAAAATTGAAAAATTGGAAAACAAAAAAGCAACTAGCAAATGGCTTCAAAAGACAAAATTAGAAAAAGAAACAAAATTCTTGCAATAAATTCATTAAATTGTTCTATTTCTCTTTCAAATTTAAAAGTAAAGTCGTACAAACTTTGGTGCCTGAAGAATGAGATATTTCTACTTTTCAAACATTAATAATGTCTGTCGCCCCAGACAACAAAAATGACTTGTTTTCCGACGAGGAAAATGCAGTCGACAGATCCATTTCGGGAAAGTGAATTGATGATGAGGAATGTCAATGGTTTTTGTCTTCACTTTATCATAAGTGCATTATTAACATACAGTCAGCATGTTACATGTACATACACGTACACAAATACACACACGCACACACACACACACATATATATATGTGTGTGTGTGTGTCTATGTGCATGCATAAACGTAATGAGAGAAATATCATATATATATATATATATATATATAGGTAGAGATATCCAGTACGTAAACGGCGACGATAATCTAACAAGATGAACTTAATATAAATATTAACTGTTATATCTAATGAATGTTATCCAATATGATATTTATAAAGGAAAACTCAACACGTCATTTAAATTGGTTATAAATTATAATTTATTTCAATAAGCTAAATTAGCTCATTTCATCAGACCACATAATATTCGTTCCCTCTGGTACAAAAAGTTTTGCCGGAATAAGCAATTAGTTTAACTGAAAAGAAAAATAAGAAAAAAGTAAAAAAAGAAAAGAAAAATAGAGTCAGAACAGAGGCATTGGCGTCATATAAGTTGTGGGTACTCAGACGAGTTGCGAAGATGTTGACCACCTACTTAACCTACTTCTAATTCCATGGATTATAATTTATAACCAATTTAAATGATGTGTTGAGTTTTCCCTTATAAATAAAATTATATATATATATATATATATATATATATATATATATATATATATATATGTTGTCATCCGCAGACAGATCTGTTTTGCTGCATCACAGCTCATCAGTACGGTTAGACGCCGATAGCTTTTTAACCCAGGATTCCGGCTTTCTTCATATGATATACTTTGGAATTTTGAACTTCATTTATTCCACTAGGATAGATTGTTCTTGTTCCACAGGTCATGATATCTCAGATTCAGTCGATTCCCTTTATTAACTCACATCTACAAGTTTTTGTTCACCTTGGTCTAAATGTCGAACAGTGGACAATTATTGAACTCGCAACACTTTGGATCAAATCACTGACTTACTTCAGGCAACGCTTTCATCCAACATGGAAGTGTGTTAAGTTTTTTGTTGTTGGTTTGTCGATATCGTTTATATATATATATATCCCTCTTCTTAGTTTGAATGCGACATCTACAAGATTTACTTCTTTTTTGTTTGTGCTTATGTTTATGGGAAATTCTATATTTCTGAAAAATGATGACTTTTCGGTTTTGAGTTTTTTTTTACCGTTACATGTTTTGAGATTATCAAGCCGTCGTCCCTGTAGTGGCTTATATCATTTTATCAATCCATTAGTAGATGCCCGTTGAATCATTGAACCGAGTTTGATTTCCAGTTGAATTCATTGCATTCACTTACGCACAAATACACTTGGGAAAGGTATGAATCCGTTACTCGCGGAACCAGTTGGAATTTCCAGGGAAGGATGATTTTACTTTGTCATACTATAAATGATAGCAACGTTTTCAAACATATAGATATTGGATAATAAAATAACGATAACACAGAGTGTAATTTTATCAAAATATCGATAAAAATAATGTCCATAGAAGCTACTTTACTGTAATCTTATATTAAGCGGCGTATGCACAGACCATAACCAAAATAGTGTACGCTATTTTGTGAGTGATTTTGAAAGAGAAAAATTTTTTTTTTATTGCAGAATAATCATGGCTCATATGTCTATTGCAAACAAACAAAAAAAAAAACCAAGTGAGTAATGGCCAAAGGGTGTAGAGGCCAAAGATTTCGTTATTAGGTCGCAAGATACAACAAACTCACCTATTTTTATTTTATTGTACAGTACACACACACACACACACACACACACACACACACACACACAATTACTGCTTCAACCACCAGCATAATCTGCTACTGCTACGGTGATGCTATAGGCTCTCTCCTCCTACTCTCTCACTTTTTACTACCCTCCCGTTTGGTAAAGGTGAGAGAAAGGCTGAGGAGAGTAGCGTGTATAAAAAGATAGAGGGGAAGGAAAAGCTTGTGTAGAGAGTAAGTATATTATCTTCCTTCAGTAGTGTAACGGACGAAGAAACTAAGTAACTAACCAACTAAGGAAGGGAAAATCAAAATGATTATATGATGGGTTAAATAACAGAACAGACTCGGGTTCTATAGCCTTGGCTAGCGACCAGTTTACCGCAGAAAGCAATAGCAGCTTACTGCAGGATAATCTTTTGCCCAGTTAGTCATGTTCTTTCGCGACATGATCGACATAAGCGTGTATTACGTATGGCATTTAACTGACTGAGTACATAAAGAAATATCTTTAAATATATTTTGTTGAATTTTATCTGAAAGATCAGTGGGTTATTATCTGAAAGGTCAGTCTGTTTTTTTCTTAAATTTTTCGAGTTTGCGTACAAGCAACCACGAATCCAGATCAAACACTCAAAGGACCTGTTCAAATCCACAATTTTTATTTTTGAAATACCTACAGCAATCACTCACCATCACAGTGCGCATAAATTCCATCACTTTCAATATCGAAAGTCATGATTAATTTTATCCAGTTACCTGTCAGATCTATCTATCTATCTATCTATCTATCTATCTATCTATCTATCTATCTATCTATCTATCTATCTTGCTACCTTCATTATCTATCTATCTATCTATCTATCTATCTATCTATCTATCTATCTATCTTGCTACCTTCATTATCTATCTATCTATCTATCTATCTATCTTGCTACCTTCATTATCTATCTATCTATCTATCTTGCTACCTTCATTATCTATCTATCTATCTATCTATCTATCTATCTATCTATCTATCTATCTATCTATCTATCTTGCTACCTTCATTATCTATCTATCTATCTATCTATCTATCTATCTATCTATCTATCTATCTATCTATCTATCTATGTCACTCTGTTCATATCTATCTATCTATCTATCTATCTATCTATCTATCTATCTATCTTTCTATGTAATTCTGTTCATATCTATCTATCTATCTATCTATCTATCTATCTATCTATCTATCTATCTATCTATCTTGTCCTACGTCGATAGCACAACTCGGAGTTTCATGCGTTATTACCAGAAGCATATTATAAACTGACAGTTTAAAAGATTTGAATTTTAGTTCACTCGATGTTCATGAGAAGTAAATCTAATAAAGTTAGGTTACTGCTGTTTAATAAAAAGAGTAAAAACTTAAAAATACTAAAGCTAGATGTATATAAAATTTAATAGTTGTTAAATCGTATAAATAAATTAAAATCTATTAAACTGTTTGTTATATGCACCTGATTATATGCACCTGATACTTGTCTAGCGCATGGAAGCTATTAGTCGTGTCATTGTCGTTGAAAATTATGTCTATTTATTAATATATATATATATAAAATAGCTCTGTTTATACCAGATCGAGCACTATTTTATTAAGATCTGAATAATAATAATATACATGTGTGTAAACTTATATTTATATATATTAATTCTCATAACTTTATATATATATATATATATATATATTGTCATCCGCAGACAGATCTGTTTCGCCGTATCACAGCTCATCAGTACGGTTAGACTCCGATTGATTTTTTACCCAGGATTGAAACCCGACCGAAATGGCGGCAGTCGGCGACTCTACCCCTGGGCTATGGGCATATTTCTATAAATATGTATTGTTATTACCACCAACAATAAAATAATCAATAATAAATGACACAAAATTAACAAACAATACTATAAATAGTAAAAACACCTGCATCCAGATCCACAATTACTCCCACCCAATAGACCTTAGAATAATTTGAAAGATAACCTTTGCCACCCACCAAAACTATCACTAGAACAATACAACTGACATCCCATAATACATTACTGATGTGTACATATAAATAGGCGATCAAAAACACAACACATATAGCCTGACGATTGTATATAAGCATGAAACAGACTGTCACCGTTGGGTGTTGACTTCAATGTTCACTTTTATATATACATAGGGTTTATCCATGATATTGAGCACATTAACGCATAAATATAGCACACAATAAAACTATATTTTATTACACACACACACACACACACACACACACACACAGACCGACACACACACATACAGACACACATACACACTCTCACATATATATATACACAAGGTTAAATCAGAAATTTTTTATTAAGCAAAACAACAGTGGGCGCTGACACGCACGCAACGCCATGCAGGTGTATGCGATGACTGGTCGCTAGCCGCGGGCCGCATACAATCGTTCAGCTGTGTGACAGGGAAGAAATTAGTCCAATGTATGCACGCTCCATTCGGCGATTGCAGCGTCGAAAAACAATTCGCCGTAATGCGCTTTCTATGGGCAATAGGAGTCAAACTTACAAAAATCCATCACCAGATGTTAGAGCAGAATAGACCACGTACCATGAATCAACAAAATGTGTATGAGCAAGTACATCGCTTTAAAGCGAGAAGAACTAGTGAAGGCCAATCTGATCGCCCATTAACGTTGCGCACTGAGGAACACAGCCAGAGTTTAGATGCTTTGATCAGGAAAGTCCGACGAATTTCGTTATCACAAACCTTGATTATCATGGACGTGAGCAATGGCTCTGCACAAGACATAGTGCATGATGTGTGTCGGGTACCGAAGTTATGATTCAGACATGGTTTCGTAAGCCAGGGTTGAAAAGGCTCGTTTAACGATACCAGACGTGCATCGTTTTCAGGGTTAGCTATGGCGTTTATTTTTAATCAGTGGAAGTAAAGATGTTTTAGAGAAATAACCTTTATTTTCAGTTAATGCTGTATTGTGTGCTAGTTCTATCTTCGTGTCCCCATATCAAATCTTCGTCGTTTTTTAATTTTCTTGACCCTTTTAGTGATTATATTTTTATATTGGATAGACAACAAACCACACTTTTACAAAAAGTTATTACGAACTTGATTATTAGATTTCTTTAGAAAATTTTGCGATTACCTAAAAATTCGTATCTTTATAACCAGTGGGGAAAATAGAGATGAAAAATGCGTTCGGTTATTTAATCAACAAAGGAAAGTTTTTCTCTCTCGAAAATCATCATTTTTTAATTTTTGATGAAAGTACTGATTCAAGAATGCAAGTGGTTGCAAAAAGATTTGGTATTCACACACACACACAAACACACACACACACACACACATATATATATATCTAGAGAGAGAGAGAGAGAGAGAGAGAGAGAAAGCAAGAGAGAAAGCGAGAGAGAAAGAGAGAAAGTAGTTATATAATTTACTCAGAAGGAAAATTCTCGAGAGTGTCGCTATCAAAACTTATCAAATTATAAATCTACGTCTCCGTTTCTTTTTAATCTTACTTTTCCTGAAAGACTTACGACTTTCCCAAGCCGACATACACGAGAACAAAAATGTTAAAAAATGTTAAAGAAAACGGTTAAATCCATCACGTCATTTTTTTAGAATATAAAGCCATCCCAAACCTTAAAAATCTGATCACAGTTTAAACAATATTCATTTATTATTAAAACATTTTTAATGCTGCTCGCTTACTTTTGTCTAAGTAGATTTTGAATTATGATGCTTTGTGTCCTTTCACCTGATGATAATATGTAGGTAATATCAGACAGATTTTGGTCAACAATACGGTGATCCTTACTAATACATACAGTAAGAAGAACCTGCAGATATTGGAGGCCATGTACATCAAATCTAAACAACCAACACTCAATAAAATCACCTTTAAATCCGGACATAACATATTACATTGCATTTGACTACATGGTTTTGTTGTCATTTCGCGCTATCACGCGGTGTGACGTCATAAAACCGCATTGCAAATTTGAGAACTGCGTTTATTATGTTTTTGGTAACTATTGCTGTTGCCAAGCGGAGTTTTATGTCATCACACAATAAAATCGTCGGTGATGGTAGATGTTATTATATTTCATTCGAAATAACCTCTCTGAAGATGGCTCATGTGAGCCGAAAGCTTAGAAGCAAATCAATAAATAATTATCCAAATGTTGGAGAATTTTTGTCTTTATTTTCAACTGAAATTAAAGCCAAAATACGACGTTTAGAACGGCCCATGATTAAACATAATAGACATTCATTGTCTCTTATACAGAATATATATATATATATATATATATATATATATATATATATATATATATATATATATCATTGTTTTTATATTTTATTATTGAATTTAGAATTACGTATGAGTTTTAGTATATTTGTCCAATTATTTATGATAAGAAATATTTACCAAATTTTTATACAGTATGCACATTCCTGCGGTCAAAAAATAAACTTCCCGGAATACTTAACGTTTTAATACTGCCTAAGCATCTATAAATCTATATAATGAACTCATTAGAACTCTATCGGATTTATACAGGAACTCTCTTCTATGTCCTTACATGTATCTGCTGATCACCTTTGCAATTTCCACATTTTGATAGTTTTTCAAGTTTTACAATTATTGAACATTCCTCCATATCAATTAAATTTGCATTAGGATTCATTTGAAAGCAACAAATTCTTAATGTAGGACATTCCATATAAATGTTTGCATCTTATTCATATCTGTGTAAAAACCAAACCTCCGTCTTTAATTTTGATTGGACGACCAAATTAGTATTCCTCTGTTACACTTGTTTTTTGTACTTTCCGACATTCATAACTGCGCAGTTAGGTGTTTCCGTTATTCAAGAAATAAAACTTCAGATTCTGTTCAGCATTTATTTGATATATTGATCAAATCGCGTCGCTAACAATGAGAAACGGAGTGCCTAAGGTACAATTATTCATATAAACGAAAATACCACCTTTTTTTTTTCATTTTCACAAGTAACTTCAGAATTGACAAAAAATACTTTTTTTTACCTTTGCAGTCAGTACAATAACCAAATGTAATTATAGGATCTAAGAATCACTTTAATTAAATCTACGGTAAATATTACCACGGCATTTACTTTTACTGAAAGAAAGAGTATGTGTTCTTAGAATTCTAAACATTTGCTTAAGCCAGTTTTTCTCTCAGAAATTGAAATCTTTACGAATGCTCGCTTAACCTAAAACTAATGGTTTTCTTCGATAAATTGAATCTTAACGAACAATACATCATTTCTTTCTCTTCTTTTGTGCCTGACCAACTCAGTCATGTGTCTATTCTTTGTTCTCTTTGCTTTTCTGTTCTTGGCAAATTTACTTCTAAGAATTTGGAAGATGTTGTCTGCCTTTGACACAAATTTCGCATGAGTTGTTCTGTCCGTTTGATAAACGAGTCGCTTAACTGAATGCTGACGATGTCATAAATCATTTTCGATCGCACAACATGGATTGCGGGCCTTTACTTTTAACGCATTGGCATGTTAATTTTCCAGTAATATTTTATATTTTAAGTGCCTATAACGAACACCGGATGTAAGCAGGCGTGTGGCTGACGTTTTGTCAATGTATGTTGTACGATTTTTATGGTCATGCGAGTATCGACAGTTGTCCCTGTCTGCTCACTTGTGTCTTTCATCTAAGAAATTCAAAGATGTATATTGAGGCAGACAAATGAACAGGTTTAAGTTTTTTTAATAGAATTTGTGGTAAACAGACGACATTATGTTTTTTGGCATTCATTTTGATTACAAATTTATAATTCGCTTTTCATAATTACCCCTTAATATGAAAGTTGAGAATCTACTGTGGTGCGTCGTTAATAGACTCTTCTTGCCGACTATATCGTTACCTAGTGAGTTCGATCCTCAACAGCTATGCATCTTGTATGTCTCTACACTAAAACTAGTGTGTGCAGATATTTTCACAAATATTGTTGTATTCTACTGTGGTTTTAGATTTACCAAATCTAAATGTTGGCAGAATATCCTATGTACAGATATCTACAGAAACATTGCTTACGGTCATATCACGTTGAATACACCGGTTCTCGTTCGATCACCGAAGTTAAGCAACGTTGAGCCTGGTTAGTACTTAGATGGGTGACCGCTTGGGAATACCAGGTGCTGTAAGTGTATAGTGACGGATGTGCGTTGTGGTGCAGTGGATGTCGGCTCGGAAAGAAAAATTGGTGATCCGAGTTCGAATTCCAGTTGAACACCCTGCATTCACTTACGCACTGGTACCCTTAAGGGAAGGTATTAATCCGTCTCTTCCCTCCAGTTATGGGTTAAATAACAGGGCAGGACTTGGTACCCTACCCTTAAACAAATTCCAATGAAACTATCTCTATCGGGGAGAAAGCCGGCTCAAACACGGTCAGAGGGTATGCGGCTTAGACATATAAACGTTCAAATGATAAGTAAAGACGGCTAGGCAGAAATCTGCAGATCTTAAATGAAGGTTCTCCTTTTACTTTTTTATAAGGAGAACTTTCTAATGAATTGTAGAAATATATTCATGTGACTTCTTTCCAACTAGAAAGTCTCGTAAATAATACAAAATTCTGTCCTTAATCGGAAATCTATCAGATATTCGAAGAGGTTGTATTTCCCACGTATCGTGGAGTATCTTCTCTTCACGGTGTTTACCCCAAATCTGTATTCTGTACATCTAGTCAATCTCAACGGCTAAGTGAAATTCATACAAATTAGAGAAGATTGGTTTAATTGTTTTTGGCGGTTTATCCACCATTTTCAGGTTATTTAAACCTGAAACATATTTCCGATTTTAGGAATTTCCTTATCGTACCAACTGTTTTCAAGATGTCTTCCATCAAAGTTCTGACCACGTCCTATTCTGCTTAACTTCGGTGATCGAAGTTAGGGAAATTATAGAAGGAATGCTAAACCAACATTTGGATGGATAAATAACTTTACCATTCAGTTGAGGTGCCTTGCCGCATATATGGTACATATATCGCTTCATGGTACATCTCTTGGATTCTCTTGAGGTTGTGGTTGCAGAGACGCTCAGCCCTGTCTAGTACCAGGCCAATTTACAACATAACCGACAATCCCCACAAATTAAGTTTTTATCAGAATCACCAGAAGGTTATCAGCAGGTAGATTTGTGGAAGAATAAAATTTATACCTTTTGTATGTTTAAAATAGAAATTTATTAATAGAAAAGAAACGAAATTGGTAGAAGTTAAATGTACACGAGAAACAGTAAGAAGTTAAGGGTATGAAAAGTTCATAGTAGTAACTTGTGTGTTTGTATGTATGAGCGTTATCGTTGGGCAGGAATGTCTTTGAAGTTATCGTTCAGACTCAAAGGGTTCCGTTCGGTTATCAAGTATAAGAAAAGGTAGACGGGTGAATGATGAAAAGGAAGGCGGTGAGAGAGAAAGAGAGAGGTAATAATAATGATCGCTTGACGCTTGTCAAGGAACGTGTTAATTACGCACGTCCTCTTCTCTCTGACGACAGTCGAACTTGGCCCGTCTTTTATTTCGTTTGTGAAGCTCAAAAAGGAAATTTGGGAATTCACTTCCGGGTGTAATTCTGGCCTTTTTATTGGACGACGAACAAACTTCGTGTCGGCTCGCGAAAAGGTCCGTAAAATGATTTGTTTCTGATAATTGAAGATTATTCGAATTTTTTTTATATGTTTCTTAGTTTTCTATTGGCCGAAAAACATTTCACATCGAGGTGTGAAATTTAACGAGTTTTGTTCTGGATTCGCTTTTCCGTATGTGTTAAGCAAAGTTTGTAAATACGATTGTGTTTTAATTTCTAACAGAATCAATGAGTCAGTGCTTAGCATTTAAATTTTAAATGTAGATCTTGTTTTGTTCACTACACGGTTACTACGAAGTAAGATTTGTTTCAACACAGCCGCTATTTTCTCCCTGTCAACTCGCATGACAATGACTAGAACCGTTCATCTAGTGAGTGACGTTTGACAAGTATATACTCAAAATACATATAGATATAATAAATCTACAGAGATTTTGCGCAGCATTCATCAAATGGTGCGTAAAAGCCATGTATACTTCCGAGATTTCAACATTATAAACACTAACCGATTTACATAATAGTACCTTATAATAGTGTATAACATTTTTGGGGTTGTCCACTAAAGAATACCAGATTCAAACAGTCGAAAACTCAACCCGATTTTAGAGCGACTTAATGTGTATTGTGATTATAAAATGAGATTTTCTTTTAAGAAATGTATTAGACTAGAACCACAGATCTATGAACTTGATACTAATGATATACAAAAAAGAAATGTTAGTTTATCAAAAGAAAATAATGTAAACGTTGTATGTTTTGCAGTGAGCCAACAATGTCTTCCCGTATCTGTTTTACTATTTGCCTGTGAGCAGTGGATAATCAGAAGGATGTTGTTCAGAAGATACATTTGTGGGATTGAGTAAAGCAAAATGTATCTGGTTACCGTTACAAAACGGCATTTTAAGACATTGTCATCAATCTATCAATGCATACATATTTCGATGTATCAAGTCCCAAGTAGGCATCTACGCAGATGACACTACAATACACTCCCACACCAGTAAGAAACCTGTCGTGGCGGACAGTCATAATCTCGCTGCTGACCTTCAACGGGATCTACACTCTGTGGTGAATTGGGGCAAGAAGTGGCTTGTCAACTTCAATGCGTCTAAGACAAAGCTGTTGTCTGTCAACCATCACAGGCAACCTCTTCTGCCTCCCATAAGCATGGACCAAGCGATTCTCCCGCAGAGCAATACACTACGCCTCCTCGGCCTTACCCTCTCCTCAGACCACAAATGGAAACACTACATTGAATCCATAGCTATATCTAAGAAGGTTGGGTCACTAGGTCGATCCAGGATGTTTTTCCGCCTGAATCTATCCTGCATATATACAAGTCAACCATCCGTCCATGCATGGAGTACTGCTGCCATTTATGGTCAGGCGCCCCTGCCGTTCTCCTCAGTGTTCTCGACAGGCTCCAAAGGAGAGTCTGTAATGTGATAGGTACTGATCTGGCGGCTCGACTGCAGCCACTTCCCCACCGTCGAAATGTGGCCTCCCTTTGTCTGTTCTATAAATACTTTCATGTCTTCTGCTCGGACGAACTTAAGTCACTGGTGCCTCCTTAACAGGTGTTTACTCGTGCAACCAGACTGGCAACTGGGTCCCACCTATTCACAGTCAGGTTAGCCAAATGCAGACGACAATTCTACTCCTTCAGCTTCTTCTCTCGCACTTCCCGCCTGTGGAACTCGCTCCCATATTATTGCTTTCCTGACGGCTACAACCTCCAGAAATTTAAATGCAATGTCAATACTCATCTATTAACCACTGGACTCTCCCTTTCTCTCCACCTATGTATCTGTCATCGCACCTGCTTTCTCAGCTTTCTATTGCTCCTTTCTAACTAGTTTGTACTCCTCACTCTTTTCTACTTAATCTTTTTACAGTTATGTAGCTCCCCCCCCGCTCATCAGTGAGATTTCTGCCTTGCTCGGGGTGAAATGAATACAAAAAATCATTTTCAAACTACTTCTTATTTAATTGCGCTGTATTTCACTTTTTCCCCAATGTTAACAAGTTTAAATATGAAATGAAGATCTGTTTGCAACAGAATCGGGGAATGTATTCATTTGTCTCAATATTTTTTTTCCATATTCGCCATGTCGGCTTGAGTTTCAGAATACTCATAATGCACCTCTACAGAGAAGTAATCCGTCCCCTAATGAGGTGTCCTGGGTATGACGATAAACTACATCTGGGTCTTGTGTTTGACAATAAACTACATCCAGGTCTTGGGTTTGATAATAAACTGAAATCTACAGCAAGGCCTCTAATTAGAAAGTTTTGAGGAGCATAAAACCACCTCTTAATTGCTGCTGTTCGTAGGTCTAACTTGACCCGCGCTGGTAGCACCCTTTAGGGTCTCGACTATGGGCAAATCATTAATCTCTAAACTGGCGTCAAAGCATTATGAAAGTATAAAATATATTTTTATAAAGAAAACTCCAACAATACTTATTTGGAGAAAAAACTATTATCAGCATTACATTTTGGAAGGAAACAATTATTACCAGCATTAAATTTACGAATAAAACAATGTTACTAATAATACATTTTTGAAGAAAATTAAATATTAGTATCAATATATTTTTGAAGAAAAAAGATATATACCAGTAACACATCTGACTCTTGACAAACCCTCTTACAAAAGTACGTCAATAAAACTTGACCTACAAACTGATTTCATACAAAGAATAATATATTCTATGCATACGAATGCATTGTAAAACATCTTCTCAGCATTACATAACCGATTTAGGCTGATATACCATAAAACAAAACGAACCAAACGAAAACTATCTTCATATTGCAGGTTTTTAAAAATATTTTATCAAATTTCCAGGTGACATATTCTAAAAACTAAACTGACATGGCTTGTGTTTTTAATAAACTAACCAACAATAATATCAGGAAGGTAATCGATAAATATATTATGTTTATTTATGCCAAAGTATCTTCAAGCTGCGTAACATTTTCGGTGTTACTTACGAGAGTGGGCCAAAAAGTTAATAAACTGACTACAAAAGAGTGATGATGATAATGATGATGATGATAATGATGATGATGATAATGCTATGTAAACTTGAATGTATTAATTGCAACTCTTTATATTAAAAACAACATTGTTTATTTCCAGATTGGCTACCGTTTATATAATGAAGGCGCTGGAAGTCAGATGTCGTAATTTCAATGATTTATAGATTTTGAGAGCGTGATATGGATGGACTTTGGAAAGATCAGAAAACAAAATGAACAATGTTTGATCATTTATTGAAGCCGTTTCGGAGTCTATAGGTAACGGACACACACACAGACACACACACTCAGACAAAGTTCCATTTATAAATAAGTTTAGATAATTTTAGTCCAATGTTTTCCATTCTTTTGCATGTAAAGGCAGCAAAGTGATTGTTGATATCGTTACCATCGTATTGGAACCCCGAACTGCAAGACTCTGGATGGAGAGTTTAGCACGACATTACTTACTATCAAAACCATGAAAACCATGGTTATCGTTTTGTTAGCGAAGTCACGGAGTGTCGAGCCCGGTCAGAACTTACATGGAGGCCATTTGGGAACACGGGATACTGCAAACAAACAAAACATTACGAAACAGTATTATGAACTGGAACAATATAAACCGTTTCAAACAGGTTTTGCTTTGAGTATCCACTCTGAAATGCATATTGTAATTATTTAAGATTCTTTTTATTTGATTATATTATAAACAAATAATTGGTTGAATTCCCATTTGACATTTTCTTGATTGTTCGATGATCCCTTTTTAAATTCTTAGAAATTTGAAGCGAGAACTTTTCTTTGCTAATTTCTTTGATTATATAGTTCTTTTTATTCATTGTTAATTCTTTTTTACGAGCCATAATACTAAATTCTAGTTCTTGCAAATAATTTCTTGACACTGCAAATTGCTAAAATTACTAAAAAATACTAAATATCAATCTGAAATTAAAAATTGGAACTTAATTGCTTTTATGCTTACTCGCTATACATAATAGTCCAAACTATTTCCTTGGATAACACATATCTATGAATCTTACATAAAAATATTTGACAATACTTCTTTTGCATATATTCTCTAGACGCAGTGTATATGCACAAAAACTGAGTACCATCTACCATGTACCAGATGTGAAAGCATAACAATATATATCATATTTTTTATTACTCCAAAGCTCACAAGAAATTTGAATTTTGGCATTAAATGACGCTTAAGTAGTTAAGATTAACAAGTAATATTCCGATAGAAAAATCGATCGATCAATGAAACAGAAATGGAGACGAATAGAACAAAAAAGACAAAATAATAACCAGAATGTTAAACCTGCAATAATTTCTAGACATTGGCTGTGATGCCTATGAGAATGCTAAACAAATAATCTTATTGAGAAAGATTTGATTTTACATTACCCATCCGGCGAATGTAGGCTGAGACATGATGCAACATGACAAAAACTAGAAAGAGAGTTTGAATCTAAACTTATTTATAAATGGAACTTACCTATAGACCCCGAAAGGGCTGAACCGATTTTCTTGAAAATTTACACAGTTGTACTATATGCGTCTGCGAGTGTTCTTAGCTAGGTTTTGTGTCGAGGTACCCGCGATAAATATCGAATATATATATATATATATATATATATATATATATATATATATATATATAAAAGGCAAGATGTTTTTGTGTGTGTGTCTGTTTATCTGCCTGTATGTCTGTATTTTTTTTAGCCCTTTTATTTTAGTTTTTGCTTCGGGTTTGGTTCTAAGTAGGTATAATTGTAGTTCTTAGTCTCAGCCATGATACCATTTACTCAGAGGACTTATTTAGGCTTCAAAATTCAGTTTACGACGAAAAAAACTTATTTGATATCGATATCCATTGATTTTTCTTTCAGTCTACTGTTTCGCTTTAACTGGAAACAACTATTGCATTTTAGTCTTTCGTGCCAACGTCTAAAGAGTCCCTGGATTAGTTTTAAAGCTTTCATTACACCCGAGCAACGCCGGGCTATACTGCTAGTTCTTAACAAAAGCATCAAAACTTTTAATCTCTTCCCCAGCCAGCGCTAAAATTGTAAAATGGACTAGGTAATTTAGCCTTGGATGGGAACTCTAAAAAGAGGGGGATTATCTTTCCAGAGAAAAGATGGCAATTCACAGATAATAAAGAAATGGAAGCTGTGAAGAGCCTAAAAATGTTTTATAAATTTATTTTGCAGAGGCATTTTTAAAATGTATTTTTTAAAAATAAGACTATTTCTTGTACTTGCGGCGAGTGAATGTATGTAAAAATTTAAAGAAAACAATTGTTACAAATATAGCAAACAGATAAAAAATATTTCTTATGTTTTGTGTTGTGATGAGACAGAAAACAACACTCAGTTCAAATCTGAAAAGCTGAACAGTAATAAACGCTTGTAGGTATACTGTGTAGTTAAACTGTAGGTTAAAGGTGCTGAGCACAATGGGCGGCCTACCTCACACAATTGACCCGGCCTCACTAGCATAAACAAACATCGTTCGGCACTGGGATATTTTTGAAAAAAATGTCTCACCTGGAAATATAAACCCTAAGGAAAAAAAGAGGTAAATAATATAAAATAGAGTGGCAACAAAATGGAAAGTGGAGGCGATGAACGGTGAGGCGTGGGCGAGATTATAGAGTGGCAACAAAATACTATTCTTTGGTTTGCAGACGGTGTTCTCGCTTTTGCTAGTTTAGAAAAAAATCCAACTTTTTCGTTTAAAGAAAAACAACTTTTTCGTTTCAACCACATTTTTTTATCTTGTTAATTTTTTTTCCAGATTTTTACTTTATTGTACTTTTTCAATAGTTTCTAACTGAAATGGATTAATGTTGAATTTAAAATTAATATTGAGATTTTGATGTAAATTTTTGCATAGCCTATTTTTTCCACCCTCCTCCTTGTTGCTGTCTGTTTTTTTCGCTCTCTCTGGGTTCTTATATATATATATACTCGAGCAAAATTGACGAGCAGCTTTTTTCTTGCTGCGAAATACGTATTACCCATGAAATTGTAGAATATCTAAAATTTTTCCTAGACTTTATTACTCTGTTAAATTAAATAAATAGATGTAACATTGAGTTCTTTTGAGTTCGTCTCTATCGGAATTTACCTGACTTATATAGCAAATATTCTACGTTATATATATATATATATATATATATATATATATATATATCTTGTTTTAATTTTAAGTTAGTAAAAGTTCGAAAAAGTATTGTCTTTGAAATATTTACGAAAAATCAAAGAAAATTTTAATTTTTTTTTGTGTCTAGTGGTAACGAAATACTAAGCTGAGGAAGATGATGCAGATTCCTCTATAAGGGTGCTCATTTGAACTTATACTAAGTACGCACTCAATAGTTACATTCTTTTATCCACCATCCCGTTTAGTTTTTTTTTTTTTGTACGGTATGTTAGCAACCCGGTAGGAGAAAAATTAAGCCTAAAAGGGCGGAGGTAAATCTTAAGAAGTCAACGGCCAGCTAACTAGAGTCGGTGTCTGGATAAATCACCGTGAAGAATGCAACGGGATACCACTCTATTATCATTCCCTTGTACAATGATGGCGTTACAAAATAGATATCTAAAACCCAACAGCGTGAAAGGGAGTCATTTCCAAAGGAACTAACTCCTCGTCGGGTAAATATCGTCCTGAGCAACATGTGTCACCTGACCGTCATTCAACGACTGTTAGCACCAACTGCGTAAACGGGACACATTTTTAGAAATTTGTCCATCACCCGGAAAAGGACGACATGAGCAACAGGTGTCTCTGGACCGTTACCCTGCGACTGTGCAAAAAAGGAACATGGAACGTCAAAACCCTGAAAAACTGAGATCAACTTGAGAATATCAAGCAGGAAATGAGCAGACTGAGCATAAAAATTCTGGGCATATGCGAAACGAGATGGCCAAACAATGGACACTTCAGCAGCAACAACCGCAGGATCATATATGCAGGAGGTAAAAATAATAAAAAGATAGTCGGCTTAATACTAGACGAAGAAATGAAGAAATTCGTTCTGGGATACTGCCAGTTCTCTGAAAGGGTTTTCCTAGTCAAATTGAAAAGGAGACCCTTCAATATAGAAATTATAGTAGTCTATGCACCAACAACGCAAAATACTGAGGAAGAAACAGAACATTTCTACTCCACTCTTGACAATGCCAAGGCTTAATGTAAAAACCAAGAAATTAGAATCATCATGGGAGACTTGAATGCTAAAGTAGGCAAGGAGAGGGAATTAGTGACAATTGGCAAGTTTGGGTTAGGAATCCACAACAACCGGGGTCCAGTTGTGTAAGGCAAATGATCAGGTGATAACTAACACCTGGTTTCAAGAACACCAAAGACGTTTATGGACTAAGAGAAGCCCAGAAGGCGACACGAAAAAACATATAACCATAAACAAAATATTAAAAAACGCAGTGGTTCAATGCAAAACCTATCCAAGTGCTGACTATGGAAGCGACCACCTTCCAGTTATTTTCAAACTAAGGATGAACCTTCGGAGTTTCCAGTTATTTGCAAACTAAGGATGACATTTGCGTGTTGTATTGCCCTCTGGATGCTGCACTAGGCAGCATCCAGAGGGAAATACAACACGCTCCTGAATTACTTCAACCTACAGAAAAAGTGCTAGTGACATCAGAAAACAACATGTTTCCAGAGGAAATGAGACCCAGAAGAAAAAACGGGTGGGTGACTGAAGAGATTCTTCACATGATGCAAAGGAAACAGAAAACTATGCCAAGACATGGAACTAAATACAAGAAACTACAAAAGAAAATAGGGACCAGGTGCAAGGCAGGCTAAAGAGGAATGGCTCAACAACAAATGTGCAAAGTAGAGAGATTGAGCAAGACTACTAAAGAAGAGATGCATAAAAAAATAAGGGTGCTAACAGGACAAAGACTATACTCTTCAACAGAATGTATATAATTCACGGATAGAACGATCATTTTGGAGAAAGAGGAAATACTCCAGCGTGGGAAGCGTATATAAAAGATCTCTTCCACGAAAAGAGAGAGCAACCGATAGTAAACAAAGATGCTGACTGACCGGAAATACTAAAATCCAAAGTGAAAGCTGCAATGGCCAAACGGAATTGGAACAATGCAGCTGGACCAGTCATTATTGTAAGCTGCTGACAGCCTTAAAAGAGTTTGGCGTGGGGAAAATCACGGAAATAATATATGAAATCTAAAATAGTGGTATAATAACAGATGGTCTAAGGAAATCAATTTTCATAGCTCTGCCTTCTTAGGCAGAGCTATGAAAATTGATTTTCATCAGGCGCAATCGAATGCAAACTTCACCGAACAATCAGTTTGATGAGCCACATAACGAAACTCATTATCCAAATCCTGATAAATAGAGCGAGAAGCAGAATCACACCGGAAATAGGACCAGAACAGTGCGGTCTCCTCAAGGACACTGGAACAAGCAAGGCGATATTTATGCTTAGGATTTTATCAGAGAGGGCGACACAAATGAAAAAGTGAGTTTACCTATATTTTGTAGAATATTCGAAGGTGTTTGACAAAGTAAGCCACAAAGAATGCTCAGCAACCTCGACATATTTGGCAAAGACATCAGAGTAATCAAGAACTTCTACTGGTAGCAAACCGCCTGCTCACGGGCAGGAAACGAATTCAGCAGATATACAAGGATAGTAATGTGCGTAAGACAAGGATGTGTCTTTTCGCAGGATCTATTCAACTTGTACAGCGAGACTATTCTGAGGAGGACCCGAGAAGTTATACCAGGATTCGTCATTGACGGTCACAATCTAAACGACATAAGATACACAGATAATACAGTGCTGATAGCAGACACGGAAAAGAAACTACAAGACCCCTGCAGAAAGTAGCTGAAGAGAGTGACAAAAAAGGACTATAAATAAACTGCAAGGAAACCGAATGCATATTCATCAGCAAAAAGGGCAGCCCAAAATGTCAAATACAGGTAAAGAATACTAACATCAAGCAGGTACAAAAATTTAAATACCTGGGAAGTGTTCTAACAGAAGACGGAAAGTGCACACAGAGATCCGAAGACGAATTTGCATGGCGAAGGAGGCATTCCAGAATTTGAGTAAAGTATTAAGAAACAGGATAATTTCGCTAGAAACAAGGAAGAGAGTACTGGATTGCTATGTAATGTCAGTTCTTCAATATGGCAATGAAGTAATTGAACTGTAGTTCTACAGAAGGATGCTGGGAATATCATGGATGGAACAGGTGAGCAATGATGAGGTTTTAGAAAGGATGGAAACGAAAAGAAAATTAATACTGAGCATCAAGAAAAGACAGTTGCAATTTTTGGGACATGTGATGAGGAAAGAAGGCTTGGAAAATCTGACACTCACAGGTCAGATAGAGGAAAAACGAGACGGAGAAAGCAATGGAAAACATATATGAAGGGCCTGAGCAGATGGATGGCAGAGCGGGGTTTGGGTGAATAACAGGGGAAAGCGAGCTAAGAGCTACCAGGGATAGTGAGACGTGGAAGGCTATGATCGCCCACGTGCTGAATGGACATGGCACACAGAAGAAGAAGAATACCCATTTGATCCTCAAAACACATCACATATGACAAAAAACAAAAAAAAAGAGATACTAGAATTCCTAGGAATTCTGAATAAATATCATTTTAGTTTTTCTAGAAACCCAAGGCTTGTGAAGAAATATAAAAAGCTAAATGATAGAATTTTCTTGAAGAAGTTTATTTATGAACACACGTATTGGTCCAGCAAAAGACAAAAAAAAAAACCCAAAGTACTGGGAAAATAGTTAAGATTTTGAATATCGGAATTTTTAGGGTAAGATAAAAATTGATTAATGACTCAAAAAGGTCAATATATCAAAAGTTGGTGTTAGATGGGATTCCCCTGTGGATCTATGATTAATGGTCTTTGTCAAACTTCTTAATGTGATCAGAGTGCTCTCTTAGATCAAATCAGTTGTTACTGAATCTATAATGGAAAACGACCTTACTTCGAAGTCAGCTTAGCACTACAGTTTAGTCAAAGACAACTGAGCAAGACGTCAAAGATCGCGAATCCATCTATTCAGGCAAGAAGGTTTATAAAAAATGGTTACTCCCTCTTAGAGAACAAGTCATATTCTTCCTTAGTCTTCTTCCAGATTACACGAGAGACACACGCATACATGGTTACTGTTTTCGATGGAAATATGTATCATAACGTAGTAGAATAACTTTCGGTTGTCTATCTCGTTTTTCTTCCAGTAAGAGTTGCCATCACCGTGACTTAAAAAAAGATACAAAGAGGACAAACGAACATAATGAGAACAGTTACAGCTTTCCCTTCTGCAAAAATTCTGTCAATTGTTTAAAAAAATATCTGTCAGCTTTTTTTTAATTAAAGAATATTAACACCAGCCCTGATTACTAGACATCCAAATCAAAGAAAGGAGTGTGAATTTGAGTCATTGCTGCAATGTAAAAATAAATAAATCTAACGTTAAATAACTAACTGTTGTGGATTCCGTGTGAGGAACCACACAAAATAATAAACAACAAAACAGATATGGAGATAGAAAAGTAGGTTATATTGAACGTAATATAAAAACTTGAACGCAGGTTAGTAAATAGGAATACTATTAGCAAGAAATAAATATATAGAAGTTTTGAAGTGAAGTCGTTGGAAATAGTATATCCGTATATATTATTCTAGCTGAGTGGAGCTCAGAGCTAGTCTGACTTCCGATGCGGTGGTCTCTGAGTAAGTTCGGTATCTTTCGGTAACTTACGTATCAGTTCCGGCACTTTCCGATGACTGTAATGGATCTCTTTGAATACTCTCTCAACTCTATACCAGGAGTATATGTATACTCTTTCGAGTCCATTATCATATACAAAAAGGGGAGATCCCACAACATTAACCATATTTTGCAATTAACACGAGGATATAAAACACACTGGTTTTCTTTAAGCCTTTGGAAATGCTCGGCTCTCACCGTTGAAATCAATTTGAAAGATGATCAATTCAGTGAGCTTTGTTGAAGAATACTAATTAGTAAACTCGATCATTAATGATCTGGCGAGTGTAATACTAAGTAGATTTGCCACGCATATGAATTTGTTTCAGAAAGTCGTCAATTATGGAAGAGAATGATATATAATTTTGAAGTGACTCCGAAATGTGAATACCGACAATTATTAAGATGATTGAAAGCATATGACATATATGGAGGCTTTATGAATAAGTTGATCTACAAAGGAACGATAACAATCGGAAAGAGACGGCTGATGTATTTACGACACATAACGAGGAAAGAAGGCTTGGGGACTTACAGAAGAAATATCATTTGAAGTAATAATTGGATAAAAAAATCATTAACTCTTTTGAAATTGCTTTGTTTACTTTTCGGATGCGAAGCTGAGTAAAATAATCTGAATGAAAACGCATGAATTCCTTTAAAGATCAAAAAGAACCTAATTGGGTTATTGTTTTATATTATCGCTGAAAAACAAAAAGAGAAACAAGCATATATAAAAATATAATCTTATATTTTTGTTATTTGATAGTGACGCTTGTGGGATGCAGGAGGGCAACCAGAGAGAGTTGGCGCACACGAAGGGGCCATCGGGAGTCAGAAGTCAGCGGTGGTCGCTCCAGCCAAAATTCTAGAATTTATATAGTCATAAAACTCCCTACGCGACCCACATGGCTACGCCTCTTCATCCGCGCATTTTTGCTTTTTTTAGATAAATATTTTTTGCGAATAAATATTTTGGTCTCTTGTTGACCGTTGTAAATAGTTTTTTTAAAATTTTAAAATTAATTATGCTGAATAAATTTCTTTAGAATTAGGCCATTTTTTAAAATTTTCATTTATTTATTACCAGATTACATGGTAAAATTTTAATATGTACATTCTAATGTGTGGAATATACGTTTCTGGCGTAAATTGGTCATGACTATGATCCTTCAGTGAGCGAGAACCTGCCGTATGCGATCGGTTTTTGATGGCAGTAGGGATGGTCGCATACGAGAGGTTCTACTGGGTATGTAGACGACATTAAATACAACCAGCCAATAATTGTGTTCCATATAATCTTCTGTTCTTACAACTAGGCGTATAGAAAAACGTAACTGAATATTGTTTAGCAAAGCAGAAGTAACACTGGGACTAAAATAAAATAAATTTAAAACCCGACGCAGGCCATTTTGCGGTAATATTAACTTAGGGATCACTTTTCTGACTGAAACTGATTATACATAAATATATACATATCCATATAAAACAATGTTACTATAAACAAATATTTTGTAATAGCAAATAGAAAAAAAAATTAACATATTTTAAAAACGAAGTGAATGTTCAGATTTTTTTCCTCTAAAAATCATAATTGTTTCTATAGCATTGTTTTGAGCATTCCACATTCGCGAAATCAAATAAGGAAGCTTTGCCGTGTTTGTTTATCTAAATGCTTTTTGCAAAGCTCGCAAGAATAAAATAAAAATAAAACCTTTTCTCTTAATTCCTAATAGAAATAAAATCGATTTAAAATAAATTAGATTCTTCAGTTGCCAGAAACAAAGACAAAAAAACAACATTTAAGAAAATACGTTACATTGCATTTATTTTATGATACAACGACCAGAAATAAAGTTTAAAGTCATCCAAAATTGGTTCACAAAGATAAATTATCCACCCGTTATGCTTAACGTAAAACTGTAGTATTTAGTAGAGACTTATATTTTTAAATACCTAACGGATATTCAAGGAAAATAATCCAGTTAATACAATATTAATACAATATTAATGCAATAATTTACAATATTATATGCGGGCTGCAGATCTTGGAAATTTTAATTTCTTCTCTTTACTGATAGCTTCTTCCATTTCCAATTTGATCTTTTTTTTCTGTTTAAGTATAGTTCTATTTAACACCATAATTCACTACTTTTTATCTTTTATTCAGTCGATCGTGTTCGGACATTCATGAATCTATCACCCTAAGTAATACATCAAGAACAGAAGGCCATTCTGTGCCATAAAATTTCTGGTCAATGTCAGTGATTGCTTTATGGCCACATTCTTCCTATTTACCTTCCCCTATGTAGCCCCAAGCGCAATAGTGACAGTGGAATGCCTTGCTTGGGGTGAAATGATTAAAAAAAAAAACATGTCCAGAATAGTAAAGTTCTTGTTTGCTCACCAGCAGTATACTCAGTCAGTCAGTTAAGTGCCATACGTGATCATGGCCGATCATGTCTCGAAAGAGACATGACTGACTGGGCAGAAGATTATCCCGCAGTATGTTGCCATTGCTTTTTAGCGTATACTGGTTGCCAGCCAAGGCTATAGAACTCAATCTGTCCTGTTATTTAACCCATAACTGGATAGGCGAATTAATACTTTTCCCAAGGGTATTTGTGCGTAAGTGAATGCAATGAATTCAATTCGAATTCGAACTCGGCTCTCCGATTTCTCGTTCCGAGCCGATATCCACTATAACACAACGCACATCCCCAGCAGTATACTACCAAGCGCATTCTGCTTTCGCGTAAGATTGTAGAAATCTTGAAGATGGACACATAAAGCTGTTAATTAGTTGAATGTTGTCTCCAAGACAAGTGAAGTAGTTCTCAGCACCTGAGTGTAAGTATCATCAAGCTCAGACTTTAGGTTTTTAGTTAATATCCAAGCAGTGGCGCTATAAATAACCAGAACCTTTACAGTGGCTTGAAAAGAATTTCTGTTTTAGGCTGTCTTTTCAGTCAGATTTCTATTTTACATCCATTTTATTCAAGGCTTTAGTTATGAAAGTTTTCCCACACCTTTCAGTAGAATTTATCTCGCTTCCTAAGTTTGTAAAAGATTTGATCAATTTTATCGATTCACCTGAGACAGTTTGCATCAAGCCTTGCTGGTTGAAAGAATTCATCATCTGTTCTAATAGTAATTTTGAGTTATCTCCCTTAGATATTGTTTTTGCACTTTATTTTGCCATTACTTCTACTTGATTAGATCATAATTATCAATTTTCTATTCCTATTTTCTATGTTATTGTCATTATTCCTGAAAGTCTGAAAGATCTACATTTCTAACTGCACTCGCTGACTTCATTAATAAAGTTTTTCCTTCTGAAATTCAATTTTAAAGTCCTTTTGCAGTTTGGCATTCTCTTCATGTGTTCACTTTACAGCACTTACTGTTTAATTGTTTTGTCAGCAATTATGAAATCAATTTCATTTTTGTCTTTTAATTTAAAGCTTTTCTCGAGTTCATTTACGGCCCCTTCTTTATTGTATCCCGATGAGAAATCAATAAAGATTCCAACTCTCTTATTACTATATCCTCTTCTGTCTTGCTCAGAACTAAGCTTCTCCGACCTCATAGTCTCCTTATTCTCGAATTGAACTCAAGCATAAAAATTACTGAATAAAGTTTCATCAGTATTTAATTTTACTAATGTCAGAAAAGGTACGAAAGATTGGCATAACCTAATTGGCAAGGCTCAGTGAAAGGATGGCGGAGCAAGGTTTGTGAGAGATGGCTAAAGGTCAAATTTACTAAGAGCTACATAGGTCAGGCAATTGTGGAGAGCCATGATAGCCAACATCCTGAAAAGTCACGTTACATAGGAATTTTCTTGTTCATGAATCCTTCACTTTTCTCATATGGACTTCTCAAATTGGTGCAGAGACTTGGAAAATATTCTGATCGTATTTTCGCATGATATGATTAACGTCCAAGTTCCTCTTCCTGATATAATGAAAGGAATTTCTACAAAGATTTTTTAAAGAATTTTCTTTCCTTTATAATGAAATCAAACTTTACTTACAACCGTCAGTAATTCTTTTTTTAAACCGAGTCCCATTAATATCTGCCAGGCAACATTCTTTATACGAGCAAAATTTTTGTCACTTAGCTGATTGATGTTGCATCTAACAGACAGTTTTGCAGAATCAATCCATTTACTCGTCAGGGGCTATCACAGGTGACGGTTTATACTTCTTGATTTTTTTTAATATCCACTTTGCACTGATGTGAATTTTTTTTATTATTGTGTATGTGTGCGTGTGTGTTTGCGTTTGTACTCATGTGCCGGACTGTGCGTATGTGCCGGTGTGTAGGATGTCTTTGTCATTTGTGCTTTTCGTCGTTTTCATAACTTTTCCCGCACTCCTTATTATTTTATTTATAATATTTCTCTCTTTTCAGATGGCTCGAAGTTTGCATCCAAGTATGAAACAGACATTTGCCACTCGCTGGTGACCTCATTATCCACGTTCAGATTATAAATGCCCTATCTTGAACAATCAGACAACTCGAATAAAAAGTTGTAGTGAATGCTTTTTTAGAATCAATCCTACATTCCGCAAAACCAGAATTCAAAGAATTAGTGCTTGTGGTGTGCGAGGAGGTTTCAAAATAACCATATTCGAAAATATGATTGCCATGAATAGGCAAAAATATTTATCACCACCAATTATGATTAAAATATAAACAATAAAATTGAAAAACAGGCCAGCCAACCGGTTTTAAACAGAGCTAAATTGAGATTAATAAAGAAATAATGATCGTTTTACGAAAATGCACAGGATGTAGAGGGAAGAAAAAAGAAAAATATATTAAATGGAAATGAGATGAAGGCCAAATATTTGTTGGCAGCAATATAACTTTAACAGTAACTCGCTTAGCAAATCTATCAGTCAGATCCCATCTAAGAGAGACGCAATAAAACAGGATATCTTTGTACTATAGTTGGTTTAACTTTACTGAATTTCAATATCTTATAACTAATTATCGATTGGAAAAGATCCAATGGATAGTCATTATTAGAGAGAGTGGGAGTAATATACCTGAGTTTATCATTGAACTTAGTTTTAGAGCACATTCTCAAGGTCTTATCAGTAAGGGTTTTAATTAATTTAATTTTACGTTTTCGGGAAAAAATTCCACCTGTTATACAAATCAGTAAATGTCGGTTTTCGGCAAACTGAAGTAAGAAAATAGAGGAAAATCTGCTCACCAAAACATCAAGAAAAGAAAGGAAGAATTAATTTCCTTTTCTTGTGCAACTTTTAAAGCTAGAGGCATATTAAGGGACGAAAGGAAATGGTCCGCTTCAATCTCATCGTTAAAGAGACAAAAGGTGTCACCTACATAACGGAAATAAACATCGGGCTTAATAGATTCAGAAAAATTTGCTCTCCTCATAAAATCCAACAAAGATATTTGCCAAAATGGGTCCCAAAGGCGAACCGATTGAAACACCATCAATTTGCCTATACATGACGTCGTCGAAGTGAATTGATAACTTTATATTGCTCTCTGTTCCATTTTGACACAATAAAAGAAACCGGAATACCTGCATAAGAATGCACAATATTATTAAGCTTAGCCTTAAGGTCACTGGCTGGATCAGGCTGAAGTCTGGCTAACTGGACAAACAAAATTTCAGACTCTGAATAAATCTCCTCTTGTTTAATATACAAGGGGATGGACAGAAATTCACTCTATGCGAGAAAATAGACAAACTCTACCATGAACTGAGATGAAGAAAGTTTCAGTTTCTGACCACCACTAGCATCAGCGAAACAACCAAATTTCCTATAAATTAAATGATGCAATTTATTTAAGACGTTTCATCTCAAGTCGAGAAAAAATTCGCTCATGAATCAGTGCAGCATGACGAAGAAAACGAATTCTATCAAAATAAAAAAGTAAATTGACTATATATATATATATATATATATATATATATATATATATATATATATGTTTATATAAGAAAAAGTAAGGCCTAAATCAAGCAAACCATCATGATGGTTCACCTGAAATAGGCCTATACTCCCGATTTACCATAAAATGACGGGTCTGCCTTAATATTTTCTTACATACAGCATACATACATACAGCATACTTATATATATATATATATATATATATATATATATATATATTAATATAATAATTATACTAGTGTCGAAAACCTTCCTCGAAAACTGTCGAACGAAGGAAAAAATGGTTGGAAAAGAAAGAGCTTAGGGCATGAAAGACAGTCAAAAGTGTTCGGAACCGAAATCAGTACGAAGCCCAAAGAAAAAACCCGACACGAGTAATAATCTAACAGAAAGCGTGCAATAAATAGGTAGAGCAAACTAAGTAGCACCTAATGAGCCAAACGAACCTACCTAGGTTTCTCCTAAACGGATCGTCAAGGAAAGCTGGCTGAAGAGGAAAAGAAAAAAAAAACGACATGACCAGGAAATCAAAGAAAATACATAACACAAGGGAAGGGGAGGTTAGCAATTTTATTACTTTTAATTTTTAATTTTCAGGGGCAGGGGTAGAAGACAAAGACTAAAACAAAAAGGTGCTATACCACGATAGATAGGCCTAATCTAATAGCCAGGGTTTCCTAGGCCTACAATTATTCAGGATTTCAGTCTTAGAATTCAGCCAATTTTTCTTTCTTTCCTTTAGCCAGCTTTCCCTGACGATCCGTTTCTCTCTCTCTCTCTCTTTCTCTCTCTCTCTCTCTCTCTCTCTATATATATATATATATAATAGTCATCCGCAGAGAGATCTGTTTCATTGTATCACAGCTCATCAGTACGGTTAGACATCCGATTGCTTTTAGCCAGAATTGACACCCAACCAAATTGACATAAGTCGGGGCCTAATTCCAGTTGAATTCATTCTTATTATTTCGCGTGCCGTGTCACTTCGGGACAAAGACGACAATAACCTTCCACGTGTTTCTGTCCCTAGTATCTGTTAATATATTTTTCCTTGTTATTGCTCCCAAACCCTGATCTCTCATCCATTTGCTTAAGACCATCAAGTACGTCACTCGCTGTTTTCCATTGTGTCTCTTAATGTTTATCTGCCCTGTGAGTATCAAACCTTCCTTCTTCATTAAATATCTCAGAAACTTCAACTGATATTAAATATTAGTTTCCTTTTTCTTTCCATTCTCTCCAAATCTACGTTGTTGCCCACATATTTGGTCCATGGTATCCTCAGCATCCTTCTGTATAACCATATTTCTTTTTCTTCGAATCTCTTCTTCATCTTTGAGAAGATTGTCCAGCATTCTCTGTCATACAGAACAGATATAATGTAAGAGTTCACTACTCTTTTCTTTGTTTGCAACGAAATTTTCTTATCTGCAATAGCCTGCTTATCTGTTGGAATGCATCTCTGGCTATAACAATACAACTTCGGATCTTTCGCACTTTCTGTCCTCTTTTAGAACACTCCCCATGTACTTCAATTTAAGTAAATGCTTGATTTTAATATCAGTCAGTCAGTTAAGTGCCATACGTGATACACACTTGGGCGATCATGTCTCGAAAGAGACATGACTGACTGCGTAGAATATTAACCCGCAGTAGGTTGCCATTGCTTTTTGCGGTAGACTGATTGCCGACCAAGGCTATAGAACCCAATCTGTCCTGTTATTTGACTCATAACTGGAGGGAAGAGACGGATTAATACCTTTCCCAAAGGTATTTGCGCGTAAGTGAATGCAAGGAATTCAACTGGAATTCGAACTCGTTCCGGGCCGATACCCACTGCGCCACAACGCACATCCTGATTTTAATGTATTTGATCTGTAATTTACATTTTCGTGAATCTTTTTTTGCTGGTGACCTTGCACTCAGTTTTCTTGTGGTTCATGTTTAATTCTTTCTTCCTGTGTCCTTTCGCTACCGCCTGTTAACGTTGTTTTTTCAACTTCCTTTCCGTGTCTGCTGTCAGCACGGTGTCTTTTGCATATCTTATATTGTTAATATTGTCCGTTGTCCTTTGCATGTCCGAGGAATTTCAGCCGTCTCTTCCTGATGCTCAGTATTAATTTCCTTTTTGTTTCCATCCTCTCCAAAACCTCATCATTGCTCACATGCTCGGTCCACGATATCCGCAGCATCCTTCTGTAGAATCACATCAGCTTCAAGTTTTTCCTTCATCTTTGGTGCTATTGTCCAGTATTCATCCGAAGGCGAATTGACGTGGCGATGGAAGCATTCCTGAAGTTGAGTAAAGTATTCAGGATACGGTCGAATAGTAATGGTTTATCGCTATCGAAATCCTGCGCTAGACGTTTAAAAATATTGTAACGATAATATATGAAGCATATAATTACTAGAGAATATACTTACTTTTTCATTTTCTAGTCTACATTTCTAGATTAAATTGATATTTTTTCCTGCATTTATTATCGATTTGATCTTTCGCATTGAAACAATTACTGATGACTTAAACTATGGAAGTAGATATTAATCACGCAATGAAGGGAGATAACTTGAAGCCTACTTGGCCTCAGTCCCAGAGGTCATGCTTCGGGTAATTTGAAGCACTCTGGATTATCTACTCGAGTATTTATATGCATGGGTGCCTCTATTTATATTCTATATGTTGGGTGCTGGTGCTGGTAGGGGGCATTATTTCGAATTGGAGTTGACACTAATGAGCAGTGTGACTGCATCTATTGGGCTACACTTTCATTGATATCATTTATCAACGGTAATATTTAGCGTTTATTAAAGTATTCAAATAATGCAACAAGCCATGGTGGACTTATGTCTGCCTGAAACTCAGTAATTGAGTTTGACGTTAATGTTATGTATGCTGCCACTTTAATCTTGCATATTTCTCAATGTTACCCGCAATGAAATATGGAAGAACGTCTTTCAGTTAGAATGATTTACGATCTTATATTATGCTTCAATCAATGGTACGCCTTTCCAAACTTTGTTATATTGTAACTTTTAGGCCATAAATAAACGATATAGGTATTTATATTAAAATTCAGAAGTTCTCTAGCAAAGATATTTCACAATCGTAAAAGTTTTGATGAAAGAAAGAGCACAGAGAAAAGGATTGAAAAGAAAATGATTATATATATATATATACATTAATAAAAAAAGAAATGATTTATTTTTCTTTTACTATGTGCCATGTCCATTCAGAACATTGCCAATTATGTCTCTCAAGAATGTCTTACCCTTTGTAGCCCTTATTAAATTTTATGTTTTCGTTATTTTTCCTAATGCCTGCTCTGCCAACAAGCTTATTAGGCAGGTTATATGTTATTTTCAAGTTGAATTCATTGCATTCACTTACGCACATATACTTTTGAGAATGTTATTAATTCACCTCTTCCCTCCGGTTATGGGTTAAACAACAGGACAGATTGGGTTTTATAGCATTGGTCGGCAACCTGTCTACCACAGAAAGTAATGGCAATCGACTAGAGGAAAATGATCTGCCCAGTCAGTCATGTCTCATTCGAGACATAATCGCCCAAGTGTGTTTCACTTATAGCACTTAACTGACTGATGTATTATTTTCCTCTGTCCCTCTTGCTTTCAGTATGTTCTGTGAGTGTCAAAGTTTCCAGACCCTCTTTCCTCATTATATGCCTTAGAAATTTCACTTTTCTCTTTTGCTGCGTGGTATAAGTGTCCTTTTTTGTTTACATTTTCTATTAAAGTACGTCGTTGTTGACATATTCAGTCTGTGTTATTCTCAGCATCCTTCTGTAGAACCACATTTATGTTGCCTTAAATCTTTTCTTCATCTGTGGGAAGATTGTTCAGCATTCACTGCCATATAGGAAGACTGATATTGCACCATAATTAAGTAAACATTTCTTAGTTTCTAATGAATTTGTTTCGAGTTTATTAATACTTTGCTTTGCTTTTGGAAGGCATTTTGCCATCTTTCAGTTTTCGGGGTTGCACTTTCAACTCTCTTCTCATGTATTTAAACTGTTTTAATACCTTGGTTTTGGCATCTATGTATTCCACAACCTGAGAAGAGAGACAGGAAAACTTCGATAGACATAAAGAAGAGAGTATTATATTTTTACGTGATGTTTATTCTTCAATATGGCGGTGAATGCTAGACAATCTCCATAAAGATGAGGGAAAGATTTGAAGCAACCGAAATATGGTTCTACAGAAGGATGCTGAGGATATCATGGACAGAATATGTGAGAAACGATGAGGTTTTGGAGAGAATGGAAACGAAAAGTAAACTAATGCTTAATATCAAGAAAAGACAGCTGAAGTTCGTGGGACATGCGATGAGGAAGGAGGGATTAGAGAATATGATACTCACAGGGCAGAGGGAAAGAAAGACAGGGGAACGTAACACGTAACATAGTTGATGGACCAGAGCAAGTGGATAGCAGAGCGGGGTTTGGGTGGATTAAAAGGAGAAAGCGTTCTAAGAGCCATTAGCGATAGGAAGATATGGTGGACTATAAAGGGATACAACACATAGAAGAAGAAGAATAATTTATAATTTGTATGTTGGGCTGTTCATTTTGCTAACAAATCAGTCAGTTAAATGCCATGCGTGATACACGCTTTAGGCGATCGTGTCTCGAAAGAGACATGACTGACTGGGCAGAAGATTATCCCGCAGTAGGTTGCCATTGCTTTCTGCGGTAGACTGATTTCCGACCAAGGCTATGGAACCCAATCTGTCCTGTTATTTAACCCATAACTGGAGGGAGGAGACGGATTAATACCTTTCGCAAGGGTATTTGTGCGTATGCGAATGCAGGGAATTCAACTGGATTCGAACTCAGCACCCCCGATTTGTCGTTCTGAGTCGATATCCACAGTACCACAACGCACATCCTTTGCTAACAATTACGCATTTTATATTCTTGCAACTGATATGTAGTCTTTTTTTATTGCTTTCTTGTAGTTTTCTCATCTGTATCTGATATCAACACTGAATATTTAGGATTGTGACCCCTAATAACAAATCATGTTAGAACTTCTAATTCACTGAGAGCCGTCTCACTGTATAGTTTGAAAAAGTCCGGTGAGAAGACACATTCTTGTCTTATACCCGATTCTATTTTTGTATATTTACTGGATGTGTTTTTTGTTCTTATTCAGGCAGGTTTTTACCCATCATAAATTATTCATTATTTTAATATACTTTCCAAATATGTTAAGATTACATATCAATTCCAAAACGCTCTTGGTGATCTTTTTTAGAAAATGCTCTTGTATAATCTGTGAAACATTGACGTTGAAAAGAACGTATGGGTTTATGTTCCATCAGATTTCTCTGCATTCACATTCACACACATACGATTCAGACAACAATGAATCCATCTCTTCTCCCCATAGCTATGGTTTAAATAGCAGACCAGTCTGAGCATTCTTACCTTGAAGTAGCAACCTATCTAGGAGAAAAAAAGCTCTTACATCAAAACCACCTTGAAGACATCGCTGCTGGTACATGGGCCCCCATCTCCACGAACCTAGATAATATAATTGCCAAAATGTTTTATGATTGATTTTTATCTTTCGTTGATAAAGAAAAAAACAATAAATCCAAATTTATTTAAGCACAACATGTGAATGAAAAACAGTCTTTTGATTTAGTTATTTTTAATTTTTTGAGGAGATAATGCTGCCCTGAGTCAAGAGGGTGACTGCTAGATGACACTATGTCTGACAACAGGACTCTGCCCCTTGCTGCACAATCAGGAAAACTCGGTCATGGGTGTCAGACAGTTTCTGCAACAATATCGCCTTTTATAGACAGCAACTACTTTGATTATTATGCGTAGAGCACATTTGAGCTAGAGGCCAACAAAACTCCATTTAACAAAAAGATGAACTGAAGAAAGAATTATGGCAGAATTAACCGATTTAAACAAGGAGACCGTCCAGAAGAGATGCAGGAGATTCCGAGGTCGTCTGGAGGCCATGGTTGAAGCCAATAGCAATTGTATTGAATAAATTTGCTCTTTAGCATTTCAGATATTTTGTGTAATTTTAAATATATCTATTAAAATGAGATATCAGTGTTATTTTCAATTTTGTGTAATATATATATATATATATATATATATATATATATATATATATATATTACTTTATCGCTTTTTAGTAGATATCTATATGAGTAGATGATCCGTTTATTCATTAAACAGTACATAATTTTAATACTGAAATATTAAAGTGATTTTTCTTGTGTCGTTCTTTAGTGAAGCTTATAACAGAAGGTATTGTGCTTTTTGCAAAGAGCAGTTTCGCCTTAAAAGAGCGCCGATCGTTGGGAGGTAACTAACAAGTTAATGTCTGATTGCACCTTAAAATTAACAAAGCCTTTCACTTAAAAATATTTCTGGTTGCCCAATATTCTCCCCACCACAAAAAAGAGAGTATGTTAAAGAAAGAAATCGCGTTTAATTGAAGAGAGAGAGAGAGAGAGAGAGAGAGAGAGAGAGAGAGAGAGAGAGAGACAAATCGTGTTTAATTGAAAAAGAGAGAGAGAGAGAGAGAGAGAGCGAGAGGAACAAATCGTGTTTAATTGAAAAAAAGAGAGAGAGAAACTAATCGTGTTTAACTGCAAAAAAAGAGAGAGAGAAACAGATCGTGTTCAACTGAAAAATAAAGAGAGAGAGAAACAAATCGTGTTTAATTGAAAAGAGAGAGAGAGAGAAACAAATCGTGTTTAATTGAAACAAGAGAGAGAGTAACAAATCGTGTTTAATTGAAAAGAGAGAGAGAGAGCGAGAGAAACAAATCGTGTTTAATTGAAAAGAGAGAGAGAGAGAAACAAATCGTGTTTAATTGAAAAGAGAGAGAGAGAGAAACAAATCGTGTTTAATTGAAAAGAGAGAGAGAGAGAGAGAGAGAGAGAAACAGATCGTGTTTAATTGAAAAAAGAGAGAGAGAGAAACAAATCGTGTTTAATTGAAAAGAGAGAGAGAGAGAGAGAAACAAATCGTGTTTAATTGTAAAAAAACATTATGGATATCTTTGTTAAAAATATCGGGTTTGGATTATATTTATTGGTTTATTCTTTTTCTACAGTTTATCGACCTTTTGCAGATTATCTAAAGCCAGTCTTTTTAGATTGTAAGATTAAAAAAAATGTTTTAGTGATACAAGTTTTACCATCTTAACTCACAGCTGGTGGAAGAATAGGTAGAGTCATTTCCAATTTTCCTTTTCCCAATGATATTTGCATGTACGTGAATATAACGAACCCAATGGGAACAGGAAATCGGTTCACCGTTTATTGATTCTGAGCCATTATTAATTTCACCAAACACTAACATCAAAGCTTACAGAACCTGACATTCCCCTTGCGATCACCCATCTACGCACTGATCAGGTTGATCCTCTAGCCACCCCACAATGTTTTCATAAGCGGCCGCAAGAGCCAAAAAACTAGATTTGCATAGACATCCAGTGTCCGTCATGCCCCGCACCAGTAAAGCAGGGACAAGCATAAAAACAGAGCCTCGGGAGGCCAAAACCAGTTGAGACCTAGCTCGGATTGAAGAGCCAGTCCAAAGTACGGAACCGAAGACGTCTTACCGCCGTTGCCAGCCTTACCCACCACACTCAAAGTCAATTATCGGTGTGAAACGAAACAAAGACATTTTGAATCGCCACAAACTTAAAACTCCGATTGGAGTGAAGTGATATCGCCAACCAGAGACTTGAATTAATGATAAAAAGAAAAACGCTTCGTAAATTACTACTTAGAAAAATTGGTTAAAACTTCAAATTCCGTTGCTAGCTTGATAGGAAAAGGGTTTGGGAAAAAAAGACGATTTGTGATTATTTTACTTTGTTACGTATTCGGGCGTCGTTTTAATTATTTTTGGTGCCACTTCGTTTACACAACTGACTTGGTTTGACTTGTCGGAGAGACACAAGCGAGAATTCCACGTGACTTCCTTGAGATTAAATTTCAAAAGATGAGCAAGGGAGATCACAGTTGGAAGAGTCAACTCGAAGACCAGCTACTGAATCGACGCCATGAACAACCAGCCGCAGCAAGGAGTCACAACTATAGACTGTGTCGCAATTTTTGGACAAGGGCAGCATTCTCCAGGTCCGAAAATCATCATATTCCACAGAACTAATATTTTCAACAATCTTCTTTATTTCATGTCAGATTTGATTTTTTAATCAAATCTCACTTGAAATCTAAGAGAATGCCAAAAAACATCTGCTCACTGTAACAAGCAATGAGTTCCAGGAATGTTTCCTTCAAAGGAAACGATACTGGATAATATGTGTATGACTTCAATTGGTGGAATGCTTTGAAGGAAATTAATACTGAATTGATACATAATATAGTTTTCTTTTCCTATTATGACTCTCGATAATTTTCATCAGATCTTATATATATATGTATATATCTGTGTGTGTGTGTGTTGAAAATGAGATAGAGGCAGTGAAAGAGAGAGAGAGAGAGAGAGAGAGAGAGAGAGAGAGAGAGAGAGAAAATGAACGAAAGACACGTTTCATATTAAAGTAGACCATATAAATTTAATCGAATATTTTATTCAACTTGAAAGGGAATTGGATCAAACAACCAGATGAAATATAATAACGATGAACTACCGCTGATTTAAAAAATTTTTTTAATTAAATTGACGTTAACGATGTTAGTTAAAATGCATCTGAGCTTTACTAGATTTAATTTAAAATATTCAAATATAATTTTCAAGCCTGAATCATCTTTTGTATAGTTTGACTGTATTCTTGATGAAATGTTGTAACCTATTCAGATACCAGGTGTTATTATGGAAGGCAATTCTTTTTCTTTTATGTGCCGTGTCTCTTCAGGACGTAGGTGATTATTGCCGTCCACATCTTCCTATAGAAGCCAATAGTTTAAAAAAAGTGTAAATTATAACTTTCAGAATATACTTATATTTTACTAGTTTTTACACGTGAAAATTTCATTGTTTTTCCTATATTAATATTCATTGTTTTTCCTATATTAATATTCATTGTTTTTCCTATATTAATATTCTGATAAATCTTAATTGTCAGTTTAATGATTGAGTAAACTCATGGTGAGTTCTATAATACAATATCCGTACAAATTCTCCTATCGAGTCGTTAAACATATTTGGCATAACGATAATCTTGGAAATATCTCGATTACGTGAATTATCACGTTGATTATTGTGAAATATCCTGTGAAATCAATTATTGAACTTCATGTTGGAATTTGGTTCGCTACTACCAATGACCACTAGATATATAACCAACTACTATGTCCACTACGCCACCGCCCCGAAGGACTTTAGTGGTGTATTTTTGGAGCCTTTTATATTCAGTGTCAGATGGATTTTGACAGTTGGATTATGTTAGTGGGTTCGTGCCACTTATCATAATTTCAACGAAAAATCAACAAGATAATCCACATCAGACTACCTATAGACATCTGATGATGACCTGAGGGTACTTAGTCGAAACGTTGTGTCTATTATAACACCTATATCAACCAAGATGAGAACAAAAGTTAGAAATAATTCCAATATTATTGAAAATTACTCATCTCAGAAATAAATACTAAATATGGGCTTAACAACCTTAACAAAATATTGAAATAACAATCATAAATATGAAAGCTGGTTTTTATTTTAATAGGTGGGTACAAATGAATATATTTTAAATTAGAAACATGTTCCATTTCACTGAAACGACCTTTGAACGCTTCTATATTTCATTTCTTTATTTTTCTTTCTTTCATTCATTGAAACCAAGTAGCGCTTTTTTCCCTCTTTTCACACAATCAAATCGGTATAATCCATTATTTAGTAAGTATTGACAAGAAACGTTAAATACTTTTATTGCCCATTCTTTCTTTATTTCTTTTTTTGTCGAAAACCAGTATTGTCTTTTCTCCTCTTTTCACGCCATCAAAATCCCCATCTTAACAACATTTAACTTAATAATTTTAAAATAATTCAGCAAATGATGCTATTTTGTTTATGGTAACTAGAAATTTGGCGATTGCATTAGTATTGTTTACATCGTTCGATACTGTGCGGCTGAAAACTTGCTATTATTGCGGTCAATATATTTGTCGTACTTTTGACTGGAGCGAACAAACTATTGGTCATCACTAATTTGTGTCTCTGATGACAGAACGCAACAGAAAATATAATTGAAAGTTGCCCGGTTGCAGTGCCTCCTCCACTGCACTTAAGTGTGGTATTCAGGAGTCGGTAGAAATACCCAAGCCATCGCAACCGACTGCTTTTGAACCAGGCTCTGTTGCAAGCGCTCGGAATCCCACACATCCTGCTAGCTTGGTATGGTAAGAAAGAAAAAAGCAGACACTTTTCGACATTTTTGATAAAAAAATGTTCTTAGCAGCCTCATCTGTTTCTCTCTCTTTCTTTCTTTCTTTCTTTCCTTCTTTCATTTTCTCGCTGAAACAAAGTATTTCATTTCTTAGCTTTCCCCGCGATTGTTTTGATCTATTATTTATGAGGTATTGGCTAGGCGTCTCGGTCGCGCAAACTAAAAAAGTGGGGCAAACACAATCGTAATATGACACGTCTATGACAAAGAGACTTTAAAATCTAATTCCATTAAAGTAATTTTAAGTAATGTATGTGAATGTTGGACCGTTCTGAGCCTTGAACGAAATGCTTTGTATAAATAGACCATCAGCACGACTTGGAAGGCAAAAGTTTTAGTGGAGAATAATATATGAGCAAAACGAAAACAATATTAGTGCAAAGAAGATGTCAGCGAACGAATAAAAACAGTTGAATTTAATATTAAAGTCGATAGAGTAGAAATGTTAATCATATCATTAACCGTTTCCCTATAAGGTATTCATTGACTGAATAGCTAGTACCATTTTATAAAATCTTTCTGTGAAAATAATTTTGAAGCAAAATCGATTTCTGAATTCAATTAAGCTTTACGATTTCTTCCTAACCTATTGTGTTATTATGTTAGAATTTATTTCTGAGATAAGTAATTTTCAATATCTTGGTATTATTTCAAACTATTCATTGATGAACACCTGATGATGACCGGAAGGTACTTGGTCGAAAACCTGTGTCTATAACAACATCTATATTAATCAAAATGAGAAAAAATAGTTTGAAATAGTACCAAGTATTGTGTTATTTCAATATTTTGATTATGTCTGAGTTGTCTATATCTGTTGCGATAAGATCAGTCAACAACTTACTATCTTGAATGGACTAATCGTGATAAGTAGTTTTGGGTAATTGTATAGAAGAGTATAATGCTATTGCAGTGACTTCTGTCGTGTTAAGGTTTGCGTTTTAGCAGATTCCACATCGCAACAATATACATTGTAGTTATTTTAGTTGGTGAAAATCCTCAAGTGATGTGGTTTTCCATCATCCGTTGCTTGGGACTATTTATCGTCAGTCCACAAGGTTTGAAGACCGATGGTCCTAGCTGTACAAACTAGCGATCTAGAGCAAACCTTCCTATATTGCAATCTATTCTATTTTCAATTTTCGTATAGAAAAAATTGAATAGAAACTAAAAACGTCCCCGTGTTCTACTGAGTGAATATAACTTATCCATACATCGAGTTTATTTGTTTAGTATTTACTAATATTACATCCTGAATTTTTATGATGAATTCAGGATATGTACCATGACTGCTCTCATTATAAGTTCAGATTATAATTTCTGTTTTGGGAAGGTTCATCTTCAGTCTTATATCTTGGTAGAGAACATTGATTTTTTCTTCAAGATCATCCTTATCTCAGCTATATCAATCAGTATAGACCACATGAGAAAAGTAATAAAAATAAATGGTGGCTGTATTGAAAAATGTAGTAGTATATTTTTTTAATCGTTTCACTCCAAACACAGCGGTAACGCCACTGATACGCAGGGGGCTACACAAGAGCAAAAGATTAGATAGGAGGAGAGTAAAGATAAAGACGAACCAGTTAGAAAGGAGTAAGGATGATGATAATTGCAAAAGAGAAAGGAAAAGATATACAGGGTGGTGTAGAAAGAACTAGAGTCAAGTGGTAAAGAGATGGGTATTGACGTTGCATATAAATTCCTGGAAGTTGTAGCCGTCAGGAAAGCAAGAATATGGAAGCGAGTTCCACAGGCGGGAAGTGCATGAAAAGAAGTAGAATTGTCAGTTGCATTTGGTTGATCTAACTGTAAAAGAGTGGGACCATGTTGCCAGTCTTGTTACCCGTGTAAAATCTCGTGGTGGGGGCACCAGTGACTTAAATTCGTCGGAGCAAAAGCCATGAAAATATTTGTAGAGCTACAAAATATAGGAAATAGGGGAGAACCATAATCGATCACACCCTAAAGGGAAAACGGCACATAAAAGGAGTAACGTTCCACTACAGTGAAAAAGGAATCAATGAAATTACAACCGAGACGATATCGATTATCTTTGCTCGAATGATTTTGGAAATATTTCCCCTACCCTATATCCCGAAATAATATCACTTCATTGGTATGCAACTGTTGAGGAATCATTGTATATGTTAGAACTTAAGAAGCTGCTGTGATAAACAGTCGCATAAGATTAGGTTCCGTACAGCGCCGTTTCGCGCATGGATAGGCGTCCAAGAAATCACTTCTGGTCGGCAAACCGAAGAACACACTAATCTGTAGCCTGCATCTGCAGCTGTTACCATCCCATGGTTGCCGGGGTAAATTACGCTAGGAGGGTAATGATCCCATATTTTGGGGGTAATGGATGTTTGGTTTGGGAAGAGGCAATCAGCTTATAATTTCACACTGTGTCCTTGGAATGAAGACCAAGAAACGTGGCAGACTCAACGTGGCAAACGACGCCCGAATACCCCTTTCAGTCACAAAGCCAAGAATAAATAAACTGGCATTGGCACAGGCAATAAAAGCTCAACACTCACATTAAGAATCACGGCTAGGTTACGGCTACTATACCTCTGATTATTATACATTGGTACGATTGTATTTGCGGATGTGCGTCGTGGTGCATTGGATATCGGTTCGGAACGAGAAATCTGGAGGCCGAGTTCGAATTCCAGACGTATCCCTGGCATTCACTTACTCGCAAATACCCTTGAGAAAGGTATTAATCCGTCTCTTCCTTCCAGTTATGGGTTAAATAATATGATAGATTGGGTTCTGTAGCCTTGGTCAGCAACCAGTCTACCGCAGAAAGTAATGGCAGACTACTGCGGGATAATGTTCTGCCCAGTCAGTCATGTCTCTTTCGAGACATGATCGTCCTAAGCGTGTATCACGTATGGCACTTAACTGACTGAATGAAGATAATAGTTGGAAACATAAGTAAAACTTAAGCTTAACTGACTGATTTTATCTAAAATTCCACACACACACAAACACACACACACACACACACACATATATATATATATGTGTGTGTGTATATATATATATATATATATATTGTAAGAAAGTGGCAGAACACGTAGATTTTAAACCCACTGTTCAAGCACTAAGGTATCCCAACAATGGTGAACCGTAGGGGTGAATTAACAGTTTTATGGAAAGCAGCGAAAATATTTTTGCGTTAAATTTTAATTAATCCAACGCTATTAGTCATAACTCGCGCTCTAATATAAAAATCAACTTACAGTTAAAATTATTGACCTATTTGAAGTATTATGTGGCCACACTAGATACTTTACTCAGATAAAATAATCCTCTCCAACAGTTAATTAATATCCACAAAATAAAAAATGAATATTATATGAATAAAATAAAATAAACCCATACAACACTAAAAAGTCACTCCATTTCATCCACTCATAAATATTAGTCAAATAAAAAGTGTCTACTCATTTTAAAAATCTAACGTCCCACTAAAAGAATTACCCAGACAAAATATTAAAAGACCATAAACCAGATTTCCAAACAAATTTGCCTGCGAGAATCATAAACCCGACAAGACCAGAAATTGGTCAAATTAGCAAAAGGATCCTTGAACGGATCAATGAACAAATAAAACAGAATCATGGATTCCTCCAGTGGACAAACACAAGTGATATCATAAATTGGTTTAACAACATTAAAGAAAAAAATCAACTGTTCCTTGATCCAGCTGGACATAGTGGACTACTACCCATCAATATCTAAAGACCTCTTTACTTTGGTACCGGAACTTGCCACACATTACTCGGACTTAACCAAGGACGAATATAATATTATAATGGCTGCCAAGACATCTGTTCTTATCCACAACCAAGAACAATGGATAAAAAATAACGCTGATAACAAATTTGACATTACAATGGGTGCATTGGGCTTTGCAGAGTCCTCCGATCTCATCGGATTATTTACATTATATAACCTTACTGCACACCAAGACCTAAACACACAAGACATAGGGCTATACAGAGACGGCGGTCTCATGATAGTACAAAATTCCACACACTTTTAAACAGACAAAATAAGAAAACTCATCCACAGAGAATTTAAAAGTTTGAACCTAAAAGTAATAGTCAACACAAATTTAAAAGTAGTAAACTTCCTCGATGTAACACTAGATTTAGTTAACAATAATTACCAACCATACATAAAACCCAACGAATACCCACTATACACCCACTCAAAGTCAAAGCACCCCCCAAGTATAATCAAGCATATACCCTCTTCCAGAGAATATAGAATTAGTAAAAACCCGTCCAGTGAAGAAATATTTAACACACACAAAAGTCTCTACAATAAGTCCTTAGAAAAGTGGCTACAAAAACCAATACATGCAATACATAACAAACTATAACCATAACAGGAAAAATAGAAATAGAAAAATCATTTGGTACATTTCAACCAAATGATAAACACCAAGTTAGGACAAAAGTTCCTGAATTTAAGTAAAAAACACTTCCCCACCAATAACCCTCTTAGTAAAATCTTCAACAAAAATACACTTAAACTAAGCTACACTTGCACAAACAACATAGAAAAAATCATAACAAACCATAACAAATATATCCTAAATCAACACTTAGATCAAAATAAAATTGACCACCAAAATACAATAGAAGACAACAATAAAAACCTATGTAATTGTAGAAACCCCAACAACTGCCCACTACAAAATAAATGTAAAATAAAGTCAATAATCTATCAATGCAACATAACATCAATTGAAAATCCCACTATAAATAAAGTGTATATCAGATCAACTAAGAACACTTTTAAGCAGCGCCGGTACATGCACTTAACTTCATTCCAAAACAACTTATACCGAAACCAAACATCCCTTTCTTCATACTTTTGGAATCTAAATGTCTCAAAACAGAAACCCAAAGTAAAATGGAAAATCTTAGAAAAAAACTAGAACTTGCAACTCACTTAATGACATCTGCCCTTTATGTTTAAGTGAAAAGCTACACATTCTAAAGTACTCCAACAATAGCGAACTATTAAACCATAGAGACGACTTAGCAGTATTATGCAAACATTGCAAATATTTCACGTTAAAATTTAAATAAACAAAAAAACACCTCACCCACACGACCCCACCAAAAATGCAATAAATACACATAATCAACCCTCTAAATAAATAGATAAAAAAGCGTAGAAATAAAAGAAAATAAATCCCACACCACACCAACAATAATTCCAGTTACCTGTAAATGGTAGTAAAATAAATAAAAACTATCGACACTGCAAAAAAACCCCAAAAACATATATCCCAATAAAAAATAACTTAAACTAAACGAAAAAGCAACCTGCCCAAAAGTAAGTTAACCCATACCCCTCTCCAAACCAAATAGCAGCACCCCAAGAACCATGAACGAACGACTAGACCATTCTAAAATCTCACACCACATATATTTACATCGTTATCATTAACAACGACGCCACTTCAACCACATCCATACAAGATAAATAAGAAACTTGTCTTAAACTAAGCCACCTCCCCTAACACATATATCTAAGACTACAATACGGCCGACAGAATCAAAATAAGCTCCCAACCCCACTTTCATTTAAACATCATATCACCACAAATAAACCGTTTTTACCATTTAAATTTTCATTTCAACTTCGTCACCCGATGACAAGCACCTACTAGGTAGCTTCGAAACGCGAAAATTTTTGTGTAGTGATACCATGAATTTATAAACCATTGTAACAACTATTACAATATAACGCTCTACGTATGTATCGAGCACTCTTTATAAATGTAAATGCATAAACAGAATGTTAAAACATCTACGAGTTCCACAACTTTGTTACTATATATATATATATATATATATGTATGTATAAATATATATATATATGGTGTTCTAATGCGTGATATTTTGACTAAAACATTTTAATGTTCACAGTAACATGACCTTTCGAAACTTCTATCTTTCTCTGAAAACGGAAGTAACTACCTCGACAGTCAACGTTTAATGACGGAAGCTGATTGATTTTAAGCTGCTTTTGTGCTCTCTTGTCAGGAAAACGAACTGGTTGGTTGAAACTGCGTCGAATTTTGCAGATTTGTCAGCGGACATTTTTCATGTATTTTTAATTTTTCTTTTTTTTGGAAATGGATGAATGAAGACAGCTTTAAAAATGTTAAATTGATGAACAGTTACTATTTGTTCCTTATACAATCACATTTAACTATCAAATAAGAGCTCCATAAAGTATTTTGAAGATGTAAAGATAATATTGAAGTAACCACTTGTGATGTGGGCAAAGTTGATGTAACTGATAATAACATTATGTGAATATTGTTCTATCAGTAGAGATATCAGACACTGTGATGTTTCTGATGCGCAATATGAACTCATCAAATCTCGAGGAAATCAAATACACTGAGTTTGCAAAAGCATTTGGTGTTATAAAATTAAACTACATTCCATACGACAAGCACAATGCCCTAAATAACAAATTGAAAGAAATGAAAAAGAAGGTGGACAGTATGGCTCAGGTATCTGATGCAGACTTCAAGAGTAAAGTCAGTAAATTTGTTCAACAAGAAATATTTGAAACAAAGGAACGCGATAAAAAAAATCAATAACATTGTTATCTTTGGAAATGTTGAAGACGAAACAGACAATAATGGAGTTGACATTGTTGACGCTGAGGAAAATAGCAATTATTAGTGTAACAATGTTAAACAAATTCTCGAATACAAACTGCAAATTCAAGATGTCAGTGTTGTTGAAGTGAAAAGAAGTGGCGCATAAGATTCTCAGCAAATAATAGTTGTATTTTTTAAATTTAGTAGTAGAAATAAATTGTGAACGTAAATTCTACTCCATTAGTTTCTTTTCTCGCACTTCCCGCTTATGGAATTCCCTTCCATTTACTAGCTTTCCTGACAGCTACAATCTCCAAGAATTTAAATGTAAAGTCAGCAGTTATCTCCTATTTCACTAACCTGCATCCTCTCTCTCTCTCTCATGCTTCTTTCTCCGTCCACTCCACTCTCATCAGTATTCTCATTCTTCTCTTACCCACTTCCTGACACCCCCATGACCTGTCACTCTTTCTCGTAAGTTTCCTTGCAAAACAGTGGCAGTAAAATACCTTGCTTGGGGCGACACGATTATAAAAAAATAAAATAAAAAGATAGATAGATAAATAGATAGCCCGACAGCTACAATCTGCAAGAATTTAAATGTAAACTCAAAAGCCATCTTCTATCTCACTAACCAGCATCCTCTCTCTCATGATTCTTTCTCCGTCCACTCCACTGTCATCAGTATTCTCATTCTTCTCATATCCAATTCCTGACACCCCTATAACCTGTCACCCTTTCTTATAACTTTCCTCCTATGTAAATCCCTGCAAAACAGTGGTAGTAAAATGCCTTCTTTGGGGTGATATGATAATTAAAAAAACTTCTGTGGATATATGTGGATATATGTGGATATAAAGTAAGGGATCAATTCTACATTACAATCAATATATAAACTGAAGACCGGGTGCTGTTGAAAATGTTGTTAACAGAAAAGGTTGCCATATCTGGTCGGGTGCCCCTGCTGCTCTCCTTGGGCTTCTTGACAAAATACAAAGGAGGATCTGTAACGTGGTTGATACTGACTTGGCAGACCGGCTGCAGCCGCTCTCACACCGGCGTGATGTAGCTTCCCTGTGCCTCTTCTACAAGTACTTTCATGGCTTCTGCTCCGATGAGCTTAGATCACTGGTGCCGCCTAAGCACGAATTTACACGAGATACTAGATTAGCAACTACGTCCCACTCTTTTACAGTTAAACAAATAAGATGTAACCGTAAGTTCTACTCCAACAGCTTCTTTTCTCGCGCTTCCCGCCTGTGGAACTCCCTTCCACAAGTCTGCTTTCCCGACAGTTACAATCTCCAGGTGTTTAAATGTAAGGTCAATAGACACCTCCTATCACACTAACTCCCAACTATTCTCACAACACTCTCATCAACCCAACCCTCATTCTCGGTATCCTCACCCGCCTATCACCCACCCTCTGTTATTTCCTATATTTAATCAGCCTTTCTCCACTCTACGTAGCCCCCTGCACAGTCGTGGCAGTGACATGCCTTGCTCGGGGTGAAACGCTTATAAAAAAAAAAAAATAATGGCCTTAAACAAGTGTAACAACTGCTGATAATATTCCGCCCCGAAGTTATTTATGAAGTTGTTTCGGAAGTAACTACTACTCGTGCTCTCAATCCTGTCACTAACGATATTCACCGTCGACAATAGGAATTCTACAATGAGGTAGAAGCAACCTGCGTAGAAGTTTTGATAGACGTGATACGCGATACAAAATACTTATTTATTATTATTGCTGATGTTAGTGATAGAAAAAATAAATAATTTGCTGTCGTATTTGTTGTTAAATCCATGAATCATGATAAAGTTAACAATGTAGAAGTTTACGTTATGGAAAACTAACTAAATTAGATTTTTACTGTATTAGGTGCCAATGTCGATATCGGTGAAGCTTAAATTAAATTGAAAGGTTTTGAGATATTTAGAGAGAGTCGAGAATATAGCGAAGATAGATGCTGTTTGATATATGCATATGACAAAATAACACAGTATAACTAAACAAATAAGAAGAATGGGATTTTGATGTAGAATCATTATTGGTTGTACTCCAGGATAAATGTGCGTCAATTTTACTTACAAGCATTTAAAAAAAATACGAATAAAGAAATTGTTATTGAAGATGATCAAAGAAAAAAATATCAAAAATCTTATAAAAGTACTGGAGATTTTAAATCTGGGTTTGTAGATGAGGAAACTGACACAATTGACAAAGCCTTCCTTGATAAAAATTTAGAATCTTCTGACGTACACTACCAGCCATAATTATTAGACCACCCCAGTTGTTTTTAAAGAAATGATGTATTTCATATTATTTTTAGTGTTTATTGCCAAATAGAATGATTCTTTTCTTATTATTACTTTACTAACTGTTACAAGGCAAGGAAACAAAGATGAACTCGTCCCAATCACCCTAAATTTTCTTCATTCTTTCATTGATGAAACTGCAATATAGGTAAGTATTAAATATTTATAAGTTTCTTTGATGCACATGTTTTTGTGCAGTTTTAACAAAAGAATCATTCTTTTTTCATTTACAATTATTCACTTGGCAATAAATACTTAAGAATTTGAGTTTTGTTTAATGGCATATCAACCTCTGTGGGTTATTTAATGCCAAAAAAGTGGGATTTTAAGATATTGTTTTTTAATGTTAAGTTATAGTGGGAAGGTTGATTGAGTCAAATTTTAATGAACATTTTTTGTTTTTATTCTTTTTTTATTTTAGAAAACTGAAAATATCTTCTAATTTTGAATTCAAAATTTGTTTTGCTGAGTATAATTTTTTCTTTCAACAATGTGTTATGGTAATAATTTTTCTTTAAAATGTATTGTTGGTAATAAATGTCTATGTATATATTTCTATAAAAGTGTATTTGCATACTTTCATAGTGTTTTGACCCCAGTTTGGGGGTTAACTATTTGCCCATAGATGGGACCCTAACAGGTGCTACCACTCCGGGTCAGGGTGAACCTAGGAACAACAGCAATTAAGAGGTAATTCCATGCTCTTCACAGCTTCCCAATCAGAGGCCTTCCTGTCGGATGCAGTTTACCGTCATGCCCAGAACCCAAATACTAAATAAATAGTATGAAATACATCATTTCTTTAAAACAGTGGGGTGGCCTAATAATTATTACCGGTAGTGTAATTTATTGAATAATCAAGTTTTGTTAGTTTTATAGTTGGTTGTTTTTTATCTACCACTGAGAAATCTACCCTTAATTATGTCGTGATTAAACCGTTTGGGACGAGCAATCATAGATTAAGGACGTTTGACATGATTTGTTTTACAAACGTTGCTCAATGAAAAGAAGAATATTACGATTGTAAATAAATGACAGAATATTTAAAACATTCTGATCGGAATGAATCCATTGAGACAGAATATCTGGGAAACCTGTAAAGAGGTAATAAGAATTGCCACGGATGATCTTGTTGTTTCGAAAGAATCTTGTAAAATGCGGGAAAATGCTGATTTAGTGATATTTATTTTACCAGATTAGATGGTGGAAAAGATATTGTAGAACATTACCAAGATTATATAAAGTATAACGACGTCTCCAACAGAGTTTCTTTTAATCCAATAATATGCTTAAACGCAAGATTGTATAAAGAAATGACCGAAAATCATTCCAAAAAATAATCTCGTCCCAAACACGTTGTAAAAGATGTGATTGCACTGCTTAAAATTAGTGCTTAAAGTGTGGTAATAAGCAACACAAAAATTGAGCAATTTTTAAATGTCTATGTTTCGCGTGTTCCAACTGCTGAAATTTTACATAATATCCCCGGTGTTTAAATGATTCTTCCTGAAGTTAGGGAAGGATTTACCAATGTATTCGTGGAAAAATATTCTGTTCACCATATAATTGCTGGGATTGAAATCTGGTAAGTCTCCTAGAAATGATTCCATCTAAACAGTCGTAACAAAAAGATAGTACAAATGACATTAGTGAAGACGTAAGCAAAATCTTTCAAGCATTAACACTAGAAATCGTACACTGGAATAATTTAAGTATTATTCATATTTTTAAAGAATCATGTAAAGAACTAAGAAGTTATAATACTTGCATTTGTGGTAAGCAAGAGAGTTGAATCACTGAAAAGGGATTGTTTTAATGTCAATCTGACATTTGCAAATTGATAAATTATAAACAGAATGGTCGATCATGTCTCAGTGACTTAACTGAATTTATTGACAATATTACCAAATACGTTGATCAAGGGCTATTGGTTTATATAATCTCGATTAACTTTTGATAAAGTTACCCATAAAATACTGATTAAAATAATTGAATGATTGCAGTATCTTAGTTATCATATCTAGCTGGACTGCAATCTGATTCAACAAAAATATTTCTTAAATATCTTTTATCTGCACAGTGCGATAATCTGAATGGCGTCTCTCTAATCTCAGTTTCTACGCTAATACTCATCATATTTATAAATGACAATAATGACAATATTGTTGTAACTTTGTTAATGGCATTTACATTATTAGGTCTGTTTTCTTCATCTTTGTTGCCATTTGTACGACGTTTCGACTGTTGTACGCTCCGGACTTCTTCACGTGCTAGGAATTTCGAACCGAACCCTTTATTACGATCACTGGAGTATATGAACTCTGTTCCTTGCGGGAATTCTCGATTGGAAATCATGAGTTATCTCCCTATACCTCTTCAAGTCATTTGTTCACCACTGCTGTAGCCTGTTATTGAACTCACAACTATAAGAGTCAACTGGGAAGGTTGACGAACAAACTCTTCAGTATTCGAAACTGCTGGATCTACAAACATAGAGACCCTTATTATGAAAAGTTAACTACGTTAGACTGGACATTGTATGCGCATGCCTGATGTAAGGATTCCAAGAAAAATCTTCTTTGGAGAATTACAAACACGTCGATGTAATAGAGGGGGCCAACAGAAACGCTGCAAGGATACATCGCAGCACTACCTGAAACAACATTGACCCTAAATAGCTTAAAGTTCGGGTTTAGAACCAGTCCACGTGGCGATTGGAGAGTCACCAGGCTGGCGAGACCTGAGATAAGCTATCTGAAGCTGTGGCAACCAAAAAAAAAAAATGAGAAAGAAGACGCAGAAAAACAAAAACCCAACCAGGAATCGCCTCCCTACTACCACCACTTGTCAAATTTGCGGATGAAGAATCGGACTTCTGAGACATCTTTGGACTCATGAAAACACTAACTAATGCTTCCAGTCTGGCATACTCCGCATAAAGAGTGGCTACGCATGATGATGATGACATTCGGATGTATCGAAACGTGCTTTTATAGTGAAAAATGATTTACACATTTTGTACAAATTGTCAGAAGACTGGCAGCTGATATTTAATATTCGCAAATGCAAGTGTTTACATGTTGGGATGGTAATATGGAATATAACTATTTTGTGGGCGAAATCTTGATTAAAGGTGTAGATACCACAAAAAAAATCTTTATATAATCTTACACAACATTGCAGTCAAAATATGAAAGAGTGTCAAACTGCCAAAAAAAAAAAAAAAAAAAAAAAGAAAATTGGGGGATGTTAATAATAACTGGCGTGGACATAAGTTAGGGTACATTATTTTCACTTTATAAATCTCTAGTTCGTTTTCATTATAGATTATTACCAAGAAGATATGGATTTGCTTGAAGAGGTCCAAAGAACATTTCTGTAAATGACTGAGGAACGCAGTGAACTCGCACTATGAAAGGTTGCTTCAAATAATCTCATGACATTGAAAAGGCGAAGACTTGGTCTGTTCGATGGTTTCGTAGATATAGATTATAGGAAGAACTTTTCATTGGAACAAGGCATCTCTTCCCCGTGAAGCTAACCATTGATACTGCATTATTTTACGTCAAATAATAGATGTGAGGAATTTCTTCTGCTGATTGTCGTGGATTCCGGGCGAGGAACCGCACAAAATAATGAACAACAAAACATGGAGATAGAAATACAAATTTGAACGCAGGTTAGTAAACCCAGGAATACTATGAGTAAGAAATAAATATGTACAATTCTTGAAGTGAAGTCGTTGGAAATAGTATATCCATGTATATTATTTTAGCTGAGTAGGGCTCAGAGCTAGTCTGACTTCTGCTGTGATAGTCTCTGGGCAAGTTCGGTATCTTTCGGTAACTTAGGTATCGGTTCCGGTACTCTCCGGTAACTCGCACGGATCTTTACGATTACTCTCCATTCTATGGCAGCTCCTGTTCTCTCTATGGCAGGAGTATATATATTCTCAGTCGAGTTCATTATCATATACAAAGGGGATATCCCACAACACTGATTAAATTAAGAAATGTTTTCCATTGTTATGGCGTGCTAGCCAAAACTGTCAATGAAATTAAATGAACTAATACAGAAAAATGTAAATTTGATTGGCAGTGTGAGTCTACCATATCCCGTGGTGCAAATCAGTGTATCTACATTTTTATAGCAGATAATATTTTGTTTGATTGTAAACTTTTATTATTGTAGAACTTTTGTTATATCTTAATAATAGTAAGTAAATGTTATAGAAAGAAAAAAACAGCGACAGAAGTTGCTATTCATGCATGGAAGAGAAACTGAAAAATTATAGAAGATGAAAAAATTATTAACTCATTACTTTTATAGAAAATAAATAAATAGAATAAATAAATAAAGTAAAATAAATAGAAAAATAATTTGGTACACACCATTATTTAACCAAATGGTTTGTTCTAACTTCAAAATAAATTCCATAACTTAGTTCAGAAACTCTTCTTAGCTAATACATGCCCCAGCAAAATTTTTAACAAGAATACACAAACACTTATGTGATAGCTCCAAAGATAACCTAGAAATTATAATAAAAATACATCAATAAATTCCTAAAGATTCAAATCAAGATGAGCATTCAAAAGTATCATATTATAAATACTGCCAATAATATTAATACTTGCAATTTTCTTAACCCAAACGTAACTACAAAATAAATGTATCACAGGCTTTATAGTCTACCATTCTATTATTTCCACTACAGAAAATTACACATTACATTGGAAGTACAAAAAACACTTTCAAGTCTCGATGGTATATGCATAAGCCATCATTTAATAATAAAACTTATAGTGACTCAATTTCACTTTCCAAGTACTATTGGGAATTAAAAGATGCAAATAAAACACCCACAGAAAAATGGAAAATATTTAAAAGCTAGAACATGTAAGTCGTTACATGAAAACTGTTTTCTTTGCTTACAAAAAAATCAAATAATTAAATCTTCGACAACTAACTTGTTAAACCAACGCAATGAAACAACTTCCTACTGCTACCACAAGATAATTTACACTCTTAAATATATCTAACATGATCTCAACCAATTTACTATATGCTTTATAATACTACACTATTATTTAATGTATATATATATATATATATATATATATATATAGAAAGAGAGAGAGAGAGGGAGAGAGATAGATAGATAGACCTCCAAAATAACCTTAATTAAAAATTATATTGCTGTTTACCCTTACTTTAACTACTAGTTAACTTTTAGATCGAGTAATCTCTCCTTACGTAATTAAACTCATGGCTTTACGTTTAATTACTCCCACAAACTCGAGTTTTTATATTATTAACACTGTTTAAGACAGACGTTTTATTGTTTTAGTTTACAATCTCGTAGCATTTAATTATTATATTGGCAATATTTTTGTTCCATCATAATTTAAACTGATACCACTGTCATTTCCTGTTCTGTCTACATGCTCACCCTCAGCCCACACCGGTACACGTAAATGACTCAATATTCCATTGTCTGATGATGGTACCCTTTGCACCGAAACATGAAAGCTTTTGAGTTGCAGTCCCATGTGCAATTAGTATAACACTAATAATATCTATATCTCTATAAATACTCTACTTCTTTAATGAGCACTTTATAAAAAGTAAAAATTACCAAACTGTCGAATATATACAAGGCAGTTTATACCATTATTATTCTATATATGAATATGTTTCACGCACACACACACACACACACACACACACACACACACACACACACACACACACACACGTATATATATATTTTTTATTTTTTGAGACGAAAACTCTAACACGTGGTTAGAGGAGAATAAATAGGAAATTATTACGACGATGTATTGTAAAATTACATCATATCATTTTAACTGAATGGTTGATGCAAATTAATATATTTATAAATCTCGATTTATAACCGTATAACCATGTGTTGGGTTTTCTTTTTAATAAATTATAATGCTTTGGATTATATCCATTAACCCTACTATTTCTTTCTCATTAATGTCTTATATTTTTTATATTAACTGGATCAAGTCTTGAATTATCCTCTCCGTTTTTACGGGCCTGCAATTCTCTTATATATATATATATATATATATATATTTCTAAACATATACTGTTAAATATAAGAGACAATGGATGTCTATCATGTTTAATCATGAGCCGAACCGTTCTAAACATCGTATTTGGGCTTTAATTTCAAGTGAGAATAAAAACAAAATTCTTTAACATTTTGATAATCTTTTATTAAATTAGTTCTAAGCTTTCGGCTCACATGAGCCATCTTCAGAGAGGTTACAAAAACGTTGTTAACATAAAAACATCCACCATCAAAGACGATTTTATTTTGTGTTGACATTAAACTTTGCTAAGCAACAATAACAGTTACCAAATAGCAAACGCAGTTCGTAAATTTGTAATTTGTAAATTTAGAACGGTTCACGATTAAACATAATAGACATTCATTTTCTCTTATATTTAACAGTATATGTTCAGAAAATTATCTGCTGCTTCGATACATTAAATATATATATATAAGTGTGTGTGTGTGTGTGTGTGTGTGTGTGTGTGCGTGTGTGTGTGTGTACATATGTGTGTGTGTGTGTGTACATGTGTGTGCGTGTGTGTGTGTGTGTGTGTAGGCGCGATCTGAAAGACTGTGTGACGCCAAAATTCATGACAGTCAGTTGAATTACTGCTAGAAAGGAATTTCAGGCAAGTTGACAATGTAATAATGTGCACTATAAAAAAGACCATTAAGAGAATCAATATAAGTCAAAGGTCATCCCATCGATATCAAAGGTCAAAGGTCATCCCATCGCTGTTTGATGTTGCCTTCAGAATACCGACCCTGGAGTTTCGTAAGTGGATTTTTCCAGCCCATCTTTTTTTCACAATTTACTGTTAATATTTCCAAATTGTTGCCTTTAAATGCTGTGGATTTTTAGTTTGTTTGGATTTACGCTGGTCCACGAATTTTCTTTTTAGCACATGTTGGATGTCAGCAAGTACAAAAAAACTAGTTTAAAAGAAGTCAGTAAACTTCACAAAACCATTAAAAACGAATTAGAAAATACAAAAAAACTAAAAGATATAGCTAGGAAACCAAAAATCGAAAATAGAATAAGACAACTACTGAAAGAAGAGCCATTTATTAAACTATAAGACCAACACACACACACACACACACACACACACACACACACACACACACACACACACACACACACACACACAAATTAACGACAATTCCTACAATATCAATGGTATGCTGGGCAATTTCAATGCAAAAAGAATGACTAAGAAAAGAGTAAAACCTACTGTACGAAAATTACAATTGATGAGAATATGAAACCAAATGACAATTAGGAACACAATTTTTAAAACACGTGGGGGTCGTAAATGCACTTGGAAAAAAACAAAATATAGAAAAAGCGTATTGGGTTTCATAATTTATGACAAGTTAGTTTTGATAAAAAGGCAGCCATAATAAACAAAGTTAAACAATGTGAATATAGCGAGCGATCATAATGGCAGCTTGCAGCGTCAAATTTGAATTTACAATAGAGAAAAACAATGAATGAACACTTGTACTAATGTCAGTGAGTACATCATAGAATTACAGGTAAAAATCTCAGCCACATTGCAATCTTTGTGGAGAAAATCACGATATCATACGAGATATGAATAGCAAGTTGAAATCAATAATCAGACAAAAGAAATAACAAGGGGGAAAGAAAAGGATATAACTTAGAGTCAACACAAGAAGTAAACTCATAAATGAGAAATAAAATTTACAGTGCAGAAAAAAAAAGTTATCAAGAAAACCTGAGATGCGAAAAAAGGTAGATAAACTTTGAAAAATGAGAACCAGAAAATAAAAGCAAAACCTGGATTTAATCCCGAGGCAGAGTTTTAGGAAAATAAAAATCACTCGAGAGACAATAACAGGGAATTTATCTAATTTAGAAACAAGATATTAAGGATAACAGAAGAACAGATGCATACGGAAAATAAAGTTACCGAAAATATCACTCAAAAGATAGTTATAATGCTTTATAAAAAACAGATAATAAAGACCTTCATCTGTTACTCTTAAACATATGAAGAATATTTCCAAATGTTTGCTAAAATAGTGAAAAATTTGAATTTGTTCCATGATTTTCTTGATCAGGGCGAGAAACTCTGATACTTACAAAGAGCCGAAATGATAATCAACCACGGGAATAGGTAGGATTTTGAAAACTCTGATACTTACAAAGAGCCGAAGTGATAATCAACCACGGGAATAGGTAGGATTTTGAAAACTCTGATACTTACAAAGAGCCGAAATGATAATCAACCACGGGAATAGGTAGGATTTTGAAAACTCTGATACTTACAAAGAGCCGAAATGATAATCAACCACGGGAATAGGTAGGATTTTGAAAACTCTGATACTTACAAAGAGCCGAAATGATAATCAACCACGGGAATAGGTAGGATTTTGAATCATTAAACAGTCATTGACTAAAAAATACAGTAGATCAACTGAATGAAAATAGTAACACTAGGATGTTGGTTGTTTTTATAGAAAATCAACTTCGGCGGGTCATTTATTGCCAACTAAACATTTTATTTATTTATTGCTGGTAATACCTTTTTCTTTCAACAATTTATTGTTGCTTATATAAGTTCTTGTGTCTAGTAATACATTTTTCTTTTCGAGCATCAAGATTCATTGGGAATTGTTTTTTTTTAAGAGCAGGGTCCCCAAGTCCTACCAATGTCATTTAACCCATAACTGGAGGGAAGGGACGAATTAATACCTTTCCCAAGGGTACCAGTGCTTAAGTGAATGATGGTTATTCAACTGGAATTCGAACTCGGCTCACCGATTTCTCTTTCCGAGCCGATATCCATTGCCCCACAATGCACATCCGTCACTAAGCTCTTACAGCACCTGGTATTCCCAAGCGGTCACCCATCTAAATACTGACCAGTCTCAACGTTGCTTAAATTCGGTGATCGAGCGAGAACCAGTGTATTCAACGTGATAGGCCGTAAGCGTACACTAAGATGTAATTAATATGTCGTTTTGATTTTGTTGTCAATTAAACGCCATTTTATGTGTTAAAAATTAATTTTCAATGTATATATACGTTATTAATACTGCAAAAATACAACTACATAACAAAACAGATGTAATAAAGGTCTATGGCAAAGTGATATGATTTTATGTAACTCATTTACGGCAGAGCTTAAACGTTTTGCGTGCTACTGTTATTCACTTCGAGGTTCTCGAGAAAATGTATATAAGGATCTGCAATATAAACGGCCTTGATTTGGTACCTCGACTTCAATCACATTCTTTCCGACGTGACTCTCTGTCTTTTTTAACAAAATATTTTTATGACAACTGCTCTGACGAGATGTCCCGTCTACGTGAATTGGTACTAAACTAGTCTTCTTGTCCTACTTTATTTTTACCGTTGAAATAGTAAAAAATAACGGCTTCTTCTACCTTTTAAGTTTCTTTTCACGCATTTCTCATCTTTGAAACTCCGTTAAATATTTTCTCTTTCAATGATAGCTACAATCTCTGCAAATTTAAAATGCAACGTTGTGATGATAAACATTCCCACTTACCAGAGCCAAAGCGTCCACGGTGTTTGGCTTGTCGGGTTGCTGAGTTGTGATGAAAGCGTGCGTAAACCCACGCCAGACAGTTCGTCGTCTCGCCAGCTGCGCCCTCGAAAGTTTGGTCAAAGAAAGGAATGTTCTTCGACCTGTCATTTTATGCTGAGTGAGAATGAGACCGACGGTGATGATTGGTGCCTCGGCAATGGTTTTTATCCATAAAAAGTGTCTGAGACAATGGCTGCGAGGATTGTGACCGTGGTGACGTGCGCAGCTGAGAGAGAGAGAGAGAGAGAGAGAGAGAGAGAGAGAGAGAGAGAGAGAGAGCAAGCAAGCATTGAGTTAAGACTCTATTTATTTTTGTCTGGAAGCTTCAAACCCACGAGTGAAGCGAGCGGTGGAACCGAAACTAAACAGAAATTAACTACAAACGTCAATTGTTATCTTCTGTCTTTTTGAGTTCAAATCATCTTTTATCCTTTCTTCAGTTACCCACTATACTCAGTCGATTCTTTCGCTGTAAGCCTGATGCACATTTGTTTCTCAATCTGGAGCATCAGTCTACAAGTTTCAAAGAAGGATGGTCCTCGCTAAAACCTACAAGTTTTATTCGTTCAAAGCCATTTTAAACCATTGATTTAAGAAAACATTTGTTACAACCGACAATTTTATATTTCTGAAAGGGTTTGGCGATATGCATGGCATACATATGAAGGTCTTGATCGCACTTGGATACTTAAGAAAATGTTTTCAGTTCTTAGATTAATGTATTAGTTCTGTAGCATCTAGAAAAGACTATTCTATGTTGTTTCCTTATCTACAATAGTAAGTCAGTCAGTTAGTTAAGTGCCATACGTGATACACGCAGTAAGTTGCCATTGCTTTATGCGGTAGATTGGTTGCCAACCAAGGCTATATAACCCAATCTGTCCTATTATTTAACCCATAACTGGAGGGAATAGACGGATTAATACCTTTCCCAATGGTATTTGTGCGTAAGTGAATGCTATGAATTCAACTGGAATTCGAACTCGGCTCCTCGATTTGTCGTTCCGAGGCGATATCCGCTGCACCACAAATCACATACGAGGTATTTAAAGTGTTTAGTACTTACTAATTTCAAAATGATGTTTTAGTAATAATTCAGTGTAGGTATCATCATTGCTTTCATTCTATTTCCATAATTTCTGTTGCGAAACGCTTTAACTTGAGTCTTATTTCTTGTAAAATTTGGTAGAGGATGTCGAACTATTTTTTCAAGCTCCTTCTTATCCCACGTGTCTGATCAGCATAAAATCTTGCTTTATTAGTACACTAGTCTCAGCATGGAAAACATGGAACGTTGTTTCCCATGCGTAGATTCGTTTGCTATTTTATGTGGAATTTTCTTAAATGATCTTTTCCCGTCTTTTCGCATCTGTGTTTACTGACAGAACTAAAGAGAAAATAAAATGAATAATTACCAGAGGTCGGAAAGCATTTAAAACAGAATGATACTGAGCATTGTCTTATTAATTTTGTTAAAATTTACGAGAAACTAGAAGAGAGAGACAGAGAGAGAGAGAGAGAGAGCGAGAGAGATGATTTCATGGCAACAATTTATACGTACGACATATAAAACAAAACCAAAAGATAGCATATGTAGCAAATTTGATAGGAAAATATGAGAGAGAGAGAGAGTGGGGGGGCTTCCATTCGTAACAGAGAAGATAGAAAATGTAGCAAATTTTATAAGAATATATATATATATATATATATATATATGTGTGTGTGTGTGTGTGTGTGTGTGTGAGAGAGAGAGAGAGAGAGAGGGGAGAGAGATGTTATGAAAGAGTTTTCTGGAAAAACAAGGAAATGAAGTGTACAGTTAATGTCATAAAGAGAAAAAACGGTTATATAACCACCACACGCTCTCGTAGGTTAACTTGTCACTTTTCGACATTTTTGAAGTATATCTGTTATCAAATCCTAAGAAAAACAAGATATCAATCTGACACAGCCTCTATTTTTATCTATCTCTCTGTGCACCCGTTTACTTAATTTCACTTGTATTCCACAGTCTCTGAAATGTTCTAATCAAATTAAGTAATATAGGAGGATCATCCGCGATTTCTCTGTTACAAGTGAATTACAGCGTCGTTATTGAACCTTGTAATCAGGAAATAATTTACTGCATCAGTACATGCAGCTATGGACAAACCTGACTTTTGGCATTCATTAATCACATAAGAAGTTACTTTCACTTGGTGCTGATTTCTTTTCTAGGCATTCATTCCAATGACTAATTTTTTCGAATCTGCACTGATCGAAGATGATTTGCTGCAGGAGAATCTGAAATTCCAACCTAATTATTACGTTTCTCAAGTTCATTACAACAAGAAAAATAATAACAAGATTAGATAACCAAGCAAAGGTGATTTTCCTTAACAGGCAGCCTCATGCTAAGGAAGATCACAGTGGAAAATAATACAAGTTCAGAGAGTTCAACTTTAACAGATTTTTTTTTCTAGCAGAATTATACTGGCTTATGAAGCAATCATTTTTTCCATAACCCTTCCAAATCACTTCTTGCCACTGAGATTAACCGCTCAACACGGCTTCATTAGAAGCTAAGATCATAGCTGCTGACAATGACACACTAAAAAAAAATTCATTATTTTGTCCGAGAGGGATTTCTATTTTAAAAAGATTGCGTTTCGAGTCTTCAAAGGTGTGTTTTACATCTCCTCCCATCAATGCTAGTAAGTTCAAAAATATATTTATCTTTTCTCTAATTATATGTTTTTCCTTGTTTTTCTTGGGATGCATCTCAAGGCTTTTCAATTGAAGACCACGTTTCGTCAAAGAACTGGGCGGGTTTAGATTTTAGAGTTGAACAACATGGTAGCGAAGTAGTAATTTACGTCCTAAACTCAATTTATCCCTCTATTTCTCTCTCTCTCACACACAAACACACACGAATATATATAGCGCTGCGCAAAAATAAATGAACTCTTAAGATAATATTTAAAAAATTGTCTTTTTTTTCCCGATGACCAACATATAATCTATATGTTTATTTAAAAATCTTTCTTAAATGTATTACGACTACTTTCAAAATATTTGATCAAGCTGGAATGAAAATATTTATTCAAATTTAAGACAAGAAAAAGTAAGTGAACCCTTACATTTAATATTTGGTGACTTCTTTTGAGGTCACGATGAAAAACAGTCCTTTTCTATAATTTTTAAGAAATTTATGGCATCTGTGATCATTCCTCTTGACAAAACTCCTACAAATCGCTCGAATTTGTTTTTGGTTTTCAATTGGGTTTAGATCAGGACTTTGACTAGGCCGTTTCAAAAATTTAAATTTTCTTTTTTCAACCCATAGCTTCTTTTATTTGCTTTGATGCTTCTGATAATTGTATAGTTGGAAGATCTAGCACCGACTTTAACCCACTTTTTGAACCAAGTGCTCTCTTTCAAAATTGCTTGGACTCGGGCAAAGTCCTTTATGCCGTTGATGCGCACTAGTTTGCCTGTTTCGGCTGTAAAAAGCACCATCCCCAAATCATAAAGCTGTTCTCGTCATGTTTAATTGTGGTACTAAATTCTCCTCTGCAAAAGCTGTATTAGAAGCTTGCAAGGCACTGCTTATTGTTCCTCCCAAAAAGCTATTCTTTAATCCCATCTTAAAACCTTTGCCAGAATATTTCTAGCTTATTAATATGAGTTTTGGCATAATTCAGTCAGTTAGTTACGTGCCATACGTGATACACGCTTGGGAGATCATGTCTCAAGAGAGAGAGACATGACTGACTGAGCAAAGATTATTGCGCAGTAGGTTGCCATTGCTTTCTGCGGTAGACTGGTTGCCAGTCAAGGTTATAGAACCTAATCTGCCTTGTTATTTAACCCATAACTGGAAAGAAAAAGACGGATCAATACCTTTCCCAAGGATATTTGTGCGTAAGTGAATGCTAGGAATTCAACGGGAATTTGAACTCGGATCCAATCCGATATGGACTGCACTACAACGCACATCCTTGGCATAACTAATCGATTTTAACCCAATTTCCTCAGATTTTAGAACATTAAATTCATTTTCAAATCACAAGAATTTTTCTTCCAACCGGGCAATATTTGGAAGGCAATTTTATTGATGAATCAATATGTCCTTACTACCTATATATAATAATGGTTTTATATAATGATTTATACCAATTATCTTTTACAGATTTTTTATGCTGTCCTCAAATGAGGACACTGGATTAAAATGGGTTACCCAAGCTTTTTTGTGAGAAGTTGCTGTTTAGACATTCTGTCATGCAGACTGGCATCATTTATATTTCGTCGCACATTGGCCAGGAGGTCTTGTAGAACCACAGAAAGGACAACAGGATTCACCCAGGCTTGTTGAACTTAATGTTTTCTTGGTCTTGAACTTAATTTTCGAGGACAGCCATTTCGTGTTTGCGATGCTGTCATACACAAAATGCCTTCTATTCATAAATAATTTGCCGCATGATACAGATAGATACTCCAAATTGTTTGATTATTAGTGTTGTGGAATCTCCCGTTTTTCTATATGACAATGGATTCCACTGAGTGTATATATAATCCTGCCATAGAGAGAACAGTAGTGGAAGATCTGGAATCCCAGTTAAGGTTTACAGTGGAGAGTAATTCGTAGAGATTCGTTACAGTTATCGAAGAGTTCCGACAGATACCATAGTTACCCAGAGACCAGACTAGCTCTGAGCTCCACTCAGCTAGAATAAGTTACCCGGACATACTATGTCACTTCAAGATTTGTATATATTTGTTTCTACTAATAGTATGACTGAATTGACTAACCCGTGTTCCAGTTTGTATATTACGTTCAATATAACCTACTTTCTATCTCCATACCGGTTGTTGTTCATTATTTTGGCGATTCCTCCTCCGGAATTCACAACAATTAAAGACTTCAATTATGCGATTTCTTAAAACCATAAGAAGTTTTTCTGATAATTGCATATTTTTTAAAATTAGTCTTTAACTGCATTCTTTTGCATGCACAATGAGTTTTATTGGTTGACAGCACTATATACAGGTTACCCCACAAAAATGAACATCATATTATACTCGCGCGTGGCAACCTGTAAAACGAAAATACAGAGTGTAAGTGTAAAGGTTCACTTACTTTGGCACGTCTTAATTTTTTATTAATATTTTTATTTCACCTTGATGAAGGTGGGGATCAGTTTATTACTTCATAACAATATAAAACTGATCCCCCACTTTATGCCCAGTAGAAAAACTTAATCATGTTTTTAACTATTATATTCAGTCAGTCAGTTAAGTGCCATACGTGAACACGCTTGAGCGATCATGTCTCGAAAGAGACATGACTGACTGGGCACAAGATTATCCCGCAGTAGGATGCCATTGCTTTTTGCTGTGGACTAGTTGCCAGCCAAGGTTATAGACCCCAATCTGTCCTGTTATTTAACCCATAACTAGAGGGAAAAGACGGATTAATACCTTTCTTAAGGGTATTTGTGCGTAGGTGAATGCATTGGATTAAACTGGAATTCGAGCTCGACTCCCCGATTTCTCGTCCGGAGCCGATATTCACTGCACCACAACGCACATCCTCTGTCCACATTACCTCTACAAATATTTTCATGGTAAATGCTCTAACGAACTTTTTTTTCCGTGGTACCCCGACCCCGTGTATTTACTCGTACTACCCGATTCGCATCAAGGTCCCACCCTTTTACTGTAGAAATAGTTAAATGTAACCTCTTCTGCACTACACTTTCTTTTCTCGCACTTTCCGTTTGTGGAACTCTCTGCCAATCGCTTGCTTCCCTTATAGCTACAATCTCCAAAAGTTTAAATGCAACGTTAATTGCCATCTTTTATCTACTTGATTCCTATCCATCTATTATCTTTTCTTCGACATTACCTGTACCTTTTTTTTTCTCACGGTAACCCCCCTGCGCACCAGTCGCACTTCAACCTTGCTTGGGCTGAAATGATTGTATATATAGCATTAGCGTCAATTTTAGCCCGTTTAAACTTTATGTGTTCTATCAAGTGTCATATCAAGGATTTTCACTGAGTACACTTTCTTCTTTAGCAGATTCCAGAAAAAGAATTCAGTTCTTTTTTCTATTGACAAAACTGTGTTTAATCTTTGGTGGTAAAAAAAATAGTTAATGAGATTTCCTATGTCTCTAAACTTGTGTCAGAACACCCTGAATTTTAACACACACACACACACACACACACATGCTGGGTAAAACAAAAAATACAAGAATAAAAAAACAGACTTACAAAGCAACAGTTAGTACATATATGGGGTTTACAAAGTTGTTTAATCGCGACCGAGTTTTCAGTCACCTCAGCGCGAGATATGAGACTCTTGGTATATTTTCGTCTCCAGAAACCAAAGTAGTGACATTCCACCACAGTCGATCGTACCAAAAATTGTCACCAATTAAGATGAACGGGTGTTCCCATAATAGGACGTCGTGGCTGGGGCTCTTAGTGTAATTTAAACTCGTGGAACTCTTATATAAAATACATCGCTGAAGATGTTAGAAAAATAATTGGTTCTCTGTACCACTGCAGAAAGTGCCTGATTCACAGTGCTATACTATACATTTATAAATACCAGATCAGGCAGAAATGAAGTACTATTATGATATATGGATATAAGCAGTGCAGTTTTCACTTATCACTCAGGATAGTTAATTTTCTATGCGCCACTTAAATGTGGCATAAGGCAGAATGTATGAGGTACTCAGTGAGGATTGAACTCGCAACTCAGTTGTAAGAGGTTCTAGCGAGGTTTCCTTTCCCATCTTGATAGAGACCAGAAGCGTCTCAGCATACATTGAACAAATTATTTTTTAAACTATAGCCCTTTTCTCAAAGGCTAAACATTGCAAGTCACTCACTGTTCTGTTGCTAATTCTGTGAAACTATTCAGACGCAATACATTCATTAGTTATCAAAACACTCCTATGCCCTTCGTATTCACTTGGTGAGATGTAAGTTCCACAAGGACAGCCAATACTCCCAAAAGAACGCTTCCCAATAACACTAAAATTTATTCAGACGCAATACATTCATTAGTTACACCAATTCTAACCTTCACGATTATGACTCGCCGTGCTAACTACATTGTATCAAAACACTCCTATCACTTTCGAATTCACTTTATGAGATGTAAATTCTTCAAGGACTGCCAAGTCTCCTAAAAGAACGCTTCCCCTACCATAACAATCTTAACTTGTTCAAGTCTAAAGTTAGCCGTTATCTATCCCAGTTATCTTTTGAAACTCTGCCTTTTTTTCTGTGGTATGTGCGTTGTGATGCAGTGGTTATCGACTCGGAACGGCAAATCGGGAAGATGAGTTCGAATTCCAGTTGAATTTCTTTGCATTCACTGACGCACAAATACTCTTGGGAAAGGTATTAATCCGTCTCTTCCTTCCAGTTATGGGTTAAATAATAGGACAGATTGGTTTCTATAGCCTTGGCTGGTAACCGGTCTACCGTATAAAGCAATGGCAACATACTGCGTGATAATCTTCTGCCCAGTCAGTAAAGTCCCTTTCGTGACATGATCGCCCAAAGCGTGTATCCCGTATGTCACTTAACTGACTGCCTTTTACTCTGTAACCCTCTGTCTCTAGTGGCGTTTTGGGCCTTTATACGGGATGAACATCATTGTAAAAATATGACGTAAATATGACGTAAACAGGCAAAAAGGACTAATCTGTTCCTCTTTTGACACCAAAATGCCCAAGATTTTAGAGAGATTGCATTAATTGTTATTATTATTAATTTTTATAATTGTTTCATTCCAAGGAAAGCACTACTGCCACTGGTACGAGGAAAGAAGAAGAAGAAGAAGAAGAAGAAGAAGAAGAAGAAGAAGAAGAAGAAGAAGGTAGAGTGAATGAGAATGATTGGAATCAAAAAGACAGAAGATGACAATTGCCGTTGCATTTAAACTCTTAGAGATTGTAACCGTCGGTGAAAAAGTGATTCAAGTGGAGCTGCCAGTTCGGGATCAATTACATTGCATATCCCTCTTTGTCTTTTGTCGAGAACTCTGAGATGAAGCATATGCAAGGTGGGTAAATTAATAATATGTACTACTAGCAGTATAACCCGGCGTTGATCGGGTGTAATGAAAGCTTTAAAACTAATCCATGGTCCTGGAGCTCAGACTGTTTGGACGTTGGCACGGAAGACTAAAAAGCAACAGTTGTTTCCAGTTAAAGCGAAACCGTAGACTGAAAGAAAAATGAATGGATGTAAGTCAAATTTTGATTTCCTGGTATCCATATCAAATAAGATTTTTTCGTCGTAAACTGAATTTTGAAGGCTAAATAAGTCCTCTGAGTAAATGGCATCACGGCTGAGACTAATAACTACAATTATACCTACTTAGAGCCAAACCCGAAGCAAAAACTAAAATAAAAGGGCTGAAAAAAAATACAGGCATACAGGCAGATAAACAGACACTCACACAAACATCTTGCCTTATATATATATATATATATATAAACAATATTCAGAACTTCTGAATATATAGAAACGATATTCAGAACTTCCGAATATCGTTTCTTATGTCTTTGCCTATGAGTGTATCAAATTTGATTAAAAACTTACCACTCCTTCTATAACCCGATTTTTTCGATTTTCGATTTTCGATATTTATTGGGAGTACCTCGACACAAAACCTAGCTAAGAACACTCGCAGACACTTATAGTACAACTGTGTAAACTTTCAAGAAAATCGGTTCAGCCGTTTTGGAGTCTATAGGTAACGGACACACAGACACACACACACATATACACACACACAGACAAATTTCCATTTATAAACAAGTTTAGATGTATATATTTTCGGGTGCTCCTGGTATCCACCTAGGTGTCCTTGACAAAATCCAACGGATAATCTGTAATGTGATCGATTCCTAAATGGTAGCTCAGTTAAAGTCACTTTCTTACCTGCGCAATGTCGTTTCCGTGTGTTTCGTCTACAAATAATTTCACGGCTTCTGCTCCGATAAACTTAGCTCACTGGTTCCCCCTATATATGAATTTACGCGAGTCACAAGATTAGCAACTAGGTCCCACCATGGTACTGTGAAACCAATAAAATGCAAATTCTACTCCATCAGATTCTTTTCTCGCACTTCCCTCCTGTGGAATTCCCTTCCATTTTCTTGCCTCCCCGACAGCTACAATCTCCAAGAATGTAAATGTAAATTCCAATAGTTATCTCCTATCTCTCTAACCTGCATCCTCTCTCTCATGCTCCCTTCTCCGTCTGCTCCACTCTTATCAGTATTCTCACCCTTCTCTTATCCACTTCCTGACACTCCTTATAACCTGTCACTCTTTCTCATAACTTTCCTCCTATGTAACCCCCTGCAAAACAGTGGCAGTAAAATGCCTTGCTTGGGGCGTTATGATTATAAAAAATGTATCTAAATAGAAATTAGAAACACGCTGTAATAGATCTTTCCACCTTAAACGAATGAACAATATTTTGCGGCTATCTCAACTTGATTTTTTCTTGGTAAAAGGTTGAATAACATTAATGGATACAAATAGTGGGTTTTGTATACATTTTTTTACACTTAGCACGAGCAAAACTAATTCACGGATTTGGATGGAACAAAAAATATAAAGAATTAAAAAATGACGTCAAAATCTTCGGAAAAGTTTTCATCATTTTGTCGTCAGTTTTGCTTAGTTTAAATTGTAACATATATCAGGTAGAAGCAAAAGTTTTTGCTAGTTTGTAACAGGGGCATTTTAAAACATTGTAATTTATTTTATGCATATTGTTATTAATTGAACATATTAGCATGATTAATTTATAACTTTTTCTTTCAGATTATTAACGCATCATTCATACTTTTCTGCAATATTTTCACCCATGTTCTCCAGATAACCTGTGAGAACGTGTTTCTTGTTGCGAATCTTTGCTTTCACGACACCCTCAGATACCATTTTTGGGTAGGCTTGTCACAGGTGATGAGAAGTGCCATCTTGCCCCATCCTGCATATTCTCCTGATCTAGCTCCCTCGGATTATCACTTATTTAGAGGATAACAAACCCATTTAGATGGCCTTAGGTTAACATCACGGGAGGAGATTGAATATGAGTTAGATTCATATTTCACATCGAAACCTAAAGGATTTTACAAGCAAGGCATTTAGAAGCTCATTGACAGATAGAATCAAGTTATAGAGAGCAAAGGCCGTTATTGTTAGGAACAAAGATTTTCAAAACACACAGTTTTTCCTTTTCAATATGAAATTTTAAATTGCCAAAAACCTTTTGCACTGAATTGATATAAACGTAGGTAGAAAAAGAAGCAAAAGTTGGTAAGATAGCAATGGCCACAAAGCCCTGCCCGGAGCCGCTAATAAAACTTGATCCTCACCAGTTGGGTGATTTGGAGGAACAGAGCTAGTACGCACCGGTTCTGGTTTGAACTATTCTTTTCCCTATCTCAGACTCATCGATAAATTGATATAATTATCTATATAAAATAATTGTACTGGATTTTAAGGGAGGACGTTCCAACATAGCAGAACACTATCTCTCGAGTTATCACTTGCCTTTATTGTGTCTTATGATCTCAGTTAGTCAGTTAAATACTGTACGTGATGCACGTTTGGGCGATCATGCGTCAAAAGTGTCTGGGCTGATTATTTTCCCGCAATAGATTGCCATTACATTCTCCGGTAGAGTGGTTGCCAACCAAGGCTATAGAACCCAAGCTGTCAGGATTTTTAACCCATAGCTGGGGAGAAAGAGACGGATTAATACCTTTCCCAAGGCTATTTGCGCGCATGTGAATGCAATGGATTCAACTAGATTTCGAACTCGGCTCCCCAATTTCTACTCCCGAGCCGATATTCACTGTACCACAAACGCTGTATGATGTAAATGTTTGTATTACTGATATCAGGCTTACAGGAGATAAGACAAATATTCATATTTATAATGCATAAGTCATAGAGAAAGTTTTCGAAACAGTCGAACAATAAAGTGTTAAAACCTGTATTAATATATATGCATAATATTCTACTTACTTTCGGCTACAGACTGTCGGATCATGAAAGAGATCAACTTGTGCCCGAGATTTTATGGTAACTGCTGTTCTTTGCCCTCTGCTCTCATTTAAGGTCAACAGACTTACTCGACCTTCCCAAACTCAAACGCAATGACATCATGTAACCACCGGTGTGTAAAACGCACTACAAAGCTAATAGAATTAATCGATTTTTCACCAATTGAATCTGTTGTACTTCTACCCGAAAAAGTCAGCTTTGAAGGCCTTTTGCAATAACTCGGTATAGTCTTTCTTCCGCCTACATTGAAAGATTTCTATTTTTGTTTTATGCCAGAAAGTTAAAGCCATGCTAGACAATATCTGATAGTGTATTCCATTATTTCCCTATGACCAAATTTATGAGCTTACCCATTTATCAATAAAGTGCGGGTACCTTGAAAAATAAACAACGAACAAAAGACACAATTGTGTGCTTTTGACATAGAAGACAGATGGTAGGCGGAAATAAAATTTATTTTAAAATCAGAATTTATAAAATAGGAAAATAAATCAGATTAAACTAACGTATGATCTTTTCTTATGTTATGTGTCGTGCTCCTTCAGGTCATAGACGATCGTGACTCTCCACAATTTCATGTCCTTTGTAGTTTTAGTAAGGTTTTTTTCTTTTTTCTATCTAACGTCTTCTTCGTCAATCAAATACACACATTCGTTAGATAGATACTAATTTCTATCTTTCTTGATCTTATGATGTTCCGTCAGTGACACATTCCAGTTTTTATATGAAAATTGGCTCTTTTGGATTCTAAATATAATGTTCATATTTTAGTTAATTTTTTTTCTGAAGACTTCTTCACATGCTCAGTCCATGGGATTATGGAAATTGAAAGATTGCCTATTGTAGTGTATATTAGATGGGTGCCTGTTCGCGTGTTACAGTTAAAAAAGAAGCATATAGAATCTCTTTTTTTGTTTTTGTGTTTTTACTACGGACCATTTATTCATTTTTGTTGTGACTAGTGAAACAACATTCTCACTGTCTATTGTGTATGTTTTTGGCCGATAAGTAAGTTATGATAAGTATAGATAAGAAGAGTTAAAATGGTCGAGCTCAAGTCAGCTTAGAGCTGAGTTGGAACGATCAAATTACTTCATGAGTGGACCAGAAATACACCTCAAAACTATGTCGTTGCAAAGTAGAAAGCAAGTTCAGTTACCAGTGAACCGGAGAAACTAATGTTTCCCACTGGAAACCTAATTACCACGTGGTTTTACATCTTGGAACAAAATGAGAAATAGAGTGAAAACCGAAACATCTTGTCCTTTTATAAACTGGAAACAGCGCCGCCTCTAGGCGTTTGACGAAACTAGATGGACTAATCATATTTTCAGTTTCTTTACTCTTTGCATTTTAGAAAAATACTTTTTTTTAATTATTAATTATTATTTTTATTTATCGATTTTATTTAATTTCCCACAATATTCTCAGCACCGTTCTGTAAAACTACATTTCGACTGAGAAGATTCTTCATAATTTTCTGTTATATGGGAGAACCAAGATGGAATAAGTTAAGAATTCTTTCCTTTGCTGCTAATAAAATTTCTTCCGTTCTTATCTTTTATTGTAAGATGACAGTTGTGAAATACTAGACTAAAATATAGCCACACCCTTTCCGAGATGGAGAGTTAATTAAAAATTCAATAATAATAATAATAATAATAATAATAATAATAATAATAATAAATTATGCTGTGATAATGTGAACAGAATTTAATGTTACTACCGTGTTAGAAGCAGAACGGCTTCTTCTTTTGTTATATATCATCTGATCTGTTAGCGATGCAATGAAACTTGTTATCAGACACAATAACATCATATAATTGCCAGACATGTTAATAGGTCACAATTCCAATTCAGGGGATCGATTGTGAAGACTGAATTGACACTCAGAATAAAATGCCTATCTTTAAACAAGGAATAAAATGTCAGTGTATTATTTACTCTGACTCACCTGCTGAGAGCTTTTTACATTTATTTTATGATAGAAGCTGGCCCATTACAAGAGATAATCATTGTTTCTGAATTTATGCTTAACGAATCAACTTGGGTACAAACTTCTACTTCTTCTCGATATAAAGTCTCTCTTCAGGACGTAGGCAATCATGGACTTCCACTTGGCCCTGTCTCTTGTTGCTTTTAATATTTTTCTTTTGATATCCCCGCTCCGCCATCCACGCCTATCAAATATGTTTCGCGTGGCTTTCCCGTGTACCTTTCCTTCTATTCGTCCTGTGAGTATTAGATTCTCTAGGCTCCGTTTCCTCATTATGTGTCTCAAGAACCCCAGCTGCCTCTCTCTGACGAGTTTTATTCTCGTTTGCCACCTCGTCATTGCTCAGGTGCTCGGTCCATGGTATCATCAGCATTCTTTTGTAGAAGCCTCTCCGTCATCTTTGAAGAGATCGTCTAACATTCGCTGCCACACAGAAGGATAGATATCCCATAGCAGTCACAGCACTCTTTATTTTGTTATTTTATCATTTTTGTTTACATGATGATTTTCCTATCTCTCATTACTCTAGTTAGCTTTTGAAATACGTCCATGGCTGTGCCAATGCGTCTTCGGATCTCAGTGTCACACATTCCACCCGCTTTCAGAATGTTTCCCAGGTATCTAGATTTATTTGCTTGTTTTATTTTAGTTATTTAGTTTCTTTGATCTGTAGTGCAGTTGCGTGAAGTAGATAACCACTGCTAGTGGTGAACTGCTAGATAGCAAGAAAAATCCTAACACTCTAGTGTCCAACGTATTTATGATGATAAGGACATACCTATAATTGTTCAAAGGTTACGTATCTATCTATCTATCTATCTATCTATCTATCTATCTATCTATGTAATTCTGTTCATATCTATCTATCTATCTATCTATCTATCTATCTATCTATCTGCATCTATTTATCACAGACTATACATATGTATGTATGTATGTATGTATGTATGTATGTCTCTTTCTTTTACAAACTAATCGTATGTATGTATCTATCTCTCTATCTTGTGCAAACTATTTGTGTGTATATATGTCTCTATCTCAGACTATACATATCTATCTACCGCAGATTATATATATATATATATATATATATATATATATATGATGTAGCTCAAACAATTTTTTAGTATTTATTGTCAAGTGAATAATTGTAAATGAAAATGGAATGGCTCTTTTGTTAATACTGCAAAATAACATGTGCATCAAATGAATTTATAAATATTTAATAATTACCTACATTGCAGTTTCATCAATGAAAGACTGAAGAAAATTTAGAGTGATTTGTACGAGTTCATCTTTGCTTCCTTTCCTTGTAAAATTTTGCAAAGTAATAATAACAAAAGGATCATTCTATTTTCATTTAGAATTATCCACTTGACAATAAATACTAAAAATATTATGAAGTAGATCATTTCTTTTGAAAAAATTGGGGTTGCCTAATAATTATGGCCGGTAGTGTATATCTTTTAATCGCAGATGATTCATATGTATGTATGTATGTATGTATGTATGTATGTATAATAGAATATTCATATCTATGTATCTATGCATCTATCTATCTATCTATGGGCAATGGTTAGCAACCTTGTTTCGCTAGAACCAGTTACAACTGAGTAGTGAGTTCGATTCTCACTGGGTGTCTCATACTTTCGACCTTGTGCCACATCTAAGCGGCGCTTAAAAATTATCTATCTATCTATCTATCTATCTATCTATCTATCTATCTATCTATCATTTTCACTCCCAGCTATGGGTTAAATGGGGGAATTTGCATCTTGAAAGAATCATTGTTATTTCCTCCCCAGAATTGATGCAGTCTCCACTCGCATTAAAAAGAATTATTCTTAGAACCCAATAATTGTTCTGGTTTTAAATAACACACAGCTGGTTGATAAATCGTAAAAATAAATTATCTAAATCGATTTAACTTTTCCTTTCTCTACGAATATCTATTAATCATTATCTCGGTCTCACACACACACTTACACACACAGAGGCAAGCACACACACACACACACACACACACACACACACACACACACACACATATATATATATATATGTGGGTGTAATCTATATATACAGGGTGTATGGGTTCCTCATACTAAAACAAGGAAAACAAATCATATAAACATATATATCCGTGAATAATTCGTTTTTGCGTAATTAAATTTAAAGGAAGTTTACGGTAAATAACAATGTTGTTATATAGACTAAGTTACATTTGTCATTCGTGTACATTTGTGGCTAGTTTTGCCTCAAAACCTAATGGGTGTTATAGTGATTTACTTGCGAAGTATTCCATTTAACAATACCAGGATAGTCATATTGTGAGCAGTGATATGACTTTTACATACGGCCGCACAAATGTTAATAAACACGAGGCTACACGGCTGTATCAGATAGCATTTTCCAGACGAAAGGCAGCCGAATCACCCTACTTTGCCGCTGATTATCGTTCTGTTTCTGACACTGAATCTGTGGCACCCCAGACAATGGATTGAGGAAGACCGAGATCAGCTCATAAGCCTGACAATGAAGAGTACATTCTACAGGTTGTGGAAGACGATCCGGGTATCAACACAGGACAAGTATCCCTACCATGTTGTTTGAGTTCTTCGTAGTCAGATGTACGAAGAGTGGCAGAAGGCCACATTTAGATGTCACGCTCAATTCAGACATTCAAATATTCTATCAGCTGAATAATTTTAGGAGAGCGCTATTTTAAATGAAATCGTACAGATAATAGTTAGCGAAAATATCGATCGTTATTGGATTCCAGATCGAGTTCAATTCCAGCCAAAGCTTTAAGTTCTCTTGGGAATGTATGGATTCACCTCTTATACTCCAAATAGAGGTTAAAAACAGGGAAGATAGGGTTCTATAGCCTTGGTTGGAAAACAGTTTCGGAAAGGAGAGCTTTGAATCACAAACTGGCAAAGTGTAGGGCGAATAAATTTCCCTCATAAAAAAATCTTGCTATGGAAACCCCAGTAGCCATCGAGTATATTAAGTCTGTAACCTCATACACCACTAAGTAGCTTCAGAGTGAGAATAACAATCAATATACGTGTACATTAAGGACGTAAGATTGTGGCGGATAAGAAATTTAAGAACTAAACGCAACTTTCTTCTTCACTTTTACAAAAATTCACAATGACGTGTGAAATCCTGGTTTTGCCAAACAGAAAACGGATTGACCCCCTGGTTAAAGAAAAAGCAAAACCGGATTTCTCGAGAAGATATTAAATTAATTTTCTGACTAATGGAAGCAATTTGTAAGACTTGAGAAGCCTTAGCGACCAAGTGCGAAAAATCTAAATGACTATAAAAGCCTCCGGTCGGTGTCAGTCAGACATTCAGATGGGGGTAGCGAGACGACACACTAAAATGTTACGGGAGAAACTTCAAGTTGACCCGGACGTAAGGTCGCGTCGCACATGATCCTCTTTTTCCTTCTTTTTCGTGTGCTGATTCCTTTTACTTCTTTTTCTCCGTTCAAAGTGATTCCTACCAAACAAGAACTCATACATACGTACGCCTAAACAAATTACTACTTCGAACATTTCTACAACTCTTGATATCCTTAACTTTCTCATTCAACATTAACTTCTATGAATACTTGTTTTTATTTCCTTTTAATAAATTTCTATTTTAAAATGCAAAATGCATATTTTTATTCTTCCACTATTCCACACTAAGCTACACATTCCAATCAACCTGCTGGTAACTTTCTGATGATAATTACAAATAAATCCTAATCTGTACGGAGTTCGGTCATGTATGACACAAGGCCGAATTAATAAACATTAATAATCTCCCTATGGCTTCAAGATGCTATGACTCTCTAAAATTTTCTTGTATTCGGTATCCGCGAATTGCTTCCCGGGAAATCTAATCATGATTTTTTAAGCGTAGCCGAAAGTAAGGGATATCCAGTGGGGATCGAACTCACTACTCAATTGTAATAATTCTAGCAAGACAAGCTTGCTAACCATTACAGCACCTCAAGGTGCCCTCCCGGGAAATGTAATGGTGTTGTCTTACTTTGTCTGCTTCACACTGTTCGTATCCACAATATTACTTCTCTTACACTGGCTATCCCCAAAACTAAGGAAGCACAGCCTATATTGCTATTTAACTCGTAAAGAAGAACTACGTTCACGCATTTCTATAGGGAATTTGTGCGAAACTTAACGCAGCTAAGATCGAATTTACACTCGAATGCCGACTCCACATTCTGGGCCTGTTACTTTATTTGCACGTCGATCGTATCTAAGAAGTAAAGTACCTGCACGATTGGTTGTAAATATCAACATATTTCTTCTTGACTATATACGGAAAACATCTTCAGCCAATCAAGGAGGTTTAAAAATGCCAGAATACATATTCAATTTGCACTCGAATGAGAAACATAATTTTATCCACGGGGGTAGTTTTTTGGTTTTATCTTTCCTCAAAACTATTGATTTTTGTTGAGTTTGAGCATACAGGAATCTAAATGAAATTTTAGACAATACTCACATTTCTTAAAAGAATTTTAAAATATTTTAAATTTTATTCCAAAACAAACAATATGATTGACGCTTATATGATTGCCTTAAAAATGGAAGATGTTTTGTTTACATCATATAAAGAAATTAGAAATATTTATATATATTTTATTCTTATATGCTCTATATTAATTTTATAGGTTATCAGAAAACGAATAAAAAGATGCGCGCGCACATCTCTCTCACTCACTCGCTATATATATATTAATTTAATTTAATATACTAATTTCAATTTATTCCTTTCTTTCTTCTTCTTTCCATTTTCTTTTACGCTTTAAGATACTTTCCCTTTCTCTTTAACGCTATCTCTCTCTCCCCTAACCCCCTTTCTTTATTTTTCAAAACTACGTGTCAGCAATCTAACTGATTTGCATAATGTATCTTTAAGTTTAAGTTGACATCCGCTCTTACGCGTGCTCTTTGATTATATGTTGCGTATATATATGCATATGTATGAATGTGTGTGTATTTGCTGAACTGATGTAATGATGTATTTTTTGTTAAATTTTCTCTTTTAAGGGTGCAATCTTTATTTTTATTCCGTTTTTTTGGGGGGGGTCTTTGTGAATTTCATTCGTGTAAAGTTTTCTGTACAATAAAGACGGAAGCTGATGATGGTTCGCATGAAATAGGCCTACACTTCCGATTTATCATGAAATAACGTGTCTGCCAAAATTTTGTTTTTATATTTGTTCTATATGAATTTATATACATATATATTTAGAGCTCTCTTAAAGAGTTATACTACCACTGTATGTACAGGATACTCCTTTAGATTCTTCTATATCCACATCGCATGCCCAGCATTCTGTCATGTCTGCAAATCTAACATAATTTTTCCGCTTCTTTCTTCTTTTCCCTTTCCCACTTTACTTCTTCCTTTCCCTTCCCATCGTTACGCTTTTCCTTCCCTTTTCTTTCTTCCGGTTCCTTTACCCACACACATACACTCAATCAAATTTTTTAGATTTTCCATAATATTAAAGATCCCCGAAGAAGCAAATTTAATTTGCCGAAATGATCATACCATCCTATAAATTTTCAATTGCTGATAGGTACTCGTCGCATAAAAATATAAAAGAACGCAAGAAAAATCGTGTCCATGCGTCTCAGGGACACACCTCAATTTTCCCGTAAGAAACGATATAATCTGTGTCCTCACTTAAGTGGTAGGAAATAGCTTTGCTTTATTGAGAACCGGAAATTTCCAGCGAAAATATAATGAGATAATTTACTTTTTTGTATTTTCTTTTTTCTTTACCCCACTATATCAAGCTAACTGTTGTCTGCTTTCCTTGAATCCAATCCAGTCTAATTCGTTAGACGGCTTTAGTTGTTTCATCAAAGAAAGCTTTCCCGTCCCCTTACCCGGAGAAAAAGTTGCTTTGAACTAATTCCCAGCTTAAAGAAATTCATTTTCTTCAAAATAATTTGGGGACATCGAAAACGAACCTTACCAACACCATAATTAGAAATAGATTAAAGCCACGAGTTCCAACAACTCCTTCAAATAATCATATGTAAAAAAAGCTTGATGTTGATGATTTTTGGAGTCAAGAAGAAACATTAAAAAAATAAATAAAAGTAATCTTTTCAAAAAAATAATTTACGCCAAAATAAAAATCCTAATAATTAGATACCACAACTCAATTTCGATATTTAAGTATTAAAATTAAATTTTAAAAATGACAATTTTGTTTGAAACTTTTATTTTAGCTTTAACTGAAAGCTAAATAATTAAATTTATTGTTTCTAGTAAGCAATATAATCTGGTGCATTTAAAATAGAAATTATATTGATTGGAATCTAAAATTTGAAATTTCTTTATTTAATTTTTTGGCTATTGTTTTTTGCGAACGACACATTTGTAAAGAAAAGTTGATTCTCCGTTTTAAAAATCTTGCAAAAATAAAATATACTTTAGTGACGCGTGGTTTTTTGAAAATTAGGATATGTGAAATTAATCTGATGTACACATGTATTACTTATTTATAACATGAAATTTAGACTAAATCTATTTCTTAATCACAGAATGTTGATCTTTCTCAAATTTCCCCGCGTGATTTGACATGTGCCGAGAGCCACATGCGAATTTAGTGTTTATGGTGATCCCGAATTAGTGTCCAAATGTTTTTCTTATAAAGGGAAGAAACCGCGAAACACATGGTGTTTTTGAGTATATACAAAAATTATCATACAAAAAACAACTTCAAATACAGAAACAATATTTTAAAAATTCGAAGGCTCAACGACTTGTATTAAACATTTCAATTTTTGATTTATAAAGAGTCTTCTCTTAACAACTTAATAACCTAATCTCAAAAAAATCATTGACATATGCTTAAAATGTTTTTGAAACAATATAAATTATTATAATTAAAAAATGAAAGGAATTACTGAAAATTTACTTTTTAATTGAAAAAGTTTTTTCATCTTTAATGTCCTTATTATATATTATTTATTTAAGCAATTAAAATTATATCAAATTAAATAATGTCATAGTTTTATTGCATTTTTTATTTTACTATAAAAAACAGATTTTTGGAAATAAAGGACAAATGCTTGAAAAAAATAATGGATGATTTACATCCCCCAATGTGTCCTGTGTTTAACTAATAAAATCAATTTTCCCAAAATTTAATTTTTTAAAATTCATGAATTTAAATGGAGGGGAATAACTGATGTAAAAATTATTTTTACAAAGATTTTTTTAAAAAAATGATTTCAAAAATAACTTCATTCATTTTGGAATAAGTTCTGAAAATTGAAATCCAACAATTGTTTTATTTTTTACAAGAATTTCAAAATTAAATTTTTTTAGTTTTTCAGGGAAAAAAACACATTTACGTAATAATACATTTTTTTATTGTACACTCTCATAACGATTTGGTTACCTGCTCAGTAAAATTGAAACAAGATATTTTACTAAAATTTCGAACGAGTTAGAAAAGATTTAAAATTTTTAAAAAATAATTTTATCTTTCCTTTTAATAATAACATAAACATTTTTCTTTATTTCGTGCTGTTTTTTCAGCGATGAGGTACCTAATTTAAAGTAGTAAATTGCTACATTCGGGTTAAATGATTAATTTCTGCAATATCTTAAACTGAAAGTAAATAACCGTTGTTTTAAATCAGATCAATTATACTTTAAAATCGTCTATATAGTTTCTTAATTGAAGTGTGATTAAGTGCAAATATTGTTTGGTTTTATATGTAAGAATTTAATTTTGAAAAAAAAACTTTTGTTATCTCAATTTAAGTTATTCAGAACAATTAAATTTGTTGCTCGGGACAATGACGAAAATCTTCAAATAATAGTCTGAAGTCCTGCAGTTTAACACTACAATTTATTAAGAAATAATAGAATTGGACCAATAGAATTTCCTGGAGATCCATAGAGTTCCCTGGGAATCTATTTAAATCAAATCAGTGCGTCTCGGGACTCATTAAATTAAAGAGCTAACAGCATCACTGTATTTATATATATTAGATACCTCCACGAATTCGCTGAAAAAATAGCATGAAGTAAAACGGCCTCAAATGTAATAAAAACTGCAAAATGTTTGTTATTATTAAGAGGATAGATCAAAATATTTTAAATGTTTTTAAACATTCCTTGTAACACGTTCGAAAATTTCGTAAATATCTTGTTTTTCTTTCTTCCGTGAGTGACACACTTTTTACAACGGTTTATGTAATATTACGCAAATTACTTTTGGCCGGTGAAAAAAAATTAAATTGAAAATTCTTGCAAAAATGTAATAATGGTTGGATTTTGATCAAACTTTCACGAATGAAATTTGTTTTAAATAATTGTTTTTAGAAAAACTTGGAGAAACAATTTACATACGTTACGCCCCCTCCAATTAATTTCCTGAAATGACCAGAATGAGGATTCAGCAAATTTCTATGATTAATTAAATGCAGGATTCATTAGGGAATGTTAATAAACTGCTTTTTATTTTTTCTAAAGTAGCCCGTTTTCAGAAAATTTGCTCCAATTGTAAAAAAAAAAAATTCAATAAAACGATGCCATTTGTTATTTAGATAAACTTTTATTTGGTTTTATAAACGATATATATTATTGATATCATAGTCTGAAGATAGAAAAAAACATTCGATGAATAATAGAACTTTTAGAAGAATTGTTTTATTTTTATTACTTTTTATTATAATGATTTACAAAATTTACAATGATTTACAAAATTTCAAAAATCTTTAAAAATTTATTCCCTTCATTGTTTGCTTTAGGGTTCAATACATGAAGACAATATTTACTAATCGAAAAATATATGAATCAAAAATTGAAAAGCTTAATACAAATATTGAAGCCATTCGACTTTTAAAATAATTAAAACATTTTTTTGTGTGCATGCTGATGACACATGTTTTTATCGTTAAAAGAGTCAGTCAGTCAGTTAAGTGCCATACGTGATACGCGCTTGGGCGATCATGTCTCGAAAGAGACATGACTGACTGGGCAGAAGATTATCCCGCAGTAGGTTGGCATTACTTTCTACGGTATACTGCTTGCCAACCAAGGCTATAGAACCCAATCTGTCCTATTATTTAATCCACAACTGGAGGGAAGAGACGTATTTATACCTTTCCCAAGGGTATTTGCGCGTAAGTGAATACAAGGAATTCAACTTGAATTCGAACTCGGCTCCCCGATTTCTCGTTCCGAGCTGACATCCACTGCACCACAACGCACTTCCTAGGAGGGTTAAAAGGGTAAGTGTTTCAAATTTTGCGCACCTTAAAGAAAAAAAAAGTTATATAGATATTTTTGGCAGGGTACAATTAATTTATCTCGTTTTCGTATTTCCTATGCCTTACGTTTCAAAATTCAACGGCCTTTGAAAATCATTCCTTCAAAATTTAAGTTTTATATTTTAATTCCCAGTTTTCTAATTTTGTTAAAAAAGGCAATTGTGAAATTTACAATTTGTTTAGGTACTTAAAAATAATATGAAAAATAGATATTAAAAATGAAAATTAATAAATGCTATAATCTTTTATAAAATGTTGAGTTAACTCTGTCATGTTATACACTTTCATTCTCTGTTATTAAATTGTAAAGAAGGTTTTATATTATTTTATTTTTTCATAAGACATTTTCGATCGTGAGGCTATAAAGCTAAACTAAGTAAAATTCTATAAAATACTAGATAATTGCTGATAATATTTTACATTTTTAATTTTACTATAAATTTAAAAACCAAAACGGAAGCGAACGATAAATTTATGCCAATTTTGACTACCATACTTAGCTTATGCTTGAAGGCAACCGTCTTTCAGCTGTCTCTCGTCTCTTAAAATATGAAATGATAACACAAATACGACTACTTCCGAGATTAAAAAACGCTTTTATAGTAAATTTCCGGCAGTAAGCAATTATTGCTTGTTTCAAATCAGATTAAGTACGTTTAAATTTGCTAATTTAAATAAATATATAAAGTATATTTTCTTTTTGCAAGTTTTTTTAAACTGGGAAGCGGGTTCTGGTTACAAAATTAGTCAATCAATCAAAAGTGGCCGAAAAATAAAAAGATTTTTTTTTTATCTCTGAAACATTTTAGATTCCAATGAAATATAATTTCGGTTTGAAATATTACAGTGTGTGTATGTTTGTGTGCGTGTGTTGGAGGAGTACTGAATATCACAGATATATCATTTGTTTATATAGACGTTATGAGCATAAAACTGTCTAGTTTATACATCCGTGTGTTCTTCAAAACAAGAACTGATGTGAAAATTGTATTGCGACTTAAAACAAACTGTGACAATGTAATCTTTGTTTTTATATCGACAGCTTATCTATCTATCTATCTATCTATCTATCTATCTATCTATCTATCTATCTATCTGTCTGTCTATCTATCTATCTATCTATCTATCTATCTATCTATCTATCATCTTCTTCGTTTCTATCTATCTATCTATCTCAGTCTGTTCATATCTATCTATCTATCTATCTATCTATCTATCTATCTATCTATCTATCTATCTATCTATCTATCTCTCTTAGTTTCTATCTATCTATCTATCTATCTATCTATCTATCTCAGTCTGTTCATATCTATCTATCTATCTATCTATCTATCTATCTATCTATCTATCTATCTATCTATCTTAGTCTGTTCATATCTATCTATCTATCTATCTATCTATCTATCTATCTATCTATCTATCTATCTATCTATCTATCATCATCTCTTTCTATCTATCTATCTATCTATCTATCTATCTATCTATCTCAGTCTGTTCATATCTATCTATCTATCATCTCTTCGTTTCTATCTATCTATCTATCTATCTATCTATCTATCTATCTATCTAGTCTGTTCATATCTATCTATCTATCTATCTATCTATCTATCTATCTATCTATCTATCTATCTTTCTTTCTATCTATCTATCTATCTATCTATCTATCTATCTATCTATCATCTCTTTCTATTTCTATCTATCTATCTATCTATCTATCTATCTATCTATCTATCTATCTATCTCAGTCTGTTCATATCTATCTATCTATCTATCTATCTATCTATCTATCTATCTATCTATCTATCTATCTATCTATCTATCTATCTATCTCCTTAAATCTTTTCTCCACTTTTTGTGATCTGAACTTATTTTTAATTACTGTTTTTCCTAAATTACTGCATCATAACATAGCGAGACTTTCTGATAGGTTTCGAAATATTTCTTTTATTTTGTCTTTCTCTCCATCAAGTGACTTAGTTGACGGCATGTATGGAGCGTGTTATTCCATCTTGTTCTTCTCCATCTTCATGTCGATTTTATGGCTTGCGTCCTTTGTAGGCTTCCTTTTCGAAGTCTCCTTCTATCAAAAACGGCTTTACATGTAGCAGATTAATATATATATATATATATATATATATATATATATATATATATACATACGAATCATTTTATTGGTTTACAAAGCGTAACGAGGTTTATTTTTTTCCGTTTTCTCCCCGTATTGACGTGATTCTAGCGAAATAGGTGAGTGGGTAGGTCAGCCAGACGTTAACAGCTAGTCCATTTCCTAATGAAAAAACGAATGTTTCTCAAATATGAAGAATATTTAAATGCAATACTAGGATTTGGTATAGGAAGTGCGATTATCTCTTTTCTTCTCTCTCTCTCTCTCTCTCTTTGTGTATATATATATATATATATATATACTCTATCTCTCTCTGTACACACACACACACACATACATACATATATATATATATATATATATATATATATATATATATATTATTAATTATTACTTTAGAACATGTACAAATTATTACTAAATTGTACATTTGGGTTCGTCATTGAAAGAACAATATCTCATCAGGTAGTTAACTACATATTTTAAAGTTATTATAATAAATATTCATTGCTTTATTTTGATATTGAGCACTGTTATAAATTAATGTTTTAAACGTTGCAATTATTGTCTTCGTTCCTTATACATTTGGATATATATATATATATATATATATATATATATATATATATATATATATATATACTGCCGGCCATAATTATTAGGCCACCCCAGTGTTTAAAGAATATGATGTATTTCATACTATGTTTTAGTATTTATTGCCAAGTGAATAATTGCAAATCAAAATACAATGTTTTCTTTTATTAATACTGCACAATAACTTGTGCATCAAATTAATTAAATATCTAATAATTACCTATATTGCAGTTTCGTTAATGAAAGAACGAAGAAAATTTAGGGTGATTCGGATGAGTTCATCTTTGCTTCCTTGCCTTGTGAAATGTTGCAAATTAATAATAATAAAAGAAACATTCTATTTTTATTTGGCAATAAATACTAAAAATAGTATGAAATACATAATTTCTGTTAAAAAAAAAATGGGGTTGCCTAATGATTATAGCCGGGAGTGTATATATATATATATATATATATATATGTATATATATATATAACTGTTTGTGTTAAAACAGTACTCGATGTAAAAAAACAGAGCTATGAATGATATATTCATAATAAATATATTATTCATATATATATTTCTTATTAATAAATATTTTAATTTCTTGTTTATACATTTATTTTTATCTGAGAACAGATTTTTTCTTACAGTATATTTATATCTATCTACCAGCATAAATGTTCGAATTATGTTGTTAGAAAAAACAATCGCTATTCATTAGGATTCGAATTTGCGCTCCCGAAAGAAAACAGTCAATTGATCTGATGTGCCCTAACGTCTTAGTCACGACGAAACTCATCAATGACACTTTTTAGAAGTTATTTTTATTTGATTATTAATTAATTTTATTAATTTTAATTTATTTCTTAAAACCTTTTTTTCATGGATACCCCTATTTGAGTAGGGGTTCTGTTTTTATTTATATTATTTCAGTAAATATATTGATTTGCATTTCTTCTTCTTCTATGTGTCCTGTCCTTTCAGGACGTAGGTGATCATGGCTTTCCACGTTTCCCTATCCCTGGTGGCTCTTAGCGTGCCTTCTCCTGTTACACTATGCAACTCTCGTTCCGTCATACAACTGATTAGGTCCTTCAAATATGTTATCCGCTGCTTTCCCATGTCTCTTTTCCCCTCTATCTGGCCTGTTAGTATCAGGTTCTCCAAGCCCTCTTTCTTCATTGCATGTCCCAGGAACTTCAGCTGTCTCTTCCTGATGCTCAATATTAATTTTCTTTTCGTTTCCATTATTTCCAAAACCTCATCATTGCTCACATGTTCGATCCATAGTATCCTAGCATTCTTCAATAGAACCACATTTCAGGAAATATTCGAGAAATTTTAGAAAAAATATTTCCCTTACGTTGCTGGGAGATCATGAACGTCACAACTAATGACGAATTTGTAACGTTTTGACTCAGATACTGTGTGAAATGTAAAATCTTACTTTGTGATTGTGAAGGCAATGGTTTCATTGAATATATTTGAATATATTTAGTTTATTTACTAACTATCTAGAGTTGGTTTCCAATTTACATAAACCAAAATATTAAGAAAAGTTGATACATTTCGGACAAAACCTTTCATTTATCTGAACTATTTACATTTACGCAACTACATCCTTATGACCGTGATCGGACACGCATCAGAGGAATTCGTCATTAAAATGTTGAATGTTCAATTTTAGATGATGACTAGAAAAGTGATTGATTAAAAGCATTGAAAAGAAGTTTCTATGAAAAATGATCATTTACTTTTGAAATAATAGTCTAGGTTAATTACTAGAATGCCAGTATATATCATCACAGATAATTTGTAGGGAAATATGAAGTATAAACAAAATCGGGTTTTAGAGCTAATCACATTTAAAAAGGAATTTACGGATACTGAGAAGTATTTTATATCTCACAAAAACAAGAGAAGTATACAAGCAAATGCTTTTAAAAGATGTGATTTGGGAACTCTATCCTTAATATGTACGTGAGATTAATGATATTGTGATAGAAAGGGTTTTAACAAACGTCAGAAAATGTGGCATCAAAATTCTAAGGCATAATCCCGAAAGCGCCTTCCAAAAGCTAAGCAAAGTTTTAAGAAACGTGAAATATTCGTCAGAAACAAAAAAATAATGTTGAATGTTATATCAATTGTCCTATGTGAGAGTAAATTGTTGACTATTTCTTCACAGATAAGGAGGGAACTTCAGGCACCAGAAATGTGATTCTAAAAGAGATACATGGAATACCATAGACGAATCACGGCAGAAAAGAGGACGTTTGGAGGAAAAGAAAGGCTGTTAGAAGCTTACATTCATAAGATATCAGTCAGTTAAGTGTCATATGTGATACACGCTTGGGCGATCATGTCTCGAAAGAGACATGACTGACTGGGCAGAAATTTATCCCGCAGTAGGTTGCTATTACTTTCTGTAATGCTATAGAACCCAGTCTGTCCTGTAATTTGACTCATAGCTAGAGGAGGAAGAGATGTATTATATCCTTTAGTAATTAAAGGGGGATCAGTTTATTATTTCATAACAATATAAAACTGATCCCCCACTTTATGCCTAGTAGAAGACTTAATCATGTTTTCAACTATTATATTCAGTCTGTCAGTTAAGTGCCATACGTGATACACGCTTTGGGCATTTCTGCTGCCCCAAGCATCCTTGATGAAATCGTCCAAGATTCACCGTCATACAGAAAAACAGATATTACAGCAATCCAGCACTCTTCTTTGTTTACAATGACAATTTCCTGTACTCTGGTTATCTTTTGAAATGTGTCCTTGGCCATGCCAATGCGTCTTTGGATCCCAACATCACACTTTCCATCCTATGTCAGCAAACTTCCCAAGTATTTAAATTTCTATACATGTTTTATTTTAGTTTTTCCCACCCCTAGTTGGCACTTTGTGGTTTTCTTTTTGCTTCAGTTTTCTTGAAGATTGTGCTTATTTCTTTCTTCTAGCTTTCTGTTGCTAACTTCTGTAGGAGGTCCAGCAATTTCTTTCTATGTTTGCTATCAGCACTGTGTCATCTACGTATTGAGACTGTGGCCACCAATTACGAATCCTTGCAAGGGTTTTATTCCTCTCAGAATTGTTTCGCCGTATATGTTGAATAGATCCGGTGAAAAAAACACATCCTTGTCTTCCACCCCTTTCTATTTGTGTAATTCTGCTGAATTCACTTCCTATTTGTACGCAAGCGGATTTTACTGCCAATAGATATTCTTGGTTATCCTAACGTCTTTTTCTGAAAATGTCGAAGTTGTCGAGTATCTCTATCAAATTTTTTGTGCCGTACTATGTTAAATGCCTTTACGTAGTCTATAAAGTACAGATAGAGTTCCTTCAGCATTTCTATTGCTTTTTGAAATATCGCATTCCTTGTTCCGGTATCTTTAACAAAACCACACTATTCTTGTCCTATCTCTGGGCCAATTCAGCTGCACGCTATGTTCATCAAAATCCGGATGATGAGTTTTGTTACGTGGCTCATTAAGCTGATAGTTAGGTGGAGTTCACATTCCTTTGCACCTGGCCTCTTAGGTCGTGCTATGAAAATTGATCTGCTTAGGTCTTGCGGTATATGGCCGCTGTTGTAGATTTCCTTTATTATTTTTGTGAACCTGTCTATGCCAAAGTCTTCTAAGGCCGTCAACATCTCTATTACAACCCCATCGGGTCCTATTGCTTTATTTCTGTTCAATTTGCCGATTTCACTTCAGTTTTTAATATTTCTGGTTTATCCGTATTTTTGTGTTTCGTTGGTTGCTCTCTCTCTTGTCGGGGAAAAGATCAGCAATATACTCATCCCATTTCTGAAGTATTTTTCTTTTTCTGGTATGATTGTACCGTCCTTTGCTTTTATACATCCTGTTACTGAGCAGATCTTTTGTCCTGTGAGTTCCTTTATTTGTTTATCTATATCAAAATTATTTGTCGTGATCAGTCGCTCTACTTCATATTTGTCGTTGAGCCATCTTTCTTTAGCCTGTATGCATTTTCGCCTTATTTTCTTGTGTATTTTCTTACATTCTGCTCAATATCTTGGCATTTTTTGTCTCTTTTGCATCAGGTCAAAGATCTCTTCAGTGTCCCAACTATTTTTTCCGACGTTCTTTTACCTTTGGGATGATATCATTCGCCGGTGTCACTAGAGCCACACTTAGTGTATCCAATGTTGAGGTTCCGGTTCCAATTTGTCCTTCGTATTTCGTTTAAACACTGTCCTTATAAATTTCTTGCAGGTTCGGGTAAATTCACGAGTCTATTGTACTGCAGTTTAAGGGCTGTGTCAGGTTTCTTTAATCGCCTCAGTTGTATCCTTTGTTTGCATAAAACTGGTATGTGGTCACTTCAGCAGTCAACACCTGGAGGGCTTTGCAGTGGAGGACTGCGTTTCTGAATCTCTTGTTGATTGATAGTAACAGAATTTGGTTCTTAATTTCTCCTCCTTGATTCCTATGCCACCACACACCTTCCCGCCTCAAAATTATGTTGCGTGCGCGAACTGGTCGTAAGTTGCAGCCGAGTCTGCAGCTGTTTGCTTCCGTCCCCCCCACCCCCGATGATCAAAGATATCTTTCACTTCCTCTGCCACGTTGTGATTTCTGATATCCGAGAAAATTACGGATCTGCGAAAAAAAAAAAAAATAAATAGGACGGGTGAATTTTCGTGCTGCACCTCTCAACAACTGAAATCAAAAGGTGGCTGGGTGCACATGCAAAAATGAAGGAAATAGGCAAAAACAAAAAGAAACAAGGCAGTAGTGAAAGCTATTCTATGCGGACTAATGATTATATTGGAATTCTCTGTACATCAAGAGATAGAGAATAATAAAAATAAAATAAAATGAAAGTATTAAGAATAAAATACAATCCAACATTTTCAGTGCCTATAAACTACTGCGGCTACTATGTTGTTGTTGCTAGCGTGTGGGAGAGAGAGAGAGAGAGAGAGTGTGCGAGAGAGAGGGGAATTTCAGCGTCTTTTACTTCACGCGTTTTTCGTTTGTCTGACGTAACTCTGCTGACAACCTGTGGCTTCACACTGCCTTGATTTTCAAATCCGATGTGTTTTTGTTGAAACCGTTTTAATATGGCGCGGGGTAGGAAGTGATGGGAATGTCTTCCCATTAAAATTTAACATCAGTTTCGATTGTCTGGCTCAGATCAACCGCATGCAATTCCCGCCATGCTGACGCGATTTTGTTGGGTTTTTTGTTTACCTGTCACCGTCAATTACAATTGCATCCTTACGTGGATAGCATCCTTAAAAAATTACCGATAATTTTATTTTTTTACTTACTGTCGATCCTTTATTTTCTTTCTCCGAGAGAGAGAAAGGGAGAGCAACAGAAAGAAAGAACAAAGATACCCTCCACTTTCGCATAGCCATCTGTGTGATTTTATAAAATCGTTATCATATCAACAACAACATCGCGTCAATGCCTTCTGTTTTGCCCCCGTCTCTCTCTCTCTCTCTCTCTCTCCGCCACGCCGGCACTTATTTCCTTCCTTCTCTCCTCTTTTAGCCTTTTTTAGAACAAAGTAAAACGTTGGTTTTTCTTGGAAGAAAAATGTATACTCATAGAGATATCTTTCATATATCTATTCGTGGGTTCGAATCCAGAGTCCGTCGATATCTTTGTTTTTTTTTAATCATATCACCCCGAGCAAAGCGGTAACGCCACTGATGTGCAGGGGGCTACATAGGTGTGAAAAGATTGGAAAAGAGAAAACCAGAAACCGCATCCTAAACAGGAAACAAGGGATGAGCCTCTTCACCTGTTCAATAGACGTGGGTGGAGTGTGAACTGGGCGATACTTTAGTCTATATGTTTAACGTGTGTGCATAATAAACATTGTTACACTTCTCCATGTCCATAGTGTTTTTGGGTGCTCTTGGAACCAAGTGTTGGTCATTATCTGGTCATTCTCTGCGCACCATTGGACCTATTTCTCACCACGGCTATTGCGGTGTCCTAGTCCGAAATTGCCGACCGTTTCAAGTTCTCTCTTTTGGCCGACTTTGGCATTGAGATCTCCTATGATGATTCTTATGCATTGTGCCTTGCATTGTGCCTTGGCATAATCGAGCATGGAGGAAAAGGACTGGATTTCTACTTCTGTACTTTATGTTTTCACTGCATATACCATTATTACCGATATGTTGAGAGGCCACCCTTTCAGTTTAACTACTAAAATTCCTTTAGACATCTGGCAATATACACCGGCCCAATACGTGTGTTGAGAGGCCACCTTTCAGTTTAACTACTAGAATTCCTTTAGACATCTGGCAATATACCATTATTACCGATATGTTGAGAAGCCACCCTTTCAGTTTAACTACTAGAATTCCTTTAGACATCTGGCAATATACCATTATTACTGATATGTTGAGAGGTACCCTTTCAGTTTAACTACTAGAATTCGCTTTAGACATCTGGCCAATATACCATTATTACCGATATGTTGAGAGGCCACCCTTTCAGTTTAACTACTAGAGTCCTTTAGACATCTGTGTGCCATTATTACCGATATGTTGAGAGGCCACCCTTTCAGTTTAACTACTAGAATTCCTTTAGACATCTGGCAATATACCATTATTACCGATGTGTTGAGAGGCCACCCTTTCCAGTTTAACTACTAGAATTCCTTTAGACATCTGGCAATATGCCATTATTACCATTTGAGAGGCTACCCTTTCAGTTTAACTACTAGAATTCCTTTAGACATCTGGCAATATACCATTATTACCGATATGTTGAGAGGCCACCCTTTCAGTTTAACTACTAGAATTCCTTTAGACATCTGGCAATATACCATTATTACCGATATGTTGAGGGGCCCACCCTTTCAGTTTAACTACTAGAATTCCTTTAGACATCTGGCAATATACCAAAACATTACCGATATGTTGAGAGGCCACCCTTTCAGTTTAACTTTAAATTCCTTTAGACATCTGGCAATATACCATTATTACCGATATATTTGAGAGGCCACCCTTTCAATTTAACTACTAGAATTCCTTTAGACATCTGGCAATATACCATTATTACCGATATGTTGAGAGGCCACCCTTTCCAGTTTAACTACTAAATTCCCTTTAGACATCTGGCAATATACCATTATTACCGATATGTTGAGAAATACCCTTTCGGATTTAACTACTAGAATTCCTTTAGACATCTGGCAATATACCATTATTACCGATATGTTTGAGAGGCCACCCTTTCTGTTTAACTACTAGAATTCCTTTAGACATCTGGCAATATACCATTATTACCGATATGTTGAGAGGCCATATCAGTTTAACTACTAGAATTCCTTTAGACATCTGGCAATATACCATTATTACCGATATGTTGAGAGGCCACCCTTTCGGTTCGCTACTAGAATTCCTTTAGACATCTGGCAATATACCATTATTACCGATATGTTGGGGAGCACCCTTTCAGTTTAACTACTAGAATTCCTTTAGACATCTGGCAATATACCATTATTACCGATATGTTGAGAGGCCACCCTTTCGGTTTAACTACTAGAATTCCTTTAGACATCTGGCAATATACCATTATTACCGATATGTTGAGAGACCACCCTTTCTGGGTTTAACTTTAAATTCCTTTAGACATCTGGCAATATACCATTATTACCGATATGTTGAAGGCCACCCTTTCAGTTTAACTACTAGAATTCCTTTAGACATCTGGCAATATGCCATTCTTACCGATATGTTGAAGTGCCTTTCAGTTTAACTACTAGAATTCCTTTAGACATCTGGCAATATACCATTATTACCGATATGTTGAGAGGCCACCCTTTCAGTTTAACTACTGAATTCCTTTAGACATCTGGCAATATGCCATTATTACCGATATTTGAGGAGGCCACCCTTTCAGTTTAACTACTAGAATTCCTTTAGACATCTGGCAATATACCCATTACCGATATGTTGAGAGACGCACTTTCAGTTTAACTACTAGAATTCCTTTAGACATCTGGCAATATACCAAATGTTACCGATATGTTGAGAGGCCACCCTTTCAGTTTAACTACTAGGAATTCCTTTTAGACATCTGGCAATATACCATTATTACCGATATATTTGAAGTACACCTTTCAGTTTAACTACTGAGAATTCCTTTAGACATCTGGCAATATACCATTATTACCGATGATGAGGGGGGGGGGGGGGGAGAAGTTTAACTACTAGAATTCCTTTAGACATCTGGCAATATACCATTATTACCGAAATATGTTGAGAAATACCCTTTCCGGTTTAACTACTAGAATTCCTTTAGACATCTGGCAATATACCATTATTACCGATATGTTGGGGGGCCACTCTTTCGGATTTAACTACTAGAATTCCTTTAGACGATGGCAATACCATTGTACCGATATGTTGAGGCCACCCACGCTTTCAGTTTAACTACTAGAATTCCTTTAGACATCTGACAATATACATTATTACCGATATGTTGAGAGGCCACCCTTTCCGTTTAACTACTAAATTCCTTTAGACATCTGGCAATATACCATTATTACCGATATGTTGAGAGGCCACCCTTTCAGTTTAACTACTAGAATTCCTTTAGACATCTGGCAATATACCATTATTACCGATATGTTGAGAGGCCACCCTTTCAGTTTAACTACTAGAATTCCTTTAGACATCTGGCAATATACCATTATTACTGATATGTTGAGAAGCCCACCCTTTCAGTTTAACTACTAGAATTCCTTTGACATCTGGCAATATACCATTATTACCGATATGTTGAGAGGCCACCCTTTCAGTTTAACTACTAGAATTCCTTTAGACATCTGGCAATACTTCATTATTACCGATATATTTGAGAAGCCACCCTGGTTATTACTAGAATCGCTTTAGACATCTGGCAATATACCATTGTTACCACAAATGTATTTGAAGCCACCCTTTCAGTTTAACTACTAAATTTCCTTTAGACATCTGGCAATATACTGGTATTACCGATATGTTGAGAGGCCACCCTTTCAGTTTAACTACTAGAATTCCTTTAGACATCTGGCAATATACCATTATTACCGATATGTTGAGAGGCCACCCTTTCAGTTTAACTACTAGAATTCCTTTAGACGTGGCAATATACCATTATTACCGATATGTTGAGAGGCTACACCCTTTCAGTTTAACTACTGGAATTCCTTTAGACATCTGGCAATATACATTATTACCGATATGTTGAGAGGCACACTTTCAGTTTAACTATAGAATTCCTTTAGACATCTGGCAATATACCATTATTACCAAATATGTTGGGGGAGGCCACCCTTTCAGTTTAACTACTAGAATTCCTTTAGACATCTGGCAATATACCATTATTACCGATATGTTGAGAGGCCACCCTTTCAGTTTAACTACTAAATTCCTTTTAGACATCTGGCAATATCATTATTACCGATATGTTGGGGGGCCACCCTTTCAATTTAACTACTAGAATTCCTTTGAACGTCGCCAATATACCATTATTACCGATATGTTGAGAGGCCACCCTTTCCGGTTTAACTACTAGAATTCACTTTAGACATCTGGCAATATACCATTATTACCGATATGTTGAGAGGCCACCCCTTTCAGTTTAACTACTAGAATTCCTTTAGACATCTGGCAATAACACCAATATTACCGATATGTTGAGAGGCCACCCTTTCGGTTTAACTACTAGAATTCCTTTGAGCACCGGCAATATACCATTATTACCGATATGTTTAGAGGCCACACTCCAGTTTAACTACTAGAATTCCTTTAGACATCTGGCAATATACCATTACTCATTTACTTGTGTTCTTATTCAGTATAATGTCTTTTTCATTATTTTTCCCTCCTACGCATATAAACACTTAACTGTTTTTCTCAATTTACATATTTTTTCCGGATTCTATAGAAATCGAATAACTCAACAATAAAACAACCCATAAACATATGTGCTATTTCTGTATTAGGAAACTAGCAGTATAGCTCGGCGTTGCTTGGGTGTAATGAAAGCATTAAAACTAATCCATGGTCCTGGAGCTCAGACTCTTTGGACATTGGCACGAAAGACTAAAAAGAAATAGCTGTTTCCAGTTAAAGTGAAACCGTAGACTGAAAGAAAAATGAATGCATATAAGTCAAATTTTGATTTCCTGGTATCGATATCAAATTTCTGCACTATTGGAAGAAATGCAGCATTGAAACTTCTGAATATCGTTTCTTATGTCTTTGTCTATGAGTGTATAAAATTTGATTAAAATCGGACCACTCCTTCTATAACTCGATTTTTTCGATTATCGATTTTCGATATTTATTGGGGGTACCTCGACACAAAACCTAGATAAGAACACTCGCAGATGCTTATAGTACAACTGTATATTTTCAAGAAAATCGGTTTAGGCGTTTCGGAGTCTATAGGTAACAAATACACACACACACACACACACACACACACACACACACACACACACACACACACAAAAAGTTCCATCTATAAATAAGTTTAGATTTTTTCAAGTCAGGGAATGTGTTTTGTAAGAAACAGACGACAATATATTGTTATCTGAGAAAAACATTTAACGTCAAATAACACGTAATTTTGTAATGAGTATGTATTTGATTGTGTTATTCTGAATTCTTTAGCCTATTTTGCCAGTAGAATTTTACTTGGTTACTTTAAAACATCAGGTCAACTGCACGTCTAAATGAATTAGTGTCTTTTCTCTCAGAATAAATCCTCTTTATTCTGCCAAGATTAAGCGCCATAATAAAAAGAAAAGATATTTGTAAAGTGATTCTTCGATAAAATCAGTCAAAGTAAAACACTCTTGTTTCTTGTTTTTATTAGAAAGATTTATGATGGACGACAACAAACGTGTTGTCTTCGCTCAAATTTCGTGCCGCGATATAACGTAATTTACGAAAGAAACGTTAATTAAATAGGATTCAAAGTGCATGATAAAAGCTGAAAGGACTGTGAGATAAAACGGCATTCATTTTATCAAAGCTCATCTTCATAATGAACAATTATATTGATAAAATCTTCCAGAATAACTAAATCTACTGATTTCATCGCTTACGTATATTAGGCGGGTACAAAGGAAAGAAAACGTTTCGGTTTCTCACCATTATGAAAAAAAAAGTGTGAAAAATAAGAGAAAAAGAAAAAGGGAGACGGGATGTTTTGGGTAAATTAATTGTATTAAAATATTCTTAATAAAAATTTTATATCAACACGTTGAGGATGGGTTCAACTAATTTTTTTCTACTAAAGATTTTCCGTTAAAATTTTTCTAAAATATTTCAACTAAATTTTTCTACTTAAATGCCTCTTCTAATAATAGATGAATATGTTTCCGTGCGAATGTTTCGTGTTCGTGCAACGACCACGATCGAATAACAATACTTAGAAGACGATTTGTAACCCAGCCTATGTTAAATTGACTTCAGATGTAATATGAAATCACCAGAGACGATCTAAAACATGCTATGTTATTTCTATGAAAGATGTATAGGGATTAAATCCGTTTTCCATTTGTTTCGATTCAAAATCCTCAGTATACTATAGGAACTACTAATGTTTTGAGGAAGACGGATTTCTTTCTTCAAAGAATAATGCAGCTGAAGAAATAACGAACATTAGTCCTGGGTATGACCGTAAACTGCATCCGGCAGCAAGGCCTCTGATTGAGAGGTTGTGAGGAGCATAGAACCATCTCTTAATTGCCGTTGTTCCCAGGTCTCTTCTAATCCGGAGAAGTAGCACTTGTTAGGGTCCCAGCTATGGGCAAATAGTTGACCCCCACCAAACAGGGATCAAAACGCTATGAAAGTATAAAGTAGACTTTTATACAAATTCATATACATAAACAAGGACTTTTATAGAAAAATATACATTTTTGAAGGTAAAATATTACTAGCAGTACATTTCTGAAGACAAATTATTACCGTAACACATTTTTTAAGGAAAAAATATTATCAGCAGTACATTTTTTTAAGACAAAGCTATAAGACATCTTCAGTTTTCTAAAATAAAAAAAAATATAAAGTTTAAAATCAAAATCTGACTAAATTAATCCTCTCACTATAGCCGAGTATTAAAAAAGAAATACCTTAAAATCCGATCTTTTTGGCATTAAATAACCAACAGAAGTTGATATGCCGTTAAGCAAAACCCAAGATCAATAACTTGAAATCGAACCGACTCAGCTGTACAAATCAAATTAACACAGTTCCGGAGAACTTTTTACCCAATCAGAATACAAAAGTTTTCGTCAATCCTCTAGAGTAGCTTGCTATTACTTTACGCAGGCTTCAAGTAAATGCTGAGACAGTCATCTAGCTTCTCAGAAATTTCAGCTGTTCAATTAACAGTTTTAACCGTCAATCTCCCATCACACGTCATCGAGGCAACTACCACAGTTAATGTGGTAGACATACACAATATTTATTTTCCGAATCTATATACATTCAAACAACTTACAGTTTGAAGTCGCGCAAGAGAGATACTAATAAATTTTAAATTTGTTACAGTCATTAACCCTCTAGGGCCATTCGTATCATATTTGATACAGTATTTCCCTATAAGGAAACATTTGGTATTTCCCTATAAGGAAACATTTGGTATTCATTGACTGAGCAGTCAGTACTGCTTTCATTTGAAATTTATAAAATATTTCTCTTAAAAAAATTTTCAGGAAAATATTTCTTTCAAGGCTTGTTTTCATACTGTATCAAATATGATACGAATGGCCCTAGAGGGTTAATGTCATTAATAAGGTACAAGTTAACTCTTTTTTCTTCTTGTCCTCATCGCCAGTTCTGTGTTGACTGTTTTAGGACTGGATCCACAAACATTTTCTACTGACACTAAATAACAGAATCACTGATGTACAATCTAAAAGAACTTGTCAAACTAAGAGACTACACGATATTTTATATCAGAATATTTTTAGTAACGGATCCAATTAATGAGTAAATAGATCAAATAATATTTTTGTCTGTTTAAGAAGAAATACATTAAATGACATGTAATGCTTCACACTATTTAAATTGTTCTTAGTGTTGTCCTGTTCTTTATTGTGCAACGGCCGAAACTTCGTGATGAATATGACAATATACGTTATGAATATGACAATACGAAACCCCGTGAATATGACAATAATGATGAGGACAACTCTCCGAACAATGTAAATAGCTACAATACCTTATCTCCGAAATATAGACAAACATCTCATGACTTCAAGCGAAGGAAATCATCTTGGGAACAATCATTCATGAGATCTCATAGACTTGGTTCGACCGTTTCAAAGAAAGAACTTTACCAAACATAAAAAAACGTTAGAAAAAAAACTGTTTGAAATTTTAAAGCAGTAGCAGCAAGTAAAACACAAAAGACATTAATGGAAGGAAGAATAATAATATAATCAGAATGTTGACATTTTACACAATATTAAACAAAATGTTACGAAGGAATCTCCCGACGAGAATAGAGAGGGCAATAACTTGAGGGCATTCAGTTAGTTAAGTGCCATACGTGGTACAACGCTTTGGCGATTATGTCTCGAAAGAGACATGACTGACTGGGCAGAAGATGTATCCCTCAGTAGGTTGCCATTGCTTTCTGCAGTAGACTGGTTACCGACCAAGGCTATAGAACCCAATCTGTCCTATTATTTGACCCATAACTGAAAGGAAGAGACGAATTAATACCTTTCCCAAGGGTATTTGCGCGTAAGTGAATACAATGGATTCAACTGAAATTCGAACTCGGCTCCCTGATTTGTCATTCCGAGTCGATATCCATTGCACCACAACGCACAAACTGAGGGGGATTATTTTCCTGAAAAACCGTTTTATGTGAATTTTATGAGAACGGTAACTGTTCGGTCAACGAATGCTATTTTTACAAAATAATAATTTCACCTCAAGTAAGGCAAAAATGTTACTGCTGCGCAGGTAGAAACTTATAGTGAGAGACTAAAAAATGTACAGGAGATGTCGAAGCAAAGATAAGAGAAAAATAGGAATCAAATAGATAAAAAATGGAAATTAATGTTGCATTTAAACTTTTGGAGATTGTAGCTATCAGGGAAGTATGCTAATGGGAGTGTGTTTTACAAACAGGAAGTGCGAGAAACGAAACAATTAGAGTAGAAGTGATGATTACATTTAACTAGTTCGACAATAAAAGGTGGGACCTAAATGCCAATCTAGTAGCATGAATAAATAAATGTGATCGAGGTGTCAGGAAAAAAAGCTCAACAGAGCGGTTGACATAAAAACGCTTTAGAAAAGACAGAGGCAAGTCATTTTACGTCGGTGAGAAACTGACTAAAGGCGGGCTACCAAGTTAGTATCGATTTGGATTTTGTAGAGAACCTTAAGATGAATAGCAAAAGCACTCGACCAAATATGGCAACAGTATTCAATGCACGGGTGGATGATAGATTTGTAAATGTGCAAAATGGATTCTGATGAGAAACTCTTCTTGGCCCCACATCGTGAATAAATCTTCCTAGCAGTGAATGCAACTACGGATTCAATGTAGTCATTCCATTTGAAATCATTTGAGAGAGTGAGAGCAAGGAGGCGCAGTGCGTTGCTCTCTAGGAGAATAGCGTTGTTCCTTCTGATGATAGACAGGAATGTATATATATGGTGATTATGAAAGAGTAGCTTAGTTTAAGAGGCATTAAAATTTACGCGCCTTTTCCTACTCCATTCAAGCAAAGATTGGAGATACTTTTGAATTGCAGCAGCCATCTTTTTTTTCTCAGCTTAGGCAGGCGGGCGTAAATGGTGTTGTCATCTCCATAGATGTCTAGTAGGGAACAGTAAAATCATTGATGAAAATTCGAAAAAGCGTAAGACCTACGACAAAGCCTTGAAAAGCGCCCGCATTTGTATGAAAAGGATCGGGAAACTTGTTCATTCAAAACAAACTTCATTCCCCTATTTGAGAGGAACTATTGAAATAAATAAAACAATTGTCCATAAATACCGTAGCTCTGGAGCTTGCACAGAAGGCCAGCATGCCAAACCCTGTCAAATGTTTCTGAGAGCAACAGCTCGAGCTTCGCAGTACTTATCAAGAGTCTGTATATATACATTCAGTGATAGTCGTTAGAATATTAGCGGTAAACATGACGAAATGGAAGACATATTGTTTATCAGAGAGAAGATTGTGAGATATGAAATTCCTAATTATTTCAGCATTGATAATAGCCTTAAATACCTCACTAAAAGTGTTGTGGATTCTTGTTTAGAAATCACACAAAATAATAATAACAAAAACAGATATGGAGAAATAAAATGTAAGTTATATTGAACAAAATATATACAACCTGGAACAGGGATTAGTAATTCAGGAGTACTAGGTATACTGTTAGTAAAAATCAAATATATACATGCTTGTAGATAAGAAGTAAGTCCGAGTAATAAGTCTATATTTTTGCTGATCAACTAAGCAGCGGTCCAACTACTAAACTAAAATATTTACAACTGCTTTACAATATATCTATTTGCATAAACATACAAATTGTGACACAAGGCCAAAAAGGGGGTGAGTAGAGGGTGGTCTTCAATATCTATCCTATATCTAGCCAAACACTATCATGACCTAATCACTCATTATAATTTGCACATTCACCACAAGAAACTATCCATCACCTCTCAATCCTTCAGACACCACAATACCACATATATTTACAAAGGACACCTAAAAAGGGGAACTAACCCATGACAATAAATTGCAGCTATGTACAATATAGAATATAATTTAAAACATTTAATGAAAAGTGAAATGGTGGGAGGAGGATGAACCCAATAACAAATTAAAATACAACGTAATTTTTAAAACAAAATAAACGATGTTATAAGATCCGTCCATCCTACAAAAAGAGTGGCCGCTGTATTCCGCCAAAAGACGAAATCAAGAAGCACACTGGCTAAGAGAGCGGGGAGGGGTTAAAATAATTAAAGGAATGGGAAAATCAAAGGCTGACCCATCCGAGATAAAAGGAGGCCGAAACAAACTGGGGATGTTGGGAATCTCGAATTGGATCATAACAAAAGAGAAAGCCGGGTACAGGCTAGGAACATATTCATTCACCTTAACTAGGTACACAAAAAATGTTATCTTAACCAGGGAAGGGTTTCAAAGGAATCCACCCTGATGTAACTAGCAAATCTAGAAGAGAAAATCAAGGCTAGCCCCGTTCACGCAAACCAAGCTTGCTACTTTTACCCACCTTTTGCTAAAGGCTGTCGAGGTAACAACTGCTTTACCAACCTTCCCACGTATAGCGAGATGAGACACAAGGTCTTTTTATTGTGGGTCTTCCCGGCCATATAGCCAGGCCAAAAATATCTATTTTTCCTCAGTCGTGCTTCTACTCTTCGGCGAAACCACGACTAGGTTAGTACTCTCTGCTCGGAAGCAGAGAGCCCTCTCCACTCGAATGCAGAGAGCTGACAGTGTCATAGTTGCAGAGGCAAATACCAACTGCTTTACAACGGTATTTACCAACCTTCCCACGTAAGGCGAGATGTGACACAAGGTCTTTTTATTGTGGGTCTTCTCGGCTATATAGCCAGGCCAAATATATCTGTCTATCTTTCTCCAGTCGTGATTCTACCCTCAGGCGGAACCACGACTGAGTTAGTGCTCTCTGCTCGTAACACCACGCAACCCACACGTTTGGCACTTATCTGCTCAGGCCCGTTAAATGTGTTATCCGCTGCTTTCCCCTGTTTTGTTCCTTCTATCTGGCCTGTTAGTATCAGGTTCCCAAAGCCCTCCTTCCTCATTGCAAGTCCCAGGCATTTTAGTTGTCATTTCCTGGTGCTCAATATTAATTTGCTTTTCATTTCCATCCTTTCCAAAACCTCCTCATTGCTCACATATGCTCGCTATTAGCAGCATCCTTCTGTAGAACCCCATTTCAGTTACTTCAAGTTTTTCCTTCACATCTTTGATGATATTGTCCAACATTCACTGCCTTATTGAAGAACTGGCATCACATAGCAATCCAGCACTCTCTTTGTTTCTAGTGAAATTGTCCTGTTTCTTAATATTTTACTCAACTTCTGGAATGTCTGCTTGTGCTTTTGGATCTCAGGAATATAAATATAGAGAAACTGCTGTGACCACAAAGTGAGGGGTCAATTTATATATTGATTGTAATATGTAAGTGATCCCCCACTTTATATCCAGTATGCTTCTGTAGAACCACATTTTGGTTGCTTCAAGTTTTTCCTTCATCTTTGATGATATTGTCCAGCATTCACTGCCATATTGAAGAACTGACATCACATAGCAATCCAGTACTCTCCTCCTTGCTTTTAGTGAAATTTTCCTGTCTCTTAATACTTTACATAGTTTCTGGAATGCGTCCTTCGCCATGTCAATTCGCCTTCGGATCTCTGTGTTGCACCTCCGTCCTCTTTTAGGATACTTCTCAGATATTTAAACTTTTGTACCGGCTTGATTTTAGTATCCACAACCTGTATTTGAGATTTTGCGCTGCACTTTTTGCTGATGACCTTGCATTCGGTTTTCTTTAGTTTATTGTGAGTCCTTTCTTGTCACTCTCTTCAGCTACCTTCTGTAGGAGGTCTTGTAGTTTCCTTTACGTATCTGCAATCAGCACTGTATCATATGCATACCTTATGTTGTTCAAATTGTGGCCTCCGATGACAAATCCTGGCATAACATCTAGGCTCTTCAAAATAGTCTCGCTTTTCAAGTTGAATAGATCTGGTGAGAAGACTTATCCTTGTTTTACGTCCCTTTCTATCTTTGTATATATGTCGAATTCGTTACCTGCCTCAGGCCCAGTGCAATAGCCAAGAAATTAGAATAATAATGGGTGACTTGACTACCAAGGTAGGTAAAGAGAAGGACTGAGAGACGACCGGCGACTTTAGATTAGGTAGGCATCCGTAACGAACGAGAAGAAAAATGGGTCCAATGATACACAGCAAATGACCAAGTAATAACTAATATCTAGTTTTAAGAACACCCACGACGTCCAGGGACAAGGAGAAGCCCAGGCGGTGACATGAAAGACCAAATAAACAGGTTATGTAGTCAGAAATGCAGTGGTTCAATGCGAAACCTATCCAGGCGTCGACTGTGGACCACGTCCCAGTCATCTGCAAACTAAGGGTGACACTCTGGAAAACGAAGAAGCCTAGTGCAGCACCAAGACTGAAATACAACACGCTCGTGTATGACCTCAACCTTCAGAAAGAATACACTAATAGCGTGCACAACAAATAAGAAGTAATTGAAAAATTACACTCGAAATGAGACTCACTAAAGGAATCGATAGTGACATCAGCAAACGACATTGTCCAAAGGAAATCAGATGCAGAAGAAAAAAACAGTGGATGACAGAAGGGATTCTTGACATGATGCAAATGAAACAGAAAATGATGCCATTTAATCGATGTAAAAAAACAATAGGCAGATGTAATTTAAAAAGTTCTATCCTTATTCCTTAACGCCCGTTGTTAACCAAAATGACATGCACGATGAAATCATGGGGCATAACGATTATGAGACGAAGAATAACAACTATAATACATATATTTCCCTGACGAGCCGTTAGGCGAAACCGTGGTCGGGTGTTGGCTCTTGCTTAGATTTTCTTTCTTTGTTTGCTCTACTTTCTTATTGAGCGCTTTAGTGTTAGGGTTTTCGTTTTGGGTTTTTTCTTTCTTACGAGTGTTTGACTTTTTGTTCATGTACTTCGTTTGTTTCTTTTTTTGCTTCCCCTTATTTTCCCTCCGAGTTTGTTCTAGGTGGGTTATACAAGACGATTTAAATTATAGCTTGATTAATTCTAGTTTTGGTAGAATTAGTTCTCTTACTATTGGTATTGTTGTTGATATAGTTAATATTATATGATATTAGATGGCACAGTACTCCATGCACGGACGGATGGTTGACTTGTATATATGCAGGATGGATTCAGGCGGAATAAAATTTCCTGGATCGACATAGTGACCCAATTTTCTTAGCAGTAGATTTTGCTATGGATTCAATATAGTGGTTCCATTTGAGGTCTGAGGACAGGGTAAGTCCGAGGAGGCGTCGTGTATTACTCTCAGGGAGAATCACTTGGTCCAATGGTTGACAGACAAGAGCTTGGTCTTAGAGGAATTGAAATTGACAAGCCACTTCTTGCCCCAGTTCACCACAGAGTGTAGATCCCGTTCAAGGTCAGCAGCGAGATTATGTCTGTCCGCCACGACAGGTTTCTTACTGGTGCACGAGTGTATTGTAGTGTCATCTGCGTAGATGCCTACTTGGGACTTGATCTCATCTGGGAGGTCGTTGATGAAAAAAAGGAAGAGCGTCGGGCCCAGGATATAGCCCTGTGGGACACCAGCATTCGTGCTGTAGGATGAAGAGGCACGCCCATTCAAAACGACCTTCATTTTGCGGTTATTTAGAAAAGATTGGATTAGGTCAAGCAGGCGACCGGTAATACCGTAACATCCGTAGTTTGCATAGGAGGCCAGAGTGACAAACCCTGTCGAAAGTCTTTGAGATGTCCAGAGCAACCGCGCGAGCCTCGTCAGACTTATCAAGGGCCTGTAGCATGTACTACGTTACAGTTGTTAGCAGGTCGGCCGTGGACCTGGCAAAGCGGAAGCTATATTTCCTGTCAGAGAAGAGTTTGTGGGCAGTGAGATGATGAACTAATTCAGCATTGATTATGGCCTCGAATACTTTCCCGAATATCGGTAGAAGACTGATAGGGCAATAGTTGGATGGGTCCGAGGGTTCATCATAATTCTTAAATACAGGAACGACTGAAGAGAACTTCCAGCATGCAGGAAAGCAGGAAGCAGAAAGGCTGTAGTTAAATAGTTTAGAGAGGACAGGGGAAAGTTCAGAAGCACACCTCTTAAGGACTATCACCGGGATTCCATTGTCTCCACACGCCTTATGGGGGTCGAGTTTTGAAATTAGTCGGGATACTACTGTCAGGGTAATATATACGTCGTGCAGCTTGGCCTAGGCAAGTCGGGTGGTTGTACTCCCGACGAGTCAAATGTGTAGTTAGATGAGAATCTGCGGGCAAAGCACTCAGCTTTGTCCGCAGATGACGTGTGAACCTCAAATTCATGGATTAAAAGAGGTATTGAGGATATTTCCTATTGTTGCGCACTCGTTTGCAAATCCTCCAATAGTCCTTGGAGCCGAACTTGCGGTCAGCTATGCGCTGTCACATTCTCTCAGCAAACAACCGTTTAGCGCCATTTAGGTTTCTCTTGGCACTCATTGCGAGCAGATATGAACAGGCGCCTATTGTGATCAGATGACTGTCTCCGGAATAGACGGAAGTAATGGTTCCTGTGGGCAATGGCGGCTGAGCAGGCCGGAGAGAAGCACGGAGAGGAATGAGGTTTTAAGCAATACTTCCTGGTGGGTATGATGGCATCAATGCCAGCTTTTACCCATGAGGAGACATCAGAGACACAGTCATCAACTGACAGGTCGAACACTTTTCCCCAAGGGACGTCGCAGAGGAAATCGCGAAGGCATCCCAGTCAGCTTTTTGGTAGAGGTAGGAGGTCCTATAGGTAGGGGGCTCCTGAGGAGAGTGAGATTGGAAAGAAATACTGAGAGAGACTACAGCGTGGTCGGAGTTGCCGAGAGGGCAAAGCTGCGAGACTTGACAGGCGTCAGGCGCAGAGGTGAAACATATATCTAGTAGTGAGGAATGACCCGAGGGAGTGCTTGGGAATCGAGTGGGGAAATCCACCACTTGCGTAACGGATTGGGAAATAGCAAAGTTCATGGCGTGAATGCCCGCCGGATCAGTAACGGCGTTTTCAAGCCACTCAGAGTGATGGGCATTGAGGTCTCCAAATACAAATATGTGGGCAAATGGGTGATAGGAAATAGCCTTATCTATGTCGTCAGCAATGCTATCTAGTAGGGAGCAGTCAGGAGAGGAGGGAGAACGCTAGAGAAAGAATAGGTAACTAAACGAACTGAGGAGAGACAGGCGGAGACATATGTATTGGTGGTCAGTAGATTCGAGTGAAGTCACCCTAGCTATGGGGAGGTGTTCGCTGACGTAGACACCCAGCTCATGCATGTGGACAGTGAAATCCTTCCTTAAGAGGGGAAGATAACCAGGGATGGAGAGGTCAGTGGAGGAAATAGCTGAGTTGAGGTTAGTTTCGCAGAGCGCAAGGATGTCAGGGGACTTTTCATGCAGGAACGCTTCTACACTAGGAAAGTTAGTACGAATGCCCCGGATATTAGCGAAAGAAAGCTTAATGGGTTTAGGTGGTTTAAATTTAACTTGTTTAGGGTCGTTTCTGATTTGTTTCGTCATGTTTTTGTTTATAGAAAGGAACCTAGGGTAGAGGATACAGGCGGTCATTATCCACGATCTGTGCTGGGAGGGAAACTGCCTAGGGCTGCAACAAGGTGTGGCTTCGGGGTTGCCCACCGAAAGCGCTTGCAGGGACACCTATCCATGCGCGACATGGCAATACAAGAGCCCCGATATTATACAACTGTTGATCAGAGCAGTCGCTCTTGACGCTACGCAAGAGTTAGGGCTCGTAACTACCAGTCGGAAGCAGCAACCAGGAAACTGCCAACCCGGTACCCTCACAGTGATGAGCCGTTGCCACCAACCAGACACATCGCAGGAAAGTCACGGAAGCACCAATACCAAGGTCTGAAGAGAGAGAATAGAAAGCCGGAAACCACATCCTAAACTGGAAACAAGGGGCAAGCCTCTACTCCAGTTCAATAGACGTGGGAGGAGTATGGACCGGGCGACAATGTGACCTAGCTACTCCTATTAAAAAAAAAAATTCCAAGGGTGGAGAGCTAATTAAGTTTTAACTATATATATATATATATATATAGTGAGAGAAAGAGAGAGAGAGATAGACAGACAGAGAGAGAGAGAGAGTAGAGAGAGAGAGAGTGGGATAGAGAGTATGTGTATCAAAAATGCATTTACAAACTTTGGGCGTGGTTTCCTTACACTAAATCATGTAGATATACGTCCGCAAATCTTTCGTTTTGGAGGTGAGGTAAGTTTATTCACAAACATCATCAAAGTCTTGACAAGCATAATGCCATTTTCAGAAAATGGTTTAGTCTTTGATGTCAAAAACATCTAAAAATCAAAAACAAATGTATGGATAATTTTTCTTATTCATATTTTGCAAAATATTGGAAGACCTTTTTGTAAAATGGTTTGGAGCTCTCTCGAGACACATTCTATAAAGTTCAAGCCTAAACTTCACCTTCGCTACTCTTCGCTATTATGGACAATGTTTAAATGAATCAATTACTGATCAGTTAGTTTACATGCATTTGTTTATTGTTCTGATTGAAGATCTAGCCAATTTTATTTCTAGACTATTGATTGAAACTGTGGGTTGATGCAATATCATGAAATGGCTACGTGTTATATATCGCCGTACGACGACAAACAACGAGAACACGCATATATAAAAATATAAGGTTATATTTTTATTACTGACGACGAACCCGTGTGGAATAGAGAATGGAAGAGTGAGAGCGCACATAGAATGGGTCGACGGGAGTGTAGTCTTGCCTGTGGTGTCTCTCTGCTTCCACTGGCCGTTCTCTGCTGGCGAATCCGTGTGTCGAGGTCTTTTTATAGTCTTCTAGAACCGGGACTTTCCTTCCGGTTTTGCCTCGCCCACGCAACGCCCACGTAATTCCAAGAGACACCTGTTCTGTTTGCCTCCGTAGTCATTTCCGCCGCTGTCGGAAATAAGGTCAAACGACATCCGCTCCAGGCCCCGACAGGATGTATTTCTCAAACACCTGTCTTGTCGTTCGCCGACCCCTTCACCGACGGGAAACACCATCGCTTGCATCAACCTTCCTCGGGTGGGGCCAGATTGCTATATTACATACGGTCGGAAAAGACAAAGTAACTGTCATTTACACAATATGCCTCCTATAATGGATATGTGAATCTAGTGCAAATTACTAATCGAGATAGTTTTATCTTGTGTCGTGTTTTATGTGTGTAGAGATATGACAATGTATATTTACTCAAAAAGTCATCGCAGTATTGACAACTGTAATTTTTGCCATTTTCAGGAAATATTTAGTATTTGACTTGAAATATATGGGGTCAAAGACAAACGTAGAATTAATGCAAGAATTCTTCAAGAAAAATATTTATCGCATATCTTATAAATCTAAAATAAAAATTCGATTCCAGTATTTGATTACGTACTTTTTTGTAGTAAAGCCTTTCTGTTTTTGCTACAGCTTCTAAGCAGGTTTTCTAAATATTTAAAATTTAGGCTTAGCGTCACGAGGAAATTTTACTATACATCTCTTAAAAATTTTTTATATTGGAAGGCAACTTTTGTAATCTGGTTTGAAACTCTGTTTAGACATATTCAATAAGATTCAAGTGTAAACTTCAGTTCGCCACTCTAAATGTTTAGACATTGTTCATAATGAATCAATTCTTGACCAATTAGTTTATATATTTTTGATCATAATTCCAATTGATGATCTAACGCTGGACATCGCCAGTTTTATTTCTAGACCACTTTATACATATAAAGTTCCTGGTGGGAATAACTATAGTCTTTTCACATCTATAATTCTTAACGACACTTAAAAGCACCACCAGAGAATTAAAGACCCACTTGTCCTCAAGGCTGAGAAGACAATGTCCTTTTAAATTGAATTATTCTCATTTCATTTCAAAGTATCACATCGTCTGGTAAGTGAAATTTATCTGATGTGACAAAAGAATTGATTTCTATTTCCGAAATTTCTGTGAAAGTGATCTTTTGCAATGATATGGTTTTTGTGTTTTGAAGGCATGAAACCCATTTTGTCAGAAAGCTTTTGTGACATGGCTGTTAGTTCGTTATTTCGCCTATGTACTTTTAGATGACATTAAAAATGATCTATCTGTACTTGGTTAGTGTCACCAATAAATTTTCTTGTCAATGAAAAGTAGTGGTACTGATTTCCGACCACACCCTTTAAGATATTTTCAGTCATTTTAATGTTTTATATTACTCCTAACTTTACGCAATTTGTTGCTGGCATTTGTAATTGATTTTTCAATTTTTGTTACCTATATACTAAGAAGCCAAATCCTGAATGTTTCATCTTCACTTATTAATTTCGCTTCACAGATCTTTATTTCAGTAGACGAGCAATATTTACAAGAAATCTCAGTTATATATTATCCTTAAATATATGCTATAACATAATAGAAATAATGGAACCTTTGTATATTTAACACTAGCTGTATAGCCCGGCGTTGCTCGGGTGTAATGGAAGCTTTAAAACTAATCCATGGTCCTGGAGCTCAGACTCTATGGACGTTGGCACGAAAGACTAAAACGCAATAGTTGTTTCCAGTTAAAGCGAAACCGTAGACTGAAAGAAAAATGAATGGATGTAAATCAAATTTTGGTTTCCTGGTATAAAATTTTCTGCACAATTGTAAGAACTGCAACCTTGAAACTTCTGAATATCGTTTCTTATGTCTTTGTCTATGAGTGCATTAAATTTGATTAAAATCGGACCACTCCTTCTATAACCCGATTTTTTCGATTATCGATTTTCGATATCTATCGTGGGTACCTCGACGCAAAACCTAGCTATGAACACTCGCAGACACTTATAGTACAACTGCGTAAATTTTCAAGAAAATCAATCCAGTGGTTTCGGAGACTATAGGTAACGGATACACACACACACACACACACACACACACACACAGACGAAGTTCCATTTATAAAGAAGTTTAGATATTACTTTAATATAAACATATATTTGAACATTTTTTAAAGATGTTGATCAGTAAGTATTTTTTCATAGAGAGATAAAACTATCATTGTTACATTGCATATATATATATATATATATATATATATATATATATATATATGAGAACCTTGAATGCGTTGGTGTCGATCTTTCATGAAAAGTAATGATTTATTTACAAATATTAATAAGAAAGATGTCACTGAAATTATTGTCTTTCGTTAGCCATAACTTTTCCCCATCTTTATATACCAATTAGGAAAACAATTCTTTTGGTGCTAACCATGAGTTGACGCATTTTTTGCAGGTTTTATCCCATTTTGTAGTATGTGGCCTATCGTTGCCATGTTGCAAAATTACTTTTTCATGTCTCTGCCCATATAGCGGACGTTATTTCTTAAATTATCAACTCAAATGCATCAATTGTAGTCGATAGCGATTTCTCGTGGTGGTTTCGGTTAGTATGAGCAGCTTCTAATAAACTGCACTTAGCTGATCCGATAAAATGTAGAGCAAAAACTTCGAAACATTGTTATTCGGCTTTCATGTCGATTTTAATGCGTGGCCGTGCTTGATTCACGATTTTCTACGCTTAGGGTTATTGTAGTGCATCCACTTTTCATCGCCAGTTCCGCTACGATGCAAAAAAACTTTCCCTTTCCGCCGTTGAAGTAGCTGTTCACACGTGATAAGACGCAGTTCGATTTTTCTCGGCTTCAACTCGTACTGCACCCAATGTCATTGCTTTTGATTTCGAACATTTTGAAGTTGTTGTGTGCTCAACTCTTAATGATTCTGCAAGTTCAGCTTGCGCCTGACCTGAGGCCTCATGAAGTAATGCCTCCAATTCTATGTCTTCAACATTTTTTGTTGCGCCAGGGTATTCTTTATCTTCAACATCAAAATCATTATTTTTGAAACGTCTAAACTAATCTCCAGATATTGTTTTCGACAGAACATGGTCGCCGTAAATCTCAACAAGAGTTTTTTTTTTAATAAGCGTTTCACCCCGAGCAAGGCATGTCACTGCCACTAGTGCGCAGGGGGCTACATAGAGTGGAGAAAGGATGATTAAATATAGAAAATGTCAGAGGGTGGGTGATAGGCGGGTAGGGATACCGAGAATGGTTAAATATAGGAAATGTCAGAGGGTGGGTGATAGGCGGGTAGGGAAACCGAGAATGGTTAAATATAGGAAATGTCAGAGGGTGGGTGATAGGCGGGTAGTGATACCGAGAATGTTTAAATATAGGAAATGTCAGAGGGTGGGTGATAGGCGGGTAGGGATACCGAGAATGGTTAAATATAGGAAATGTCAGAGGGTGGGTGATAGGCGGGTAAGGATACCGAGAATGAGGATTGGGTAGATGAGAGTGTTTTGTGTGCATCAGTTACAAATACCTTTTGAATAAAATAGTGCAGTAAAATTCCCAGCGAATACACTTTCATGTCGATGTTGATGCGTGGCCGTGCTTGCTTCACGATTTTCTACGCTTAGGGTTATTGTAGTGCATCCACTTTTCATCGCCAGTTCCGCAACTTTCCTTTTCCGCCGTTGAAGTAGCTGTTCACACGTGACAAGACGCCGTTCAATTTCTCTTGGCTTCAACTCGTGCGGCACCCATTGCCATCGCTTCTGAATCATTCCTAATGCGTTCAAACGTTTCGAAACTGTTGTGTGATCAAATCCTAATAATTCTTCAAGTTCAGCTTGCGCCTAACATTAGTCTTTATGAAGTAATGCCTCTAGTTCTTTGTATTTATCTATCCAATGGATACAATTAATGTAGACCATGGAATTGTGCGTATAACAGTCACCACCTTGTTTCTAGCAAATAACTGACATGGTAGAAAGTATTAGAATGTAGCAACAAAACATGAACGAAGACTTTGAACACAATATTAACAAGTTATTGCATATTTGAACAGATACCATAAAAAAAACAAAGAGGCCGGGGTTAGATTTAGGTTTGTCGATTCTTATTTATGAAACATCTCTAGATGAATAGCTGATGCCTAAATATACCTGAGAATCCTTATGGTACAACACAGGCTAAAAACTTTCATTAGTTTACACTTACGGTATCGGCTAGAATTGTAGTTGACTGTTTGTTAGGTCCGTATGTAATCTAAGCGCGTCTTACAGAAGCTGTCTACAGAGACGGTATTCCTTTCACACGTCCAGACCTGCCAGAGGATGTAACCTTGATAATACGGAGTCGCATGTGGGTCATGTATGATGGGACTCAAGCACATTTTTGTTACATTGTTGGTGATACATTGGCTGACATCTACCATGAAAGATGGATAGATAGAGAGGACTGGTTTGAAGGCCTGAACATTCCCCCAACCTCAATAAGTTGGATTTTTATCTGTGGAGTTACTTAAAACAATTGTTTCATGCAGCAGACATGAATAATAGAGAGACGCTTTAGCAGTGTATCATGGGATCTTGCGAAACCGTGTGACACTGTGTGAGGTGAAAGGGTCGACGGTTGTATGTGTTTGAGTTGCTCTATTGAGGTACAATAATGTTACAACTTTTGTACATATAGTTATATGGACATTTTAACTTGTTTGAGTGAGAGAGGCGCTCCCCAAAGTTTTTTAAAAAGTATTTTTGTGTTGTATCTTGGATTGTACATTTAACAGGTTTTACCGTAAATTTTAAACTTAATAACTCAAAAATAAAGGACTTTCGGAATACTTGTTAAATATAAGCGTTTCTAAGTAGGGTTAATTCCATTTTGCACGTTGTGGTCTATCGTTGTCATGTTGCAAAATCCCTTTGTCATGTCTCTGCTCTTATAGCGGGCGTATTTTCTTCAATTCTCAGCTCAAACGCATCTAACGTAGTCGATAGCCATCTCCCGTGATGGTTTTGGTCGGTATGAGCAGCTTCTAATAAACTACACTTAGAAGATCCGTTAAAATGTAGAACAGAAGCTTCGAAACATTGATATTCTGTTTTGCTTTGTTAATAAATGGCCGGACTTACCTCATAATCTTGTACGCTTAGGGTTGTCGTAGTGCATCCACTTTTAATACTCGGTCACAATACGATGAAAAAATCTTTTCCTTCTCCACCGTTGAAGCAGCTGTCTAGGGTTTTATCCTCGTTTCGGAGTGAGAAACCCGCCCCGAAAGTTTGTATAAGAATTTCTGACACATGTGTACATTCCCACACACACATTCTCATATATATATATATTGGAGAATATGATATATAAATTTCTAGATATCAGAACAATGTTAGATAATTGAATGGCAAAATTATCTTTAAAATTTTAAAAAATTAAAATTCACGTTCCCGTATCTTCGGCATTTTCTTTCGGTACGTAATTATAACTGCTCCTTACTTTTATACCTCCCCATACACATATATAATTCCATCAAAATGCGTGTGTTTGTGAGGATGAAATCAGCAGTTCATATACACTCTCTTTCCCATATCTAGATGCATATTTGTATTTATTTTTAGCAGATATTGACAAATATATCCTCATCAATCCAGGGAAAGATTGACGTTATAATAATTACATTGTCATTTGCGGTTCTGCTCATCGACCTCGTAAAAACATGTAAATATTTCTGAACAATATATTCATTTGTCGGATTAAAAAAGAAACCCCATTACATGAATTACCATATATATATATATATATATATACGTCATGAAAAAGTATAGTATATCGAGTATATATATATGTGCCCATTGAGTTTGTCTATATTTTTCTCTAGATAACGAGCTCTCCGTTTTAAAAAATAGAATTTGCTGAATTTTGCGAATAGTTTATAATTTACAGAAGAAGATGAAGAAAACCAATCGAGATAAAATGGTAATTATTTCCGCCGGATGATTGTTGACAAATGTAAATTTGAGTGGCGCAGGGTTGGCGGTATAGAATTAATGAACTCTTTATAATATCTTATACATAGTATTAGTGGTTTTAAGATATCATTATACTATCTTATATTTATGTAGTATTATTAAATTAATGGTATATTAACATATAATTGTATGGTATTATTTAATTAATGATACCATTATATTATCACACGCGCACACACACACACACACACACACACACACACACACATATATATATATATAATAATATTTATTAATAAATTATAACATTGAAATGTTACAATATCACTACAAAAGTAGCTATTTTGTTTCGACACTTTTTGTGTCTTATCAAGTGATGTGGTTATTTCAAAATGAATGGCTTTAAAAGGTTAAGAACAAACAAGACCTCTTTGATCAGGGAGGCATTATTGTATGTACAATGTGGACCAATCAGACAGAGTAATGCAACTTTTACTTTGGTGAATATGTGGGAAGACTTAAAATTAATCTTGGTGGGCATTGGTATTAAAATTTTATAAAATTAAGATCAGCATTATTAATTAACTATTATATCTACTATATTTTTGTTGCTAAAAAAAAACTATATATGTATATATATATATATATATTTTAACAATTTCGTAGATTTAGAAAGTTATTAATATATTAGACGGGGGAGAGAAAAAGTGTCGAAACAAAATAGCTACTTTTGTAGTGATATTGTAACATTTCAATGTTATAATTTATTAATAAATATTATTATTAATAGCTCTACTTTGTATTGAGCACTTTTTTAAAAAATAGTGTTTCTTTGGATGGGGAATATTATTCCACCCATACTTGGATATATATATATATATATATATATATATATATATATATATGTTACTGAATTAATGATATTACATTATCATATATATATATATATATATGATATTGCATTATATATATATATATATATGATATTATATTGTAGAACCACTTCTACATGCACGTACATACCTACGTACATCGCCATGCACACACGTTCGTACGCATATACCCACACACACCTACGTAAAGACTGCACGTGAAGCCTTCTTTTTCCCGCGTTTATCAAGAAATATATAAACTGATTCCCACACGTGTCTAGCCAGTTGGGAGATGTTTTTCGGAGCGTTCAGACCAAAAACCGTTCATCTCTTCCAACTCACACAAACCACTAATTGCATTCAGCAATTAGACACATAAAAATATTTCTCTCTTTTCTATAAAAAAACTTTCAATACATGTATTATTGTATTCACTACTATTCAGTACAAACATATTATTTCCTTTTTCAGGGTCTTTTCTAACATGAATAATCAGACAATATAATTAATATTTAAGAGAGAACTCTTTCCACGACATCTTGCATTTGTGAATTATCCAGTTCTGTAACCTTACTTAATACAATGTTGTTATGTTCGTTACATTGTGCTTTGAGTTATTTTATTTATATTTGTGGTGGTTTGGAAAACCAACCATTTCTTCACTGTTGAAATTACTACCCCGACGGTCAGTCTACTACATATTGGTACCCAAGTTGTCCAGACCACGACAACATTATCATATATTAGTCATCCACATACAAGCCTGTTTCACTGTATCACAGCTCATCAGCGTGACAAGACACATCAACTTGCTTCTGGCCGGGATCGAAACTCGACCGATTTGGTGTCAGTCGGAGTCGTTACCCACTAAGTCATACTTATATGCTTTTGCCCACCGATTGAGCACCATGGAGAAATGGTAGATTTTAAAACAGTATCTACTCACAGCTATTTACGCATCGTTCATTCAGTAATGAATTTGAATAATCTCGGCTGCTGGCATGTTTTTACGTTGTATATATAATGCTTTAAAACCTGCCTCCATCGAGTGCCCATAGCTTAGAGGTAGAATCGCCGACGGGTGCTAATTCTGTCGGGTTTCAATCCTGGCCAAAGCAGTCAGATATTTAATCGTACTGATGAGTTGCGATACAACGAAACGGGACTGTCTGCGAATGACTATATATATATATATATATATATATATATATATATATTTACAGAAAAAATGTTCGTTCAGTTATTCTCCACCATGCTGTAATTAAAAGCTTGCTTCCATTCCTCAAGTATTGCATCGTTATACAAATTGATTCATTGGTACCCACATCTAAATTTTGATAAATTTGAGATATCAGGAATACAGGATATACATGATGTGTTAAAATACGAAATCATAATTGATGAATATTATGATTAAATGTTATGCCATCGAAAATGAATGAATCTCAATTACATGACCTCTGACCTGCCAATAGACATTTAGATTTAGTACGAAAATGGTGCGGTGTGATATTTCTTTGAGATGATCTTTTGGCTTCAATACAAGAAAAAATGTTGATGCTGAAATATCAGTTTTGTGCCAAGTCTATGATTATGAATAAATACGTATGCAAACATATAATCAGAATTCTTACTGCAGTTTCGCAAAATCGTTAGTATAAAATATTTTCGAGCCTTTGCGTGCATTTCTATTGCGACAATTTGCCAGACTTTAAGGTCATTTTTATTTGTCGTGAGATCGATACTCAATAAGCAATTTATTAGTTTCTATGTGTGATAAGTGAGCATAACATTTAAGTAGCTCTACTTATCCAGTCATTATTGCCATTAGTTACTATTAGGCTGCCCGAAAAGTAATATCCGAAATGAGAATCAACATTTATACCTGAATAACTTTATTTAAGCAGTTTTTAAATCAGTCAAAATAGAAAGCCTGAAGATCTATACATTTTTGTCATTGAGTTATAAGTTTATTTATGTCTTTTCGATAAAAACTCTAAAAGGTTGGATGCCAATAAATCTTTGAAAGCAGTTTCTGCATTTTCTTTGTAACAGATTAAGTCTAAAAATTGACAAGGTGCTTGAAAAGAGGTAGTCTGGGGACGAGCGATCAGGAAAATATGGTGGATGTGGCAAAGTCTTGTATCCCAAATCAGTCAGATTCTGCATCGTCATCCGGGTACCATCTGGCAGAGCATTGGCATGAAGTAGAAATGGACCTCTTGATAAACCAGCGCTGGCTGAATGTTGTTGAACAAAACGTGCATTTCATCCAATTACTAACAGGTAACTTTGGTGGTTATGCTCTGATTAGATTTTAGAATTGGTGTGAATTCGTTTTTCGAAATTGTTTGCGTCCTTCGCCATGATCCAAGCCGATCGTTTCTGATCGTCGTAAAGGATCAATTTCTCATTAAAGGTTACTATTCCTTCTAGAAATAGATCATTCGAACTTCGTAGATGTAACAGTGAACATAAATCAACATGTCAATGTTTTACTTTCGATGCCAATTGTTAAAATTCTGACATCCATTATCTGAGTTATTTCTCTGACACTTTGACCTGTGTTTTGTTCGAATAGTTTTTTTTTTCAGATGTTTATTACCAATTGCAGATGTATAATCAAGACTCGTACGGGGAACGTCAAAAACCAGAGTTTTACTTTCTAACTCAAAGCGGATCCTTCATCTCATATCCGGGTAGTACTAACAGCAGTTTAAGAAGAATTATGACTTAGCTTGAACTCATTAAAAAAAAAAAATAAATAAAGAGAAACGCTCTCTGCAATTTTTAATATTCCAGATGAAGAGCATATGATTTTTCTAACCTAATTTTGGAAAGATATTAATATAAAAATAAAGAAGAGGTTACTGTATTAATTAAGAATGAGTAATATATATATATTTTAAAGCTATTTAAATAATGCATTAGAACAAAATTAAAAATGTTATTCTAAAATCAAACATTATTTTATGAAACACTATCAAATAATAATATTCAAATTAACAGTCTGAGCTACACCATTTTTCGCGAATTCTTAATAAACTCGTCAGCCATATTGCTTACCTGAAAAGATATCCTGCGAGTGAGATGCATAACTGATTTAGAGTTCATTTGAGCCTCTAATACATTACTAAAAAGAATTAAAAGGCCGAGAATTCGAAGGATCAAATGGTCCGCCTAATTTCTTAAAGACTAGAACTACAGATGAGGATTTTCAACAAGTAAGAAAAGGAGAGACCAAAAGGCATTTATTATGCATACATTATGCTCCTCTATACCTTGCATTTCTTCCGAAAAATATCATCACAGATCTATATGCGTGTTTAAGACGTAGTAGCTGGCCGTATCTGAAAAAAGTACTGAATCAAATCTTTTAATAATTTGACAAAGTGTGCCTTGGCCATATTGAAAAAAATTGTAGGTTGATGCAATATCATGAAATGGTTACGTTGGGAAAAGAAAAAGCAACCGTCATTTACACAATAGGCTTTATGCACTATGTACTAGATATGTGGATGTGCGTTGTGGTACAGTGGATATCGGCTCGGAACGAGAAACCAGGGAGCCGATTTCGAATTCTAGTTGAATCCATTGTATTCACTAACGCGCAAATGCCCTTGGGAAAGGTATTAGTCCGTCTCTTCCTTCCAGTTATGGGTTAAATAGCAGGACAGATTGGGTTCTACTGCCTTGGTCGGCAACCAGTCTACCGCAGAAAGCAATGGCAAGCTACTGCGGGATAATCTTCTGCCCAGTCAGTCATGTCTCTTTCGAGATATGATCGCCCAAGCGTTTATGACGTATGGCACTTAACTGACTGACTAGATATGTGAATCCAGTGCAAATTATTAATCGAGATAGTTTTATCTCGTGTCGTATTTTCTGTGTGTAGAGATATGACCATGTATAGGTATTTAAAAAGTCACCATAGTCTTGACAAGTATAATTTTTGCGATTTTCAAAAAATATTTAAAATTTAATATGAAAGACATCAGAAAGTCATAGACGAATGTAGAATTAAGACAAGAATTCTTCAAGAAAAATTATTTATTGCATTTTTATAAATATAAAATAAAAATCCGATCCTAATATTGGATTACGTACTACAAGTAAAGCCTTTATTTTTTGCTACAGCTTCGAAGTAGGTTTTCTAAATATTTAAAGTTTCCGTTTAGCGCCACGAAGATGTTTTTTACTATTCATCTTTTGAAATGTTTTTATATTGGATGGCATTTTTTGCAATCCGGTTGGGAACTGTCTCGACATATTCAATAAGATTCAAGAGTAAACTTGAGCTTACCCACTCTAAATTTCTGGACATTGTTTATAACGAACCATTTACTGACCAGTTGGTCTACAGGTTCATTGTTCTGATTGAAGATCTAACGCTGGACATATTTCTAGACGACTTTATAAATATAAAGTTCCTGGTGTGAATAACTATAGCCTTTGGATATAAATAATTCCTAATGACACTTAAAAGCACCACCAGAGGATTGAATACCCACTTGCCAGCACGGACGAGAAGACAGCGCTTTTTTAAATTGAATTATTCTCATTTCATTTCAAAGTATCACAGCGTATGGTACGTGAAATTTATCTGATGTGACAACAGAATTGAATAATACTTCCGAAATTTCTGTGAAAGTGATCTTTTGTCGTGTTTTTTGTGTTTTGAAGGCATGAAACCCTTTTTGTCAAAAAGCATTTGTGACATGGCTGTTAATTCGATAGTTCTCCTATGTACTTTTAGATAGTATTAAGCATGAGGAATCTATAGTTGGTTAGTAACACCAATCAATTTTCTTGCAAAAAAATAAGTAATGCTATTATTGATTTCTGACCGCGCCCTTCGAGACGTTTTAAGTGTTTTTAATGTTTTATATTACTCCTAACTCTACGAAACGTAGTTACTGGTATGTTCGAGTTTTTGCTAAGAAGCCAAATCCTGAATGTTATATCTTTACTAAATTTTTCGCTACACAGATCTTTCTTACAAAAGACTAGTAAATATTTACAAGAAACCTCAATGACTTATAATCTTTAAATATATACCATATATATATATATATATATATATATATATATATATATATATAGACATTTTACGGAAATTAACGAAGATTAACGAAACTTGGTTATAAACAACCGACAATTTGAAATGATTTGTTTGAACATTATTTTTGATCGATACTCATATTTAAGAAGATATTCTGTTTTTAATTAAACAGTATTATATAATTATATCTACTGACCTGATTATTTACGATAAATTTTTATTACGAAAATGTGTGTCATTTGGCAGGATTCGATTTAGACTGGAGGTCATTCGTGGTCGAAAGGTCTAAGACGTTACCAGATCAAATGGGAGTTTCCCTATGTGAATAGGGATCGCAGGTTCGAATCCTGCCGAATGATACATATTGTCGTAATAAAAATTTATCGTAAATAATCAGGCCAGTAGATATAAATATATAATACCGTTTAATTAAAAACAGAATATCTACTTAAATATGAGTATCAATCAAAAATATTGTTAAAACAAATCATTTCATATGTATATTAGCAGTATAGCCCGGCGTTGCTCGGGTGTAATGAAAGCTTTAAAACTAATCTATGGTCCTGGAGCTCAAACTCTTTGGACGTTGGAACGAAAGACTAAAATGCAATAGTTGTTTCCAGTTGAAGCGAAACCGTAGACTGAAAGAAAATGAATGGATGTAAATCAAATTATGGTTTCCTGGAATCGATATCAAATTTTCTGCACTATTGTAAGAACTGCAACCTTGAAACTTCTGAATATCGTTTCTTACGTCTTTGTCTATGAGTGTATCAAATTTGATTAAAAGTAGACCACTCCTTCTATAACCCGATTTTTTCGATTATTGACTTTCTATATTTATCTGGGGTACGTCGACACAAAACCTAGGTAAGAACACTCGCAGATGCTTATAGTACAACTGTGTAAATTTTCAAGAAAATTGGTTCAGCCGTTTCGGAGTCTATAGGTAACGGATACACACACACACACAGACAAAGTTCCATTTATAAATAAGTTTAGATATATTTATGTGTATGTGCGTGAGTGTGTTTGTCTGTATGTGTGCGTAGGTAAATTTGTGTTTAGTTCGCCCCAAGGTCAAATTTCTTTAGATTTGTAATATACCGTTTCACGGTGACACGCGATAATTTTACGGATTTGCATAATTGAAATATATGTATCTTTCAATTCATTTCATTACTGGCATTAAATGTTTCTGGGTTTTAAGTCATTTTAATCTATCTTCTTTTACTCTTACAATCAAATTTCTCCTATAAATGATGATCTGATTTTTTATTGGTTAGCTGAGATAAACTTCGGGAATATCCCCTCATCTTAATTGCCCTATTTGGTAAAAAAAATTGTGTTGTTTGTTAAATCTCTATATATAATTATTCCTAACAGTAAAGAAATATTTCACAGCCTGATGAGGTGCTAATCAGATAGTACCGAAACACAACGGGTTTTATTATAAACCTATAATAAAAATATTACCATATATTGCAAAAAAATATATATTTACAAGTTTAATTTCTCTTCTTTGCACTTTTCTTTTTCCTTTTCCTCTCTTCATTCTGACTTCTTCTATCTCTGTATGGTAAAATATAGTTTTAAAGTATGCTATTATTACAGGTTAAAGTGTTCAATATTAGGGGCAGAGCGTATGCAGATATAAAAGAGGACGTTAAAGTCAACACCCAGATGCACCATTTATTTGTTCATATTTTCTTATCAGATGAATTTTTACCAGACTACGGTTCAGCTGCTATAGGCATCAAGACAAAAACGTATAAGTTATTATCGGTAATGTTCAATTTTTACGGCCTTAAACTCAACATCAGTTTTTAAATTTGTTAGCCAGTATAAAAACAAAGGAAGCATTATTCCCTGGGGTTTACGTTTTCATCAAATGAAGAAGTATAATCAATAATCATTTTTAATAGTTATTAATTTTTTAAAATATCGTTGTCTTTTGCAGAAAATCTTGATAATTTTTTGATAGTTTTATTTTTCATTGGCATTTTAGAGAAAAAAAATGAAAGAAATGTTTTTTAAATTTTATTTTTAAATGGTTTCTTTTTCATCTTATTCCTCTTTTAGCCTCTGCTATTTGTCGTGGATGATATTTCGTTTTGTTTGATTGACGCCATCCATTCAACAGGTCAGATTCAGTTTCACACAATTTTAGAATATCCTTGCTGTGAGTTATTGCTTCTTTGCAAACTGACTTAGAATGTTAGAAGTGTTTAATAGCTGCCTGTGGTGCCGTTGACTACCACCGCAGTTTCGCTACCCAAGGCGATTCCTGCTTTCTTGGCCCAGAAATAGTTTTAGTTAACATTTCACTTGAAAAATAAGTAGAAGCTAAGAATCTTAAAGAATCTTAAATTCAAATTCATGCTTATCTTGTCTCAATGAAAAATCTACTGAAAATGCAGACATGACTTCGAGTGAATATAAATACACAAGTAAACTTATCTATCTATCTATCTATCTATCTATCTATCTATCTATCTATCTATCTATCTATCTATCTATCTATCTATCTATATTTATCTATAGCTAGCTTGCTATAGATAAATAAATAGTTGTATTGTTTTGTTTAATATAACACGAAAAAATGTCATATTGTATGTAGAAGAATTTTATATTAAATCAAATATTCGACTTTTAGAAACTATTATTAACTAGAAAGACCGATGGAAATTAAATTATTTTCTATTTTTAGTTTTTTGATCAATTTTAATTCCTAAGTTTATGATTGAATAACAAACTCATGGCGAGTTCTACGATAATATAATTCCCGTAGAAATTTCCCTTTCACATCGAGGAATATTTGTGCTTAACAGATTTAACAAAATATTGCAATAACAATCATAAATATGAATGCTAGACATTATTTTAACAGGTGGATACAGTTGAATATATTTTAAATTGAAAACTTTTTTTTATTTCACTGAAATGACCGTTAAATTATTCTATCTTGCAATCTTATTTTTTTTGTCTTTCTTTCTTTAATATTCGCACCGAAGCCAAATAGCGTATGCCTTTTGTTTTCTACAGAAATCCAAATGAAATAGTCAATCATTTATAAGATATTAGCAGAAGGCTTTATTCCCTTTATTTCATTCTTTCATTTTTCTTTCTAATTCCTCGTATTACGAACATTCTTTCTAATTCCTCGTATTACGAACATTCTTTCTAATTCCTCGTATTACGAACATTTCTCTTAATAATAATAATTTTAACATAATTCATAGACGGTGTTACTGGTTATGACAAATGGATTTTTGGCGATTATTTTGCACGGTTTCCGTCATTCGACAGTGTGCATCTGTTAAAAAATGGCGGTTTTATTTCAAGGTGTAGTATCAGATACTCTGAGAGGATAGACTACATTTCATCTCTGAGTTGTACCACTCAGTTGTGTATTTGTCTTCGGATAAAGGTACCCAGTCTCAATGAAACAGCTACCCGTGACAGTACCTCATTCATTGCACTAAAGAGTGTGTTCAGTAGTAAGAACCATGCCAGACTATTGCGGGGTCTGGGCTCTTTTTTATCCTGGTCGATGTGCAGGCATTCAGCCACCGCCACATTAAACTCAAACTGTATCTCATCCTACCAACATGCGGCTACAAGAAAATACAATCGTTTCTCGGCATTTTGTCCAAAAAGTATGATCAGCTAAGACCAGATATAACCATCTAAGACAAGCTTAGTATCCAGTATGCGAGGGTTGGTTAGATTTTGACCTGTTAAAAAGTAACGTAGCTTAAGTGGTGGTGGTAGTGTTGGGAAAATTAGTTTATATATTCTGTTTTTTGGCTAAGATCAAAGTGTAGTAGTATTTGATTTTATCATTTTAATCTGATTCTCTCTTTCCATTTCTTTCTTTGTTTGTTTCTTTCTTTTTCTCACTGAAACCAATAATGTCTTTTCCCCTATTTTCATGTAGTTAAAAACAGATTAGTCTAATATTCATGAGGTATTGGGATAGCGTCATGGTCGTACGCGTGAAATAAGAAAAGCAGGAAGATGCACAATTAAAATAGGACAGTAGATATTTTTATAAAACTGAAAAATAAAACCGAACTTTTTAAAAAAAATATAAATCTATTATTAATACAAGAATTTTTATTTGAATTGTTGCAACTGATGCAGGAATTTACATTGATCATCAATAGGATAATAACAATAAATTAATGGTTAAAAAAAGTAAAACGTTTAAAATTCGTACATTGAAAATTTTTAACGCATTGTCTTCATTCGATGCTGTGCGGGTTTTGGTGGGTATTTTTGTGCAGCTAGAAACTGCTTTCCAATTGTGCATTGCAGTGTGACAAGGAAAATAATCAAATATATAAATAAAAATAAACAAAATAAATTAAAATACCATTTTCCTTTATTATAATTACAAACATTAGTTTACGTTACATGGGATTTAAATAAATTATATTAATACATTTTCATTTATATTTTACAGTTTTAATTTTTGTTTTGAAAACTTGTTATATTTTTAAGAGGTTAATGCTGCTTTTTTGCTGTCAAGGCACTATGTAATTTTATGTCAACATATTTATGTCAGCATATTTATAATAAGAATTTGCGAACTGCGTTTCTTATTTTTGGTAATTATTGCCGTTGCTTAGCGGAGTTTTTTTTATGTCAACACAAAGTAAAATCGTTGCTGATGGTGGATCTTATTGTATTACCGCCTTAATAACCTCTCTGAAGATGGCTCATGTGAGCCGAAAGCTTAGAACCAATTTAATAAAAAATCATCCAAGTGTTGGAGAATTTTTGTTTTTATTTTCAAGTGAAATTAAAGCCAAAATACGACTTTTAGAACAGCTCATGATTAATCATAATAGACATTCATTGTCTCTTATATTTAACAGCATATGTTTAGAAAATTATTTGCTGACTCGATATATATATATATATATATATATATATATATATATATATATATATATATATATATATATATATATATAAAGTCTTAGCGAAACCATTCCACCTCATCTTGACCTTCATATTCGTTTCCATTAAGAAAATATCAGTTCATTAGATGTATTTGCAAGACCATCTTTGTGATAAATGTTTTTTTCGTAAGGCATGCTAAATAATATTTCTTTGTAATGTTGGATTTGAAATGAAAAATTATAAAAGATGAACTTGCATTCGTCAAACAGGATCTGAAAACCGAAGAGTTTAATAAATGAATTAACCCAGTGTCTTGACATAATGAGTTGAATGTTCAATACCTGGCTATAGCAGAGTAAAAAAACAAAAAAAACTTGGAAAGTTGAGTCCGGATAAAGAATGTCACAGGGAACTAGAACTGAAACAATCTACCCTTGAAAACGAAATAAAGGGTTTATTTCGAAACTCCATTCACCTGAAGAAGTCCGGGGAATACAACGGCCGACACGTTGTGGATATGGCAACGATGAACAGACCGAACAATGAAAACCGTGTAAGTAAATACAATACTTCATCTTTGAAATATAGACAAATGCCTATTATAATTACAAACGAGGCATTGCAAAAAGTTAATAGAATTTGAATTGATTTAAAACTTTTTCATTGCAACTTTTCTCATTCTAATTCGCTATTGTGCACATTTATCAAAGGAAAAGGGTGAATGACGTTTTAGATAATTTTAGGGAGCCATTTCTCGCTTTAAATCTTCAGTGATCTTTTGGCGACCCTTTGTAGTTCTTAGTCTCAGACATGATACCATTTACTCAGAGGACTTATTTAGCCTTCAAAATTCAGTTTACGACGAAAAAAACTTATTTGATATGGATACCAGGAAATCAAAATTTGACTTACATCCATTCATTTTTCTTTCAGTCTACGGTTTCGCTTTAACTGGAAACAACTATTGCTTTTTAGTCTTTCGTGCCAACGTCCAAAGAGTGTGAGCTCCAGGACCATGGATTACTTTTAAAGCTTTCATTACACCCGAGCAACACCGGTTTATATTGCTAGTAATAGATAAATACAAGAATAATAACTATTTGTGGTTTTGACAATTGTAACAAAACTTACAACGAAATTGAAACAGAATCTATTCCTTATGATTGATTAATATGTTATACATCCTAAATCATCGAAGAAACAAATAATGTGTACAGAAACAGTTAGATCTGAAAGCCAGTGACAAGAAATGATCATTTAGGTCACCCAAAATAATTACGGGTGACCTAAATGTAAAGTAGTTAAAAGAAAAAAGAATGAAATAGTTCGTAAATAAATACTCGGATTACGCAACATTCACAAAAAAAAAGGTTTGGTAGTGTCAAGTAAATTTCTAATCGTAACCAAAGTTTTGTTTGGAGAACGCGTAAGAGGCTTATAGACTTGACAGATCCAAATCCCTATATGTATAAATAACGGAAAAAAAGACAATACTTGACTATAATTTAGAGATACTGTTTGCATGTAAATGGTATACACAAGAAGCTTATTGACTTGAAAAATCCCTTCCAGATATATAAAAATGACAGAAAAAAGACACTGAGTCAGTCAGTTAAGTGCCATACATGAAACACGCTTGGGCGATCATGTCTCGAAAGAGACATGACTGACTGGGCAGAAGATTATCCCGCAGTAGTTTGCCATTGCTTTCTGCGGTAGACTGGTTGCTGACCAAGGCTATAGAACCCAATCTGTCCTGTTATTTAATCCATAACTGGAAGGAATAGACGGATTAATGCCTTTCCCAAGGGTATTTGCTCGTAAGTGAATGCAAGAAATTCAACTGGAATTCGAACTCGGCTCTCCGATTTCTCGTTTCGAGCCGATATCCACTGGGGGAAGAGACGGATTAATACCTTGTCTAAGGATCTTTGCGCGTCACAGAATGCAAAGAATTCAACTGGAATTCGAATTTCGTTCCGAGCCGATATCCACTGCATCATTGCTGAATTATATAATACTATTGATAATGCAAATTCTAAGGAATAGAGATCTTATTAGAATTATATCGGAAATAAGGCAAGTGTTATATAGATTGTTTCAAGAGGCTGGAAAAATATTTACTAATTTCTAGATTAGAATGCTATCAGAGGTAACATAAAAATGTAGAATAATCTATATCTATGTTTAACTGGTTAAATGGTAAAATTTTCAAAGGTTTGCGTAAAAATTTGACGAAGAATCGTAATTTTTTGGAAAAATTGATCTCCATGAAATGAGATTCAAATATTCAATAACATGCAGATATATTAATTAATTGAATGAAATCATTAAATAATGTGTAAGACAATAAATATATAGCTGGTTCTGTTTAACCTGTAAATTAAAATGATACTGAGATAAGTAAGTAACCCTTTAACCCGAAGTTACTTGTTCACTACTGCTGTAGACTGGAATTGAGCACACAAGTCTTTGGGTCAAGTCACTATAATTAACCAACGACTATATCCACTAGACACAGGGCCTCGTGGTTATAGGGGGGGATAACTCATGACTACCAGAAGCGGCTTTACACAAGGAATGAGAATGATATACTGCAGTGATCGTAATAAGGGTTCGGTTCAAAATTCTTATCACCTGAAGAAGACCGGAGCGTACAACGGCCGAAACGTTGTGAAAATGGCACGAAGATGAGAACCATAGTCCGAATAATGTAAATAGTGCAATTGTACGCATTTAAAAACAGATTAAATTTATTACTGGTTATGTATTGTCATTTTCTTTCTATAAAAATATATTGTTGATATTATTACTATTACAATTTATTTTTATACTTTCACAATGTTTTGTTTGATGTTATTTATTTGTCAATAACTGAAACCCTAACAAATGCTACTATCCTGAGTCATGGTGGAAACCCTAACAAATGCTACTATCCTGAGTCATGGTGGACCTGGGAAAAACAGCAATTAAAAAGTGGTTTCAGACTCATCAAAATCTCTAATCTCTTGATCAGAGTCCTTGTTGCTGGATGTAGTTTATCGTCTTACACAGAACTTTTGAAGCGACTGAAAATATTCAAAAGAGGATGAAATGAGTATATGAGGAATGCGGCAGATTTAGGATGAACTGTATCTGTAATGAAATTATTCGTACCAGTCAGTAACCGGCTAATATTTTGCTGATATGGGAAAGAAGCTTTAGAAAAATTAACACTCACAGGGCACATCGGAAACAAGAAAAGTAGAAGAAAATGAAGTGTAATTTAATTGAAAGATTTTAGTATAAATATAGAATGTTTCTTAAAATAGTGTTATTGAGAGTAAGGAAAGAAAAAATCTGGGTGGGAGCTTTGCTTGTCAACATCCTGAAGGGTCATGTTCAGTAGAGAGAAAAACAGCTGCAGAGTGTGTGAGAATATTTAAAAATACTTTCAACGTAACCCATTCTTTTGTATACAAAAACACGCTAAGAAACACTTCAAACTACAATTAATTAAATCGACGGCGAAAGGTCTTTACCCACAAAAAGCAATTTCCAAATTCTTTACGTGGAATATTTTAATTTTCGTCCACAGGAAGGCAATTTACCTTACTTTTCGATTTTAATTCAAATTTAGATTTTCAATTAAAGTTACATTTGGAATTAATGAATTTCCTCACTAATTGGCCCGGTCCATATTACTGTTCGGTGAACTTTGTATTTAAAGCATTCAGAAAAGTCTCTTTGGGTTGAACTTTTAAATTAATTTTAATGTCTATAATTATCTCGACTTCCGAGCTGTTCTACGTTCTTGTTTAAGTGTGTAAAGAATTACTTGATTTTGTTTTTATTCAATAAATGTAAAAGAAGAAAGAAGCACAAACAACATGTTATGATTTTTTGAAAGAGTATTTTAGAAAATATTTTCGTTTTTATGCTTTCAACTGAGAAAATGTTTTAAAAACAATATTTATTATTTTTGTGCGGTTTATAAAAACAACAACAACAAAAAAAGTAAAAAACTATATTTTAGTTTTTTTTTTAGAATGAGCATCAATGTAAGTATAGCTATGGACATTAATAATTCAGTATTCTTATAACGAGAAAATATTTAATACTGCAAAAGTTTATTCCTCAGCATCATCACCATTACTAATGTTTCAATCATCATCATCATCATCAATTTCATGACCCGGATACTTAGCAGCTGAATATCTGACCAGCTTCTTTCTACAGGTGTGCGTCAAAAACTGGATAGATATTAATTAGCACGCACTAGGGCAGGTAAACCTGGTGGGTCCCATTCCTCTCCAGATCAAACCATAACCAATGTTCTCTAACTGGAAGGCTCGTCTTCGTCACTGGATACGTTGCCGCCGATTTAATCAGGCGAAAACCTTAGATTTGGTCGTTGACTTCCGTGTCGGGTACCCACCGTCCAGCGATGCCATAACATCACCGCATTAGCTACATACATAGCAATGGAACAAATCTACCTACCCCATTAAACTAGATGATCGTTAACCCTGCTAGAATGTTTAGTCGCACTATGAAAGTTCTTGATGTTAATTTTAATTGATTTCTCCTCATCAGAAATGCCTGGTGTGTAACTGATTTACTCGTCGATGACCCAACTATATTTCAGGTATTGCAGTGTTATATGAGTAACTTATAAACAGCAGCAATCGTAGATTGGCATAAATAAGTGGTTAATATTAATCACACAGAACATTATACAAACTGATATTTCTGATTATGCTTTAACAAATAAAAGTGTTTCAACTGAAAGAACTTATTCAACTTCGCTGTATTAATTACATAACGACAAATATCACCAAATCTTTTAATATGTGCGTGAATGTACGTGTGTGGTGCAGTGGATATCGTCTCAAACCGAGAAATGAGATAGCCGAGGTCGAATTCCAGTTGAATTCGTAGCATTCACTTACGCGCAAATAATCTTGGAAAAGGTAGTATCCCATCTCTTCTCCGTCCAGTTATGGGTTAAATGGAAGGACATCATTTGTTCCATAGCCCTCGTTGGAACCGAGTCTACCGCAGTAATGGCAAACTTTTGCGGGAAAATCCTCGACCCACTTAGTCATGAGACTTTTGAGACATGATCGCCCAAGTGTGCATCACGTATGACTAACTTAGATCATACAACACAATAAAGGCAAGTGATAAACCGAGAGATAGTGTTCTACCACTACTGAAAGTGGAGAAGGTCTTTCTTAAATGTCAGTACAATGATTTAATGGAGACTAGCATCATAGCCCGGCGTTGCCCGTGCAACTCAGAACATTTTAGTAGAAGGACTCGGTTATATAAAAAAATAATTATATAAAAAATTGTTGAAAAATTCCATTAAAAATCTATTTACTTTTGTTTTGCGTAAAGGGGATTTGATATTTTGTGTGACATTGTAAGCAACATTGCGTTTGTTTTTGTTTCAAAATTACGGGGGAAAATATTTACATTTTTTGTTGACTAAATTTATGAATTTAACATAAAAATGAAAATTATTTACTTTGTTTTACTGAAATTAGAAATTTCAAAACTATTACGCTCTCAGTTCAGAAATTTTAGAAGAATATTTAAAAATGTATACATTTAATTTTGGAGGAAAAAGTTACATTAATGCCACACGAAATACAGGCAGATGATTTCCTGCATGAACTATTTAGGGAAAAAAAGCTTTATTTTTTTAAAATTTTATTTTCTAAAGTATGAAATATTAAATCTGAAAAAAAAGAATTAAATAATTAAATTAACTACTGGCACTTTTTAAAAAATATTTCTTTTGTTTCAAAATTACGGGGAAAAATATTCACATTTTTTTGTTGACCAAATGGATTTTTAAAACGTCGGAATAAAAATTAAATATAAAGGCTCATTATTTTTTAATAAAAAATATTTTAGTCGCGCTTGACACTTGTGATTTGATTTATGTGATGTAATTTAGCAACCATCTTACATCTTAGATGTTTTACAAAGCAAATGTAAACAATCGGCTACATTGGCACAAAAAGTGCGAAAGGGAAAATTGCTGAACTTAAACTCAAAAAGTATGTGTCGACCTGGTTTCCCTGTAGATATGTGTCCCTAGAATGTTTGAATGGCATAGCTTAAAAAATGTAGGCGAACAGTCACACACAGACTCACAGATTGCCTTTTATATATATCGATAATTATATCAATATATCGAAAAGTCTTAGATAGGAAAAAGAATAGTTCAAACCAGGGTCGGTGTATATTAACTCGGTTCCTTTCGATATGCTTATTCTCATTAATGTTTTTGATGTCATCTTTAGCGTACGTATTAAAACCCAACCGATGTTAATTGTTTTACGACGGATAATAGTATTTCTTAGTGATTGGTGCTTGTAGGTCTCAGCGGGGACCATTTTTCTAACCTCTTAAATTTATAACAACGAACTCAGGATCACAAAGAACTACAGTATCACAATGAACTGTAGAAGATAAGAGAAACAAAATGCTTGAAGACATTCAACAGCAGTAACAACTAAAATGTATTTTACATGTAACTTGAATAAAGAACAATGTAATAGTATGAATAGTTACAATATCTAATCGTAGAAATATTGATAAATCCTGAAGAAGATCGGAGCATATCACTGTCGAAACGTCGAAAATATGACAGTTAGATTTATGACAACAGACAAGCCATGTAAATAGTGTAAATAGTTACAATGTTTAATCTCAGAAATACTGACAGATCCTGAATAAGGTAGGAACGTACAACGGATGAAAATTTTTTTATATAATAAAAATGAGGACAACTGTCCGAATAATGTAAACAGTGTAAATAGTTTGAATATCTCATCTGATGGAGAGATGTTCAAACAAAAGGCTGGAAAGAAAGCTACTATCGTTACAGAAAAGAGCAATAACAACATCTAGATTTGAGAAAACTATTTTTTCTGAAACATTCTTTTACTAGAAAGATTGTATAATTTTCAACAGAAGGCAGAAATAACTTCTCGATGAATGACCTTTTAAGGAAAGAATTATATTGCTTATTATAGATTTTCTTTCAATGGCTTATATTCATAGACACAGGGATTATCTTTCAAATATGTTCGTTATTACTTAGAGTGTAGAAAGAAATAGATGCTGAACTGCTATGTAATATAAATTATTCTATTTGTTAGTAAATGATGAACAATTTCCTTTCAGATGAAAAAAGCTGGATGTAACAGTAACGTGTTTAAGGATGTTGGGAATACCATTGACGGAGAATATAAACAAGGAGGAAGCTATGAGGAAATGCAACAAAAAAGGATAATTATAATTAAAATAAACAGAGAGTTGAAATGTATAGGAAGTAAAACGAAGAAGCAGGGCTTGCTGAATATATCGAAAGCACAAATAGACAAAAGAAAGCAGCAGACCATATGAGAATACATTAAATAATTTTGAATGGCAGTTAGTAAAAAAAATCAAACATTACCAAAAGCCTCTTTCTGATTTTTACTAATTGTTGTGGACCCAGAATAGGTCCGGAAAAAAAAAAACTCGAACTCGGGAATTAATAAAACATATATATTAAACGGAAAACAATACAAAAGTGTTACACGTCAGTCTGGCTGCCAAGCATTAGACCGGGTGGCTCAACCCAAGTCATATTCTCCCGGTATCCATAATAATAGAAAGAGTTCATCATAGTCCAAAAAGGAAAGGTCCCATGACGATAATATTCACAAATAATGGCTTACTGAAAAATTTGTTGTTTGAGCTGGAAGAATTAGAGATAAGAGGTAATTTTTATAGGGATATGTAAAAAAAGATAACCGTTAAACCAAAACTTTAAAAAGCACTCCCTTGGGAGTAGATTCTACATGGTAGTATTTCGTAGGAAGAAGCTGTTCAGTTGTCACTTTTCACTAATAAAATACAATGCAAATGAAGCTCGTTCTCTATAAATTACATGCTATAGTGGGTTATAGCCGGGAAGGTCAGGAGTAGTAGAACCCAGGAATGTGTCTCGTGAAAACAGGAAATACATGTAGAGTGGATAAGGCGATGTAGTCTGTAAAATAACTAGTTACCGACGAGGCTGCATAGACACTTTTTTGCTTTTTTGTTTTCACATTCTTCTTTAATGTGTCCTGTCCTTTCAGGACGTAGGCGACCATGGCTTTCCACGTCTCCCTGTCCCTGGTGGCTCTTAGCACGCTTTCCCCTGTTACACAACGCAACCCTCGTTCCAATATCCACCTGATCAGGTCCTTCAAATATGTTATCCGCTGCTTTCTCCTGTCTCCTTTTTCCTTCTATCTGGTTCTCCAAGCCCTCCTTCCTCATTGCATGTCTCAGGAACTTTAGCTGTCTCAAATATGTTATCCGTTGCTTTCCCTGTCTCTTTTACCCTCTATCTGGCCTGTTAGTATCAGATTCTCCAAGCTCTCCTTCTTCATTGCGTGTCCCAGGAACTTCAGCTGTCTGTTCCTGATGCTCAGTATTAATTTCCTTTTCGTTTCTATCTTTTCCAAAACCTCATCATTGCTCACATGCTCGGTTCATGATATCCGCAGCATCCTTCTGTAGAACCACATTTAAGTTTTCCCTCCATCTTCGATGATATTGTCCAGCATTCAATGCTATATTGAATAACTGACATCACATAACAATCCAGTACTATCGTCTTTGTTTATAGCGAAATTGTCCTGTTTCTTAATACTTTACTCAGCTTCTGGAATACTTCTTTCGCCATGCCAATTCGCCTTCGGATCTCTGTGTCGCACTTTCCGTCTTCTGTTAGAACACTACCCAGGTATTTAAATTTTTGTACTTGCTTGATTTCAGTATCACCCACCTATATTTGGCATTTTGGGATGCTTTTTTAGCTGATGACCATGCATTCGGTCTTTTTGCAGTTTATGTGAAGTCCCCTAGTCACTCTCTTCAGCTACCTTCTGTAGGTGGTTCTGTAGTTTCCTTTCTGCGTCTGCTATTAGCACTGTATCATCTGCGTTCCTTATGTTGTTCAAATTGTGTCCTCTGATGACGAATCCTGGCATAACTTCTAGGGTCCTCAGAATAGTCTCACTGTACAAGTTGAATCACATTACATTGTTGATAAAAAATCATATATACGAGTTTCACTTGACGTCTGGGATGCGTTTATGTTTTAATGTTTCAATAGACATTTAAGCCAAGGGACGTCCTTGAGATAATACCAGCTCATTTCGATAGATGGAATTTCAGGCTCTGCTAGATGATGATGGAACCATATTAGTTTGGTTTTGAAGTATTGGATGCAATCAACGAGTTGTTCTCCAGCTGATATGTTAGAACTAGTTAAGAGTAAAAATCTACTAGTCAATTAGAATTTGGAAGGTGTCCCCATATAACATTGATATCATCTGCACAGATCTCTGCAAATACTCTTAGTCAGATCATTCAGGTAGATGTAAAGGATAGAAAGTTGTGGAAAGGGGCACAACACATGATATAAGCTCACATAGAATGAATATTATACAGTGAACATTTTAGACCAAAAGTTTATAATAATAATATAACTACGTGACAGACTGTGGTTTATTTTCATACTCTGATTTATCTTATTACCGCAACGATTCAGTTAATTTATTCTACATACATTTCCAAGTGTATAATCAGAAATGGAAGTATAAATTGCTAATATTTCTCATAAATTTATGGCACTCCCTAAAGAATCAATTTCTAACTTATGGATTATACATCTATGTTTGAAGTATGAATCGGGCGAAACTTTGTTGAAATAACAAAATTAATATAGAAACTGACTTGAATAACTCAAACAAAACTTGAGTAGATGCGTAAAAAAAAAAAAAAAAATTGAAAAATATACAGTTTGTTTTGTATTTGTTTATCTAAGTGTTTTCTTTTTTATTTCATGATTTTCCAGGACTTGAGCGATTATTGTTTTTACAACTTACTTTTTTATGCTGTTTTACTGCTAAGAAGATTGGGTCACTCTACTGCTAAGAAGATTGGGTCACTATGTCGATCCAGGATGTTTTTCCACCTGAATCCATCCTGCATATATACAAGTCAACCATCCGTCCGTGCATGGAGTTCTGCTGCCATTTATGGTCAGGTGCCGTTCTCCTCAGTGTTCTTGACAAGCTCCAAAGGAGAGTCTGTAATGTGATAGGTACTGATCTGGCGACTCGACTGCAGCCACTTCCCCATCGTCGAAATGTGGCCTCCCTTTGTCTATTCTATAAATACTTTCATGGCTTTTGCTCGGACGAGCTTAAGTCACTGATGCCTCCTCAACAGGTGTTTACTCGTGCAACCAGACTGGCAACTGGGTCCCACCCATTCACAGTCAGGTTAGCCAAATGCAGACGACAATTCTACTCCTGCAGCTTCTTCTCTCGCACTTCCCGCCTGTGGAACTCGCTCCCGTATTCTTGCTTTCCTGACGGCTACAACCTCCAGAAATTTAAATGCAAAGTCAATACTCATCTACTAACCACTGGACTCTAGCTCTCTCCCCTCCCCTGTATAACCTTCCCTTTCTCTCCACCTATGTATCTGTCATCGCACCTGCTTTCTCAGCTTTCTATTGTTCCTTTCTAACTAGTTTGTACTCCTCACTCTTTTCTAATTAATCTTTTTACATTTATGCAACCCCCTGCACTTCAGTGGCGTTTCCGCCTTGCTCGGGGTGAAATAATTAAAAAAAAATTCCATTTGTATTACTCGCATTCACTTACGCGCAAATACCCTTGGGAAAGGTAATAATCCGTATCTTCCCTTCTGTTATTGGTTAAATAATAGGACAGATTGAATTCTTTAGCCTTGACTGGGAACCAGTCTACCAGAGAAAGCAATGGCAACCTACTGCAGGATAATCTTCTGCCCAGTCAGTCACATCTCGAAAGAGATATGATCACCCAAAGCGTGTATCAAGTATGGCACTTAACTGACTGACTGAATATAATATTTGGAAATATAATTTAAACTTCCACTGGATATAAAGTGGGGAATCAGTTTTTTATTGTTATGAAGTAATAAACCACTCCCCCACTAATTATACTTAATATAATTATGTAATATAATCTATCTCTTCTTCCTCCAGCCATGAGTTAAATGACAGGACAGATTGGGTTTTATTGCCTTGGCTGGCAACGGGCAACCAGTCTACTGCAGAAAGCAATGGCAACCTACTACAGGATAACCTTCTGCCCAGTCAGTCTTGTCTCTTTGGAGACATGATCGCCGAAAGCGTGTATCACGTATAGCAATTAACTAACTTCTACATTACTAGTCCGCTTTGTGTTTAGGGTTTTAATTCTACCAGCCATTTACACAAACTTGCCAAAGTTAGCCGCTGTTTGGTCCTGTCTATGACTTTCAATATGACTCGAAACAGACGTCTGCTGTTCTTACATTTAAAGTGAGAGCAGACCAATAATCTTCGGATAGGTCTCTATTCAATAGACATATAACGGGAAGATACTACATTTGTTAGGTTAGTGATAGACCTAGATGCAGTTTTTCTACTATAGTAAAGTCGGAAACACCTTGATTATGTAGCATTATGGTGATTTTAAGATTTCACTTCAAGTTCACTAGCAAGGACAACTTTCTGAACGCTTGATTCTTGAAGGTGGTAAACTCAATAGATTAAAATATCACTGATGTATTCATGTGAATGACAGGCGAAGATTAGTTGAATCATTTTGAATTTTTCTTCGGCAGGTCATTAGTTCAAAATCTGATTCTTACTTGTAGTTTTGATTTCGAAGAAAAAACGGTAGATTTGCTTAAAGGAACTGCAATTAATAAACTCGACGAAAAAGAGATGAGCACCTTCCACCCTTGCACACTTTAAGTTTGATATATTAACGAGCTTATGTCTCGTATGAATCGCGATCAGCACATGACGAACTGACACTGAGAAATCGTGTGTCTTTGAGTTAATTCTAGTAAAATATGTGATGTTTCTAGTGCAGCTGAACGTCACATGATATATCTTCAGGTATCAATAGAAAATAAATATCAGATACGACTCGAAACGATTAAATCTTGAAAATTGCCTCATAGGGGGCAATACTGACTGCTTTTCGTTTCATTTTGGTCGGTATTCTGTGTCACTCACCCCTTATAATCATATTGAGTATATCTTAAACTGTTGAAGGAATGAATCGACTTATTCTTTATTTATTTTCTTATCTTTCATAAGTTTTCCAAACAACGTTCCAGTTATAAGCTTTTGATCTTGAAAAAAAACTTTTTTATTGGCATTTTCCTTCTTTCAATCCTGTTTAAGTTTTTTTTTAATCATATCACCCCGAGGAAGGCGGTAACACCACTGATGTGCAGGGGCTACATAGGAGTGAAAAGATTGGAAAAGAGAAAACCGGAAACCGCATTCTAAACAGTAAACAAAGGATGAGCTTCTTCACCTGTTCAATAGGCGTGGGTGGAGTGTGAACCGGGCGATAGTTTAGTCTATCTACTCCAATATGCTATTGTATTTTAAACATTATCGCCTCGCCCTACGTAAACATTCGCTATTTTTCTGGAGTGGATAATATGGAATGTATGCTAACAAACATCTCTTTTGATTTTCAACATTGGGTTTTCTTATTCTTCTCATTCATTAATTTCTTCTTCTTCATCTTTAATTTCGTAGGTATATCTTATAAAATGGACATACAAACTGGCTTTAAGTGCATGTCTGATGGAGAATATGAAGAGAGGAAAGTCACAAAATTTCCTGTGTTAAACTGTGAGGTATGTTACGAATTATTTCTTAAATCTGTATTTTTCATTTTTTTTCCTCACTTTTTGGCGTTCATGCTTCATTTGGAAAAAAAAAGTCTGGGATTTTTATTTATTTATTTATTCTGTTATGCGAAGCTATCCTGGCCAAGGTATTAGCAGCCACTTGTTACCCCTCCTCGTTATGCTCTGTTGTTTGAATTCAAATTTACCAAGCAGCTTAACTCGATGTTGATTTTTGGGAAAAGCAAGAATTGAAGAGTGAAACTTTCTTAATTCAAATTTCCTGTGTTAAACTTTGAGGTATGTTACGAATTATTTCTTAAATCTGTATTTTTCGTTTTTTTCCTCACTTTTTGGCGTTCATGCTTCATTTAAAACTTAGTTAACTCTCCACTTTTGGAAGTTTGTGTTTTGTGTTTTTTTTTCTTTTTTTTAAATAGGAGTAGATAGGTTACACTATCGCCCGGTCAATATTCCTCCCACGTCTATTGAACTGGAGTAGAGGCTTGCCCCTTGTTTCCTGTTTAGGATGTGGTTTCCGGCTTTCTATTCTCTCTCTTCAGACCTTGGTATTGGTGCTTCCGTGAGTTTCCTGTGATCTGGCCGGTTGGTGGCAACGGCTCATCACTGTGAGGGTCCAGGGTTGGCAGTTTCCTGGTTGATGCTTCCGAGTGGTAGTTAGGAGCCCTAACTCTTGCTTAGCGTCCAGAGCAGCTGCTATGATCAACAGTTGAATAATATCGGGGTTCTTGTAGTGCCATGTCGCGCATGGATAGGTGTCCCAGCAAGCGCTTTCGGTGGGTAACCCCGAGGCCACACCTTGTTGCAGCCCTAGCCAGTTTCCCTCCCAGCACAGATCGTGGATAATGACCGCCTGTATCCTCTACCCTAGGCCCCTTTCTGCAAACAGAATCATGACTAAACAAATCAGAAATGACAGTAAACCAGTTAAATCCAAACCACCTAAACCCATTAACCTCTCCTTCACTAATATCCGAGGCATTCGTACTAACTTTCCTAGTGTAGAAGCGTTCCTGCATGAAAAGTCCCCTGACATCCTTGTGCTCTGCGAAACTAACCTCAACTCAGCTATTCCCTCCTCTGACCTCTTCATCCCTGGTTATCTTCCCCTTTTAAGGAAGGATTCCACTGTCCACATGCATGGGCTGGGTGTCTATGTCAGCGAACACCTCCCCATAGCTAGGGTGACTTCACTCGAATCGACTGACCACCAATACATATGTCTCCGCATGTCTCTCCTCAGTTCGGTTAGTTACCTATTCTTTCTCTAGCGTTCTCCCTCCTCTCCTAACTGCTCCCTACTAGATAGTTTTGCTGACGACATAGATAAGGCTATTTCCTATCACCCATTTGCCCACATATTTGTATTTGGAGACCTCAATGCCCATCACTCTGAGTGGCTTGAAAACGCCGTTACTGATCCAGCGGGCATTCACGCCATGAACTTTGCTATTTCCCAATCCCTTAAGCAAGTGGTGGACTTCACCACTCGCTTCCCAAGCACTCCTTCGGGTCATTCCTCACTGCTAGATATATGTTTCACCTCTGAGCCTGACGCCTGTCAAGTCTCGCAGCTTTGCCCTCTCGGCAACTCCGACCACGCTGTAGTCTCTCCAGGTATTTCTTTCCAATCTCACTCCCTTCAGGAGCCCCCTACCTATAGGACCTCCTACATCTACCAAAAGCTGACTGGGATGCCTTTCGCGATTTCCTCTGCGACGTCCCTTGGGGAAAAGTGTTCGACCTATCAGTTGATGACTGTGTCTCTGAGGTCTCGTCATGGGTGAAAGCTGGCATTGATGCCTTCATACCCACCAGAAAGTAATGCTTAAAACCTCATTCCTCTCCGTGGTTCTCTCCGGCCTGCTCAGCCGCCATTGCCCACAGGAACCATTACTTCCGTCTATTCCGGAGACAGTCAACTGATCACAATAGGCGCCTGTTCATATCTGCTCGCAATGAGTGCAAGAGAACCCTAAATGACGCCTAACAGTTGTTTGCTGAGAGAATGCGACAGCACATAGCTGACCGCAAGTTCGGCTCCAAGGACTGTTGGAGGATTTGTAAACGAGTGTTCAACAATAGGAAATCCTCAATACCTCCTTTAATCCATGGATTTGAGGTTCTCACGTCATCTGCAGACAAAGCTGAGTGCTTTGCCCACAGATTCTCATCCAACTCCACATTCGACTCGTCCGGAGTACACGCACCCGACTTCCTTATTAGAACTGAGGCCAAACTGCACGACTTATATATTACCTCGACAGTAATATCCCGAGTAATTTCAAAACTCGACCCCCATAAGGCGTGTGGAGACGATGGAATCCCGGTGATAGTCCTTAAGTGGTGTGCTCCTGAACTTTCCCCTGTCCTCTCTAAACTATTTAACTACTGCCTTTCTGCTTCCTACTTTCCTGCATGCTGGAAGTTCTCTTCAGTCGTTCCTGTATTTAAGAATTGTGGTGAACCCTCGAACCCATCCAACTATTGCCCTATCAGTCTTCTACCGATATTCGGGAAAGTATTCGAGGCTATAATCAATGCTGAAATAGTTCATCATCTCACCGCCCACAAACTGTTCTCCGACAGGCAATATGGATTCTGCTTTGCCAGGTCCACGGCCGACCTGCTAACAACTGTAACAGAGTACATGCTACAGGCCCTTGATGAGTCTGACGAAGCTCGCGCGGTTGCTCTGGACATCTCCAAGGCTTTCGACACGGTTTGGCACTCTGGCCTCCTATGCAAACTACGCGGTTATGGTATTACCGGTCGCCTGCTTGACCCAATCCAATCTTTCTTAAATAACCGCAAAATGAAGGTCGTTCTGAATGGGCGTGCCTCTTCGTCCTACAGCACGAATGCTGGTGTCCCATAGGGCTCTATCCTGGGCCCGACGCTCTTCCTTATTTTCATCAACGACCTCGCAGATGAGATCAAGTCCCAAGTAGGCATCTACGCAGATGACACTACAATATACTCCTGCACCAGTAAGAAACCTGTCGTGGCGGACAGACATAATCTCGCTGCTGACCTTGAACGGGATCTACACTCTGTGGTCAACTGAGGTAAGACGTGGATTGTCAACTTCAATTCGTCTAAGACCAAGCTGTTGACTGTGAAAATCTCCTGCCTCCCATAAGCATGGACCAAGCGATTCTCCCGGAGAGCAATACACTACGCCTCCTCGGACTTACCCTGCTCTCAGACCTCAAATGGAACCACTATATTGAATCCATAGCAAAATCTACTGCTAAGATGGTTGGGTCACTATGTCGATCCAGGATGTTTTTCCGCCTGAATCCATCCTGCATATATACAAGTCAACCATCCGTCCGTGCATGAAGTACTGCTGCCATTTATGGTCAGGTGCCCCTGCCGTTCTCTTCAATGTACTTGAGAGGCTCCAAAGGAGAGTCTGTAATGTGATAGGTACTGATCTGGCGGCTCGACTGCAGCCACTTCCCCATCGTCGAAATGTGGCCTCCCTTTGTCTGTTCTATAAATACTTTCATGGTTTCTGCTCAGACGAACTTAAGTCACTGATGCCTCCTCAACAGGTGTTTACTTGTGCATCCAGACTGGCAACTGGGACCCACCCATTCACAGTCAGGCTAGCCAAATGCAGACGACAATTCTACTCTTGCAGCTTCTTCTCTCGCACTTCCCGCCTGTGGAACTCGCTCCCGTATTCTTGCTTTCCTGACGGCTACAACCTCCAGAAATTTAAATGCAATGTCAATACACATCTACTAACCACTGGACTCTAGCTCTCTCCCCACCCCATATAACATTCCCTTTCTCTCCACCTATGTATCTGTCATCGCACCTACTTTCTCAGCTTTCTATTGTTCCCTTCTAACTAGTTTGTACTCCTCACTCTTTTCTAATTAATCTTTTTACATTCATGTAGCCCCCTGCACATCAGTGGCGTTTCCGCCTTGCTCGGGGTTTAATGATTAAAAAAAAAAACTTTGTTTCCGAATGTGGAAAACTCACGATATCACACACAGTTAAACAGAAATAATACATATATGCGTGCGTGTGTGTATAGTGACGTAATACACTTATAATTTCTATATATTCATACACCAGCAGTATAGCCCGGTGTTGCTCGGTTGTAATGAAAGCTTTAAAACTAATCCATGGTCCTGGAGCTCACACTCTTTGGACGTTGGCACGAAAGACTAAAAAGCAATAGTTGTTTCCAGTTAAAGCGAAACCGTAGACTGAAAGAAAAATGAATCGATGTAAGTCAAATTTTGATTTCCTGGTATCCATATCAAATAAGTTTTTTTCGTCGTAAACTAAATTTTGAAGGCTAAATAAGTCCTCTGAGTAAATGGTATCATGGCTGAGACGAAGATCTACAATTATACCTACTCAGAGCCAAAATCAAAATAAAAGGGCTGAAAAAATACAGACATACAGGCAGATAAACATACACACACACAAACATCTTACCTTTTATGCATATATATTATCGATTTTCTCCACTATTGTAAGAACCGCATCCTTCAAACTTCTGAATATCGTTTCTTATGTCTTTGTCTATGAGTGTATCAAATTTGATTAAAATCGAACCACTCCTTCTATAACCCGATTTTTTAGATTATCGATTATCGATATTTATCGGGGGTACCTCGACACAAAACCTAGCTCAGAACACTCGCAGACGCTTATAGTACAACTGTGTAAATTTTCAAGAAAATAAGTTTTGATACTATAAATGTATATGCAATCATGATATTTCTCTCAAGACCCAATTGCATATATGCCTATCTACACCTAAACAGATACAAATATGGTTAAATAACATTGGATTATCCAGATAAAATTACTGAAACCACAAAGGTAATGAAAAAAAATTACTTTAAATTTAAGCATATTTAAATAAACGAATTCAGGATATATTTTGTTTTTCTCAATAGCTGTGCTACATGCATCCTATCAAAAGATAAGATACAGAAATGTTCAAATTAGCTTACCATTTACATAGATGGCATGCATTAATCACCTTTGTATTGGATATAAATGCTTAGAGCAGAGAAGCCGACTGTCGAATTGCACCCACACTCTTGGAGAAAATGGCCCATTCCAAAGCCCATAACATTTTTCATCAATCAGTTTTTCTGGTCCACTTTATTTTTCATCCATTAAACATTAGAGAAGCTTAATGTTTTTGCACCGTGAATCATCAACTTGGAATGTTATTAAAAAGTTATTTTTCTCATTCTGGGGAGGGGGGAAATGAGCGTTTGTTTCGTTGAAACAAAATAAAACCCAATAATAAATAGTAAAAAAAAAAAAACGAACAGAATGAATGTAAACTATCATCACCCTGGAATCCAAGAAAGAAAGCACTCTCCTTAATGCAGTGTTGAGTGAAACTTTTCTGTTCATAAAATGCATTACTACGCGTTCGATCCTATGTAATTGCTTGAGAAATATATTTTTGCTTTGTATTTCGCTGCTTTGATAGACTACAATTGACATTGTAAATAGATCAATTTCTAATCATAATGCTTAATTTTGTAAGATATAAATGCAAAATAAAATACCGAAATACTCATCAGTTAAAGCGGACATAAAATAATCAATATATAAGATCCCGGATTTTATCTGGGCTCCAAAATTAACCGTTTTTTTTTTTTATCTCGATGGATAACATTATTTCGGGTTCATACATTGTGGTGCAGTAGATATCGATTCGGAAAGACAAATCAGGGAGCCGAGTTAAATTCTTCGCATTCACTTACACACAAATACCTTGGGAAAGGTATCAATACGTTTCATCCCCCAGTTATGGGTAAAATAATAGAGCAGATTGGGTTCTCTAGCCTTGGCTGGCAAACAGTCTACTGTGGGATAATCTTCTGCCCAGTCAGTCATGTCTCTTTCGAGACATGATCGCACTAAGCGTGTATCACGTATGGCACTTAACTGAGTGACTGACCAGTCCATATATGCTATTACGTTTGGGTAATGATTAGCAAGCTTGTCCTGAGAGATCATTACGACTGAGTAGTGATTTCAATTCTCACTATGTGCTCTATTCTTTTGGCCCTGTGCTATATTTAAGCTACTCTTAGGCTAATCTTCTGCCCAGTCAGTCATGTCTCTTTCGCCCATACGTGTACCACGTATGCCACTTAACTGACTGACTGAATTATTCTTTATTTTATTTTTTCCCGATTAACAGGAGCAGATACGCTCCCCTATTGCCCGTTTCATACACCTCCCTTTTCTCTTGAACAGGCGTAGACATTGTTCCTATTTAGAAAGGGTTTTCTTGTTCTCTTAATCTCCTCAGGTTTTAATAGGGGTTTTCATCTTTACCATTTTATTTTTTTACATTTTCTTTCTTTTATTTTTATTATCTTTTCCGGTTCTTATTTCTCTCTGTTCTTTCCTCTTCTATTTCCTCTTACGCTATTTCTTCTTTCTTCTTTTCTCTAAATCTCTCTATCTTTCTGTCATTTCTTATATTTTCTTGCTTTTCTCTGTCTTCCCTCTTTTTTTTTCTTTTCAATGTTTTTATTTACCCATCGCGTTTTCACATTTTCATATTTTCCAATCTTTCTTCTTACCTTTTTCCTTTTGCAGTTTTTATCTTTCGAGTCATTCACTTTTTTCTACTTTTTCTCTTTCTCGTTTCACTTTTTCCCTTTCCCTCTTTTTCTTTTTCTACTTTTGTCTTACTCCTTTCAATCTTTCCCCTGTGTATCTTTTCTATTTTCCCTTTTTCTTTTTCTATTTTTTCTCCATCAGTTCACTCTTTCCCCTTTGTATCTTTTCCCTTCCTCCTTTTTCTTTTTCCTTTTTTTCTCTTTCTCCGTCCCCTCTTTACCCTTTGTTGCTTTTCCCTTCCTCCTTTTTCTTTTTCCTTTTTTTCTCTTTCTCCGTCCCCTCTTTCCCCTTTGTATCTTTTCCCTTCCTCCTTTTTCTTTTTCCTTTTTTTCTCTTTCTCCGTCCCCTCTTTCCCCTTTGTATCTTTTCCCTTCCTCCTTTTTCTTTTTCCTTTTTTTCTCTTTCTCCGTCCCCTCTTTCCCCTTTGTATCTTTTCCCTTCCTCCTTTTTCTTTTTCCTTTTTTTCTCTTTCTCCGTCCCCTCTTTACCCTTTGTATCTTTTCTATTTTCCCTTTTTCTTTTTCTATTTTTCTCCATCAGTTCACCCTTTCTTTTTTATATCTTTTCCCTTTCCTGCTTTTCCTTTCTCTGTTTTTTTACTATCTACTTTCACTCTTTCCCCTTCCCCCTTTTTCTTTTTCCTTTTTTTCTCTTTCTCCATTCCCTCTTTCCCCTTTGTATGTTTTCCCTTCCCTCCCCTTTTTTTCCTATTTTTCTCTTTCTATTTTCTGTTTATCTCCTTTTTATTTTTCCTATTCACTCTTTTTCTTTCTCTGTTTTTCACTATCTACTTTCATTCTTTCTCCTTCATATCTTTTCCTTTTCCCCCCTTTTTTATTTTTATCTTTCTCTTTTCACTCTTTCCGCTTTGTATCTTCTCCCTTTCTCTTTTTTCCTTTTCTTTTTTTTCTCTCTCTCTCCTTTCACCATTTCCTCTTTGTATCTTTTCCCTTTCGCCCTTTTTCTTTTTACTTTCTCCTTTCACTCTCACGCATTTGCATCTTTTCTTTTTCTATTTTTCTCTTTCTCCTTTCCCTCTTTCCTCTTTATATCTTTTCCCTTTCCTCACCTTTTTTTTCTATTTTTCTCTTTCTCTTTTCTCTTTTCTCCTTTGTATTTTCCCCTATTTCCACTTTTTCTTTCTCCGTTTTTTTCACTGTCTACTTTTATTCTTTCCTCTTGGTATCTTCCTTTTCCCCCTTTTTCTTTTTCTATTTTTCTCTTTCTCCTTTCACTCTTTCCTCTTTGTATCTTTTCCCTTTTCCCATTTTTTTAAATTTATCCTAAATAACAGAAACCGAAAAGAAAAAAAAAAGAAAAAAATACTTATACCCTCATATTGATACGCCAGTGAACAAAAATATCATAATTTTGCGAATAGAGACTAACAAAAATATCAACCAAATAGTGAGGCGAGATCGATTTTGTAAACGCGTTATTCTGTCTCTCTATCAATAGAAACTAATTTATCGTTGTTCGAAATAGTTTTCAGAAATCTTTAAATATTTCATCAAAATATAAACCCACCAAGTATAACATTTATAGAATAAGACATAATAATAACTAACTATTCGGATGCTCAGAAAAGTTTGTGTTTCTTCAACACCCGAAGTCGTTTAAGTATGTTAAGTATGTCTGTTATATTAAGACTAGTCTAAATGTCTTAGAGAGAGCGCATTACATGGCCTGATCAATAGATCAACACGTTCAAATCCTCGATTAGGATGACTTGTTAACTCTTGTTAGTAGATTTATCGTCTATCCTAATTTCGCTCACAATGCTTGAGTCAACTTGTGGCATGGCTTTTCATACACTTTTCAAATATATTGAACACTACGCTCATCTTGTTAGGGCAATATCATACCGGAAATATTGGCCCTAGTGAAATTTGAATTTGAGGTAGATTGGGATAGGAGCCAACGTTCTAAGCACTCAGCCACGTGTCCAACGCATGGTATCGGTCTAATCATTGAATAATGACAGTAGTTGCTTAAAGAGCAACATATTACACAACCTTGGCCTCACTCTCGAACGACCTCAAATGAAATGTCTACATGATGTGCGTTGTGGTGCAGTGGATATCGACTCGGGACGAGAGATCAGGATGCTGAGTTCGAATTCCAGTTGAATTCTTTGCATTCACTTACGCACAAATGCCATTGGGAAAGGTATTAATCCGTTTCTTCCCTCCAATTATGGGTTAAATAATAGGGCAAATTGGGTGCTCTATCCCTGGCTGGCAACCAGTCTACTGCAGAAAGCAATGGCAGCTTACTACGGGATAATCTTCTGCCCAGTCAGTCATGTCTCGAAAGAGACATGATCGCTCTAAGCGTGTATCACGCATCACGTATGGAACTTAACTGACTAACATCGGATCTATAGATGCCTTTACTGATAGGAAGTTGGGGTCACTGTTTCAGGCCAGGAAGTTTTCTCGTCAAAATCTATTTGGCACATTAATAAATCTACCATTCGCCCGTGCAATGCCATATCAGGTCGGGTGCTTCTGCTATTCATCTTGAGGTTCTCGACAAAATCCAAAGGAGGGTCAGCAATATAATCAATCCTAACTTAGCAGCTCACGTTCAGTCACTTTCTCACCGACAGGATGTGGCTTCCCTCTGTCTTATTTTCCAAGTATTTTCATAGTAACTGCTCTGAAGAGCCTTTCTCAATTGTTTTCCGACCGAATGCGACCTGGCTACCGCATTGGTAGACAGATCCCAACATTTTACTGCTTAAATGTAACTGCTTCTTCTACTCTAAAAGTTTATTTACTTCCACTTCATGTTTGTGGAACTCCCAATTGTTTGTTTGCTTCGTTGATAGCTACAATCTCTTATGTCATCTTCGACATCTCCTGTACCTTGTAATTTATTCTTTTCTCTCAGTGTAAGCCTCTGCGCACCCGTGGCGGTCTTGCTTTGCTTGGGGTGAAATGATTATAAAAGATGTGTAATGTGTAAGACTGCCTGTCTGCTTGGCTGTCTCTCTAAGCACGCATACACGCACATACATTATTATATGATAGCATGCGTTGCTCGGGTGTAATGAAAGCTTTAATACTAATCCATGGTTTTGGAGCTCAGACTCTTCAGACGTTGGCACGAAAGGCATAAAAACAATAGTTGTTTCCAGTCAAAGCGAAACTGTAGATTGAAAGAAAAATGAATGGATGTAAGTCAAATTTCTGGTATCGATGTCAGTTAAGTTTTCTGAATTTTGAAGGCTAAGTAAATTCTTTGAATAAATGGTATCGTGGCTGAGAGTAAATTATAATTATACTTACTTAGAGCAAAACTCGAAGCAAAAACCAAAAGAAAAGGGCTGAAAACCTTATTTTTATCAGACCCGATAAGATGTCAGTGTCGATTTCCAATATCGGAGTCAAATAAGTCAACCAAGGATAAGCTAACCTAAGTAAGTCAATGAAAACATATCGTACCCATCGGGAGTAAAATTAGAGAAAATGAGTCATATTGATGGCTGAATATCGGTTTTTGATGAGATTCGATAGAATATCGGTGGTATCGATTTCCGATATCGGGGAAAATGAGTCGTCTGAGAAGATCTACTAATGTTTGAGACTAAAAACTAAGTTTCCCATGTTAGAACAGATTCTGCAGCAAGAACCACGATAAAAGGGTTAAAATCCTGATCTTGATCAGATCTGATCAGATATCTAGGTATCGATTTCCAATGTCAGGAAAAATCAGAAAGAAATAAGCCTAACCGGAAGCCTAAAGAATATTTGTGCGAAGTTTGGTGAGAATCAGATAAAAATTGTGGATTAGTATAAAGAGAAAAAAAAGACATACAGACAAATAGACAGATAAACTCACAAACACACTACTTGTAGTAATTACATATGTTTGAGTTACTATACCTTCTTTTCAATGTAAGCCAGGAGGTAGACAAAATCATTTTGCTTGTTACACAGACGCCACACTGATTCTTGAAAATGTAGAAGACGGTCAAAATTTTTGAATATAACAACACAGGATGAACATCAGACAGATTCTTCAAATTTGATCATAATACAATTATGAGCCATACGTGATACTTACTTGGGCGATCATGTATCGAAAGAGAGATGACTGACTGGGACGAATATTTGCAGGTAGTAGGTCAAATGTTTGCGGTAGGATGGTTGCCAACCAACGTTATAGAATCAAATCTGCCATGCTATTTAACCCAAAGCTGGAGGGAAGAGACGGAGTACTATCTTTCTCAAGGGTATTTGCGCGTAAGTGAATGCAACGAATTCTTTTGGAATTCGAAATCGTCACCCCGATTTCTCGTTCCGAGCCAATATCCACTGCACCACAACACTTATCAGAATGCACAACACACTCGAAAATTAGACAAATACATTAAAAAGATAAAACAAAAAAGCCTTGTCGGCTCTTTTTAATGAAACTCTTTTGGATGAATACTTGATGCCTAAATATACTTTTTTTAATCGTTTCACCCCAAGCAAGGCGGTAACGTCACTGATGCGCATGGGGCTACATAAGAGAAAAAGAGGAGAGTAAAGAGAAAGACGAACCAGTTACAGGGGGTGTTAGAGAAGGGAGCAAGAGAAGGATGGGAATACAGGTGTGATGACAGTTGCAAAGGTAGAGAGAAAGGAAAAGCTATACAGGGTGATGTAGAAAGAAGCAGAGTCAAGTGGTTTAGAGATGGGTATTGACATTGAGTTTATTAATTATTATTAGTTAATCCAACTTTGAACATTGCAGACTGGTGTTACAGATTTCCAATCATTTAACTGTACCAAATGACAGAAAACAGAGGTACAAACATCTGTAACAGCTAAAAAAAAATAGCACACGTAATTTGAAGAGAAAATGACAATCAGTAGGTTTAAAGAATGTAGAAATTTTAATCGAAAGAAATACTAACTGCTCAGTCAATCAATGACGAATATTTTATTGTAAGGAAAAATGCTGATATATTTACTATTATAAAAAAATAAAACAACTAACGTCATTGTCAAACATAATAATTAATCTGCAAGATCCATATTACAGAGAATCAATTATATTTACAAATTTAGATGTTCCTTAAGGAACTATGTTCTTGAGCAATCCTAATTCGTAAATAATTAGATATATACTACAATGGATTAGCAATGGGCTCGCCATTATCACTATAATTGGCTAACATATACATGGAATACTTTGAAGAGATGGCATTAGAATCAAAAGTTCTAAAGCCAACTCTATGGCTGAGATACGTTGATGACCTCTTCATACTCTGGCCATACCAGGAGGAGGTCCACACGCTACTCGATCATGTGAACTCAATAAGATCATCCATACAGCTCACTATGGAAAAAGAGTGTGACAACAAACTGACATTCCTGAATGTGCTAATAACTCGAACAGAGGTGGAGTTCAAGACATCCGTACACCGCAAGCCATCATACCCTGGACAATAACTCGAACAGAGGTGGAGTTCAAGACATCCGTACACCGCAAGCCATCATACCCTGGACAATAACTCGAACAGAGGTGGAGTTCAAGACATCCGTACACCGCAAGCCATCATACCCTGGACAATAACTCGAACAGAGGTGGAGTTCAAGACATCCGTACACCGCAAGCCATCATACCCTGGACAATAACTCGAACAGAGGTGGAGTTCAAGACATCCGTACACCGCAAGCCATCATACCCTGGACAATAACTCGAACAGAGGTGGAGTTCAAGACATCCGTACACCGCAAGCCATCATACCCTGGACAATAACTCGAACAGAGGTGGAGTTCAAGACATCCGTACACCGCAAGCCATCATTCCCTGGACAATAACTTAACTTTAATTCCCACCACGCATACAATGTAAAGAAAGAGATCGTCCGCTGGCTTCAACATCGAGCAAAATTATAAGCGGCGATCTAGAGTGAAAATAGGAAATGGTCAATAAAAGCAGTACCCAACAACAAAACAATTATCCACAGAACATAACAACAACCGGGAAGGGAGGGTGAATAAAGATAACAACTCTTAGAAAACAGCCTCGGTCTGTCTACCCTATGTGAAGGGGTTATCGGAGAAAATACAAATGATCTGTGGTCCATATAACATCAGGACAATCTTCAGACGTGGTCCTACACTTCGCATGTACCTCTGACGAGTAAGACCCTCAACAGAAGATGACATGGCTAAGGACTGTGTGTACGCCATTCCAAGTAGTTGCAGAAAGAAATATAAAGGAGAGACGGGAGGTCCCCTTAAGGTAAGGCTACAAAACCATCGCAAGGGGACCTAGAAAAATCAGGTGTAGTTGACCACATATGGAGGAAGAAAGGAGATCATCGCCCCCTATGGGATGAAGTTGAAAATAGATAGAGGACGTCAATGGAAACTACGTAAACTTAAGGAATCAGTGCATATGATAGGCTTCAAAAACATCCTAAGCCGACCAAGCATAGAGGTGATAACAATATAGGAACCAGTAATACGGGGTGTCAGAGAAAATCATTAGATTGCAATATGATGTCTGGTAAAAAAAAAAAAAAAAAAAAAAAAAACTAGAGAAAACCATTAACATAAAAATACTAGAGAAAACCATTAACATAAAAATACTAGAGAAAACTATTATCATCAAACATTGTAATATGAACTCTGGTAAAAAAAAGTGTACTAGACCTTAGGTTCACTAATGAACTAATCTTCAGAAGTGGTTCTACACTTCGCAAGTACATCTTCTGAGTAAGACCCCAACATAGGAGTAGATGACTAATACCTGTGTGTACACCATTTCATGCGGTTGTGGAAAGAAATATAAAGGAGAAACAGGCCGCCCCCTTAAGGTAAGGCTACAAGAACACCACAAGTCTGTAACACGAGGGGAGATAGAAAAACCAAGCGTAGCTGACCACATATAGAGGGACAAAGGGGATCACCGCCTCCTATGGGGTGAAGTTGAAATAATAGATAGAGAACGCCGCTGGAAACATAGAGATGAACACAATATGGGAACCAGTTTTATGGAGTGCCAGACAAAATCATTAATGTCAAAAAATTGCAATATGAGCTCTGGTAAAAAATACAAGAGAAAAACCATTAACATCAAAAATACTAGAGAAAATAATTAACAAAAAATTGCTATATGAACTCTGGTAAAAAAGATTACTGGACATTAGGTTTATAAGTCTCTAAAATTCAGTTGTTCCATAAAAACACATGGCCCAGTGGATATAGATGTTGGTTAGTTCCTGAATTGACTCTCAGAGTTTTGAGTTCAGTTCCAGGCTACAAACGTGGTGAACAAGTAACTTAGAGGGTTAGAGGGAGATAACACATGACTTCCAGGAGAGGCTTTAGGCAAGGAATGGACTTCATATACCCCAGTGATTCTAATAAACAGTTCGGTTCGAAATTCCTAGCAATTCCGGCCAAAACGTCATACAAATGGCAACAAAGATGAGGACAATAGTCTGAATAATGCAAATATTGTAAATACCACCTCATTCCAGAAATATAAACAAATAGAATGATCTTTTATTAAATGACAAGGAAGATGAAGACAATAGTCCAAATAATGTAAATTCTGTAAATAGTAACTCATCTCAGAAATGTAGACAAATAAGAAAGACGTAATTTTTCTTGTGAACTGAAAGATTTTGTTTGACCCTCTCGGCAACTTCTTAGATTTAATAAACACCTACGAAACGCCCGGAAGGTACAACGGCACAAACACTGTGATACAGACAAAAAGAAATAGTTCAACTCCTAATGCTAACAATATCCCATCACACAAATTCCGAATATCTCTCTCAATATTATGAGAGATATTATAATTTCCCTAAACGTTATATATTCTTCGAAAGAACTACAATTCAGATAGTTTGAGTAAATATCTTCAATGACTGAACAATATATGCGATTCCTGCGGAAAGAGAAATTTGTGAAAAAATAAAAGAGAATAAATGTTGTGGAAAATGACCGATATTTAAATCAAGGAGACATTCTGTTGAAGAACAAAAACTATCGTCTCTGTTTCTGACACCTTCTGATTGTAGAAATTGTCCTGACACATTCCTGAAATAAACTCAGCGATTCTGGATGGGACGGTGGATTGGCAGAGAAATAGTCCGTCTGGAGTTGCCGTTTCAATTTTCAACAACGCTGAGATAGAAGAAATCCTTATCTAAAAAGAAAAACAAACAAAACACTTAACAATTGAATATGGAAAAGAGAAAAAAGAAAATTGTGCGAGAAGACGATGAGGAGAACGAAAATGGATAATCCACTGGGAAATCTATCAGAAGGGATAAAGATAGATTTAACGGAATATTTAATAGATTTTTGAGATGAAGTATCGTAATTATTCCCACTATTTACATTGTTTAGACTGTTGTCTTCATATTCCTCGGCCTTACCCTGACATTCGACCTAAAGTAGAATAATTACATTAAATCAATAGCAAAATCCACTGCTGGGAAGGTTGGGCCACTCTGTCGGGCCAGGAATCTTTTTCCGTCTGAATCCATTTTGCATATATACAAATCAACCATCCGTCCGTGCATAGAACACTGTTGTCATATCTGGTCAGGCGCTTCTGCTGTTCATCTCAGTGTTCTCGACAGGCTCCAGATGTGATTGGTTCCGACCTGGCAGCTCAACTCAAGCCAGTTTCTAATCGTCGAGATTTGGTTTCCATCTGTCTCTTCTAAAAATATTTTATGGCTTCTGCTCTGACGAACTTGGGTCACTGCTGCCCCCCACCACAAGAATTTACTCGGGCAAACCAGACTGGTATCAAGGTCCCACCCTTTTAGGGTTAGATTAACCAAATGCAGGTGTCAATTCTACTCCATCAGCATTCTTTTCTCGCGCTTTCAGCCTGTGGAACTCCCTTTCATATACTTGCTTTCCTGACGGCTACAACCTCCAGGAATTTAAATGTAAAGTCAATTCCCATTTTTATCCACTCAACTCCAGCCCTTTCTACATCACCCCGGGTATCTTGATCTTTTCTCTCTAACTTCGCAATTGTCTTCACATCCTTCTCTTGCCCTTTTACTTTTACCCCCTGCAGCTGGTTCGTCTTTGTTTTCACTCTCCTCCTGTCTAATACTTCAACTCTTTTATGTAACCCCCTGCAAATTAGTGGCGTTAACGTCTTGCTTGGGGTGAAATGATTAAAAAAATGTAGACATATTCACGACGATTCAGCTGATTGGAATTTCTAGGACAGGAATAATCAACTCCGTTAAATGAAGTAAAGGGTTCAGTTCTAAATTCCAATGACCTGACGAAGATCAGATCGTACATCATGAGAAAAGTCATAAATATAACAACAAAGTTTAGAAAAACAGTCCGAACAAAATCTTTAATAAATTTCAGCTTCTTCAGTCAGTTAAGTGGCATATGTGATACACGCTTGGGCGATCATGTCTCGAAAGAGACATGACTGACTGGGCAGAAGATTATCCCGCAGTAGGTTGCCATTGCTTTCTGCGGTAGACTGGTTGCCGACCAAGACTATAGAACCCAGTCTGTCCTGCTATTTAACCCATAACTGGAAGGAAGAGACGGATTAATACCTTTCCCAAGGGTATTTGCGCGTAAGTGAATACAATGGATTCAACTGGAATTCGAACTCGGCTCCCCGGCTTCTCGTTCCGAGCCGATATCCACTGTAACATGACTAAAAATAAAAGTAATTCAAAAACGCATTAGAGTCTTTGTTAGATCGCAAAACAGCATTATAAAGTTACAGAATAATAGATCAGAGAAAGACAATATAATCAATATAATCAAAATATGAAAGAATGAAAAAGAGAATTAAAACAACGAAAAGAAATTAAGAAACCGATCATGTAGTTAAACTAGTGAATGAAAAACTTCTTTATATATATATATATATATATATATATTCCAAAGGGATTTTCGGATCGCCTAATGACATTAACCCTCAATCTAGAATGCGATACCTGTGTCGTATTAATTAGTTGTCATCCTCCCATGTTAAACAGACCAGAGCCGGAGAAGAATGAATTTTACCAACAACTGAGAGAAATTGTTGCGAATGTGTGACACAGGGACAAACTTCTATTAATGGGTGATTTTAATGCTCGTGTGGGTGTGGATAGCGCATCATGGGGTGGTGTTTTGGGTCATCATGGTGTTGGTCGTATGAATGATAATGGTCTTCTTTTGTTGTCACTTTGTAGGGAGTTTAACCTGTATATTACCAACACGGTATTCCAACAGAAAAACTCCCATAAGACTACATGGATGCACCCACGTTCAAGGGATTGACACTTGCTTGACTACATCATCACCAAAAGACGTGACATTAAAGACTTTCATATCACTCGTTCTTTCCATACAAGCTGCTATCTTTCCGACCATGCATTGCTCCGAAGTAAAACAACGTTGCATCTACAACACAGACGAATGAAACGCTCTTCTGTCCCCAAACAAATTAACGTCCTTCCATTAAAGAGCACCGGTCAACAAGCGGCACTGTCGGCCCACCTTCATCATTCATTAGATTCTGTTGAAATAACTGATGATATTGAATCTTCAAGGAAATCATTACGCGACGTAATTCACACATCTGCATTGGAAGTTCTGAGCTTACCTATCCGGACTGGTTTGATGATCAAAATGTCGAGGCACAGGATTTGATCAACGAGATGCACAAGGCTCACAAATTCTGGATTGAGGATAAAAACTCCATATTAAAGAAGAAAGAGTACAATGCATGAAAATAGAAAGGTCCAGAAAACACTACGGCAGATGAAAGAGTCGTGGTGGTCGTCACATGCCAAATCAGTGCAAGAAGCATTTGATAGGAAGGACTCGAAAGCCTTTTATGAAGGTGTTAAGAAAGTTTTGGGGCCACACGAATCTGGTGTTCCTTCCACATTTGCAAGTGATGGTACACTGCTGACTGACAGAGCGGATATTTTGAATCGCTCATTTTGAAGCAGTTCTAAACAATGCTTCTACAACTGACGAAGAAATAATTTCATCTATCACTGAGCGACCTGAAATTCCTGAACTCTCTTTCCTTCCAGCTATACATGAGGTTTTTGTTGCTATCAAGTCAATTTCTTCAGGCAGAGAATCTGGGAAAGGCGCCTTACCTCCTGAGGTTTTTAAGTAGGGTGATCAGAAACTGGTGAAGAAGTTGTATTTGTCTCTTTGTGAAGATCTGGCTAACTGGAAATGTCCCTCAGGATTCAAAGATGCACTAATTCAACACCTGTATAAAAACAAGGGCAATAGGAATATCTGTGAAAACCATCGTGGCCTCTCACTTTTATCCATTGCAGGAAAGATCTTGGCAAGGCTTATTCTCAACAGAATAATCAAACACCTTGTTGACAATATCTACCCCGAATCTCAGTGCGGTTTCCGTGCTGGTCGAGGTACTGTCGATATGATCTTTTCCCTCCACCAGGTTGCTGAGAAAATCCGAGAGAAGAACGAGAAGCTGTATATGGTTTTCATTGAACTTATAAAGGCCTCTGACACAGTTAACCGTGCAGCTCTCTGGAAGGTTTTGAAAAAGCTGGGAATACCCGACAACATGCTGAATGTAATCATGTCTTTTCATGATGGAATGAAGGCATCTGTTGTTTCAAATGGGGAGTCTTCAGAACCTTTCAATGTGACAAATGGTACCAAACAGGGATGCGTAATGGCACCTGTGCTGTTTGCTTTGTTCTTTTCTGTTATGCTGAAGTATGCTTTTGCTGATATTGGAACAGGCGTAGAATTCAAATTCAGAACAAGTGGTGGTCTCTTCAACCAGCAGCGATTCAAAGGTAAGACCCACATTCGACAAACTATCATTATGTATCTTTTGTTTGCAGATGACGCTGCACTCTGTGCAACCTCTCAGGAGGAAGCACAACTGCTTGTAGATAGGTTTTCCGCTGCTTGCAAGGCTTTTGGTCTGACAACCTGCTTCAAGAAAACAGGTGATTCACCAACCTCGCCCCACATCAAAGCAAGGTTGTAAAGCAGCGGCCACCAGTACACGGCTTTCCCGATATACCAATCCGAGTAGATGGTAAAGATCTGAAATATGTGAAAAACTTTACCTATCTTGGAAGTAAGGTTAATTGGAATGCTTCTGTTGATGATGAAATCATTAATCGAATTGCGAAAGAAACTAGTGCTTTTGGGAAACTGCGCCATCGGTTATGGGATGATAGGGGGATTAGCCTAAGGACTAAAGTACTTGTGTATAAAGCAGTTGTGCTAACGAAGCTGCTTTATGGATCGGAATCGTTGACAGTCTATCATAATTACATCCAGAAGCTTGATGTTGCTATTGCTTTCTGAGGTTGACTGGTTGCCAACCAAGGCTATAGAACCCAGTCTGTCCTGCTATTTAACCCGTAACTGGAAGGACTAGACGGATTAATACCTTTACCAAGGGTATTTTCGCGTAAGTGAATACAATGAATTCAACTGGAATTCGAACTCGGCTCCCCGGCTTCTCGTTCCGAGCCGATATACACTGTACCACAACGCACATCCTTGGGAGAGATACCAAGAGGAAAAATATTGAGAGCGACAAGAGACAGAGCCAAGTGGAAATCCATGATCGCCTACAGCCTCAAGGGACACGGCACATGAAGAAGAAGAAGATTTTGAATGTCAAGAGTTAATCTAAAGATAAAAGACGAGGTTCCGCAGGTGATAGAAATTCCCAATCAAATCCAGAATCATTTGAAGAGCTGCATGCTGAAATGGAAAACGGATGTTATCTTTCATTAAAAAAAAAAAGAAAAAAAAAGATACTCACCTATTTTGAATAAAGCCAATTCACCTCAGATGTATTTTTAGGAAAGCGAATTCTTATTAAACTCCATAAAATATGAAGAATTTTTTCCCTACTTTTCAGTATATATTGAAGATCATCTGGCTTCTAGGCACGACTTACTTCGTCTTGAAATCTTACTATGAATCCATTTCTTATTGTCAGAGGTAATCTTGACTAGGGCGTTTTTTCATTTTTAAGCAAGAAAAGCTAACATAAAAAAAAAAACTGATGTTAATTCCGGAGAATTCACGAATAACATATTTTCTTTGATTCTGAATATTTTTAAGTATTGTAAAAAATTATATTTTATAAATAACTGATTAATAATATAAAAATACAAACTGTTTAATCTTCGAAGACAAAAGTAAGATTTTCTTAATAGATTTGAGAACAGAACTAACATAGACTTAAATCTTGCTCTGGAGGGTGCTAAGTGATGGAATTAATTACCTCACAAACGAAAGTGCGTAAATGTTATTTGTTACTGAACTTGTATTTATTTATTTATTTTACTTATTAATGTTATTATTATTTATTTCAGTCAGTTTATTTCTACACCTGATACACACTTGGGCGATCATGTCTCGGAAAATCGCAGTAGCTGACTATTGCATTTTGAGGTAGACAAACAAGGTGATAGAACTGAATCATTCCTGTTACTTAATCCTTAGCTGGATTGAAGAGACGGATTAATTCCTTTCCCAAGAGTATTTGCGCGTAAATGAATGCAGCGAATTTAAGTGGAATTCGAACTCGGCTCTCTGATTTCTCGTTCTGAACAGATATTCACTGCACCACAACGCAGTTTATTTATTTATATGAATTTAAATTAAATAAATTATATTAAACAAAAATAAACTAAACTTGCTAGAAATAAATAAGATTACAATAAATAGATATTAGGCAATTAACTACATAGTTTGCCTTTCCTTACACAGAGGTCTTCAAGAATATTTTAGAGTATTCTGGAATTTGAAACCTTACCTCATTTTAAGTGGATGGTCGTCTTCCATTCTAAAATTTGTTTATCTTTGGATATGAAACTGTGCAGGTATGAAAAACTTCAAGGGAATCTTTGATGGGAAAAGTTTCGCCTGAAGGCACTAAATTTGGCCTAGCATGACCACCAGTTCTTTCGTGACCAAGCCGCTTAAGGAATGTCGTAGGGAACACAGATTAAAAGTCCTTCTAGAATTTATATTATTCTCGAACAATCAGGCCGGTGGACGAAAATTTAAAAACTATAATGTTTAATAATTAAACGGAGCGTGTACTCAAATATGAGCTTCGATTAAAAATAATGTTTAAAGTGAAACAAAATCAGTCGGATCAATAAAAAAATTATTCAAAACACCCCCACGCACACATATAGGTCAATATAGGTCAAAAAGTGTGAGAAACCTTGAAAGCTTTGTTTAAAGTGTAGACTTTTTGTTATTATTATTATTATTCATCTTTTTTATAATACATTAAGTGTCCATAATGGTATTTGTGTCGCTACACGTGTTTCGAGTCCAAAGTTGATTCTTTTCAGGCGTATAAATTTCTGACTTTACATATCGAGATCCGTTTCAAGACAAACAAATCTCGGTCGGGTTTCAATCCTGGGTAAAAAAGCAATCGGAGTCTAACCGTACTGATGAGCTGTGATACGGCGAAACAGATCTGTCTGCGGATGACAATAATCATATATATATATATATATGATTATATATATATTATATATATATATATATAAAATCTACAATCTAAGAGCGAGCCAACAACCAAGCCAATTTCCCTGACGAGGTGTTAAACGAAACCGTGGTAGGTTGTTGGCTCGCTCTTAGATTTTCGATTTTGTTTGCTCTACTTTCGCTTTGAGTGCTTTGTGTGCTCTGCTTTCGTATTGAGCTCTTTATTGTTAAAATTTTCGTCTTGGGGTTTTTTTCTTTCTTACGAATGTTTGACTTTTTGTTCAGGCATTTCGTTTGTTTCTTTTTTCTTCTCCTTCTTTTCCCTCCGGGTTCTTTCCCGGTGGGTTTTAAGACGATCTCATTTGTAGTTTAAATATTGCTAGTCTTGATAAAATTAGTTCTGTTAATATTGGTATTATTACTATAATTAATATCATTACTATAATTCATATTGCTATATATATATGCACATATATATATATACACATGTGATCCCATACATTCAGACATACACACACACACATACACACGCACACACATATATACATATAATATATGCGTGGTACTTGTTTAAAAGCGCTCAATATCAGTGATAGAGGAGACATTTTCATATAGATATGTGTGAGTTTGTAACCCTGGGTTTCACGCTTTTGCGATCGTCAGACAAACTGATTAATTTTTTTAAAAAATTGGTTATATTCGTGTATTTTTGTGGAAGTGGGGGAAATCTGTCGTCACGACAGATGCAGACACACACACACACACACACATATATATATATATATATATATATATATATATATATATATATATATATTTTTACACCCATCAACGCGCGCAAGGACACACACACACATACACACACACACACACGCACGCGCGTTCGGTTACTGAGGCTTGCATAAACATACACATGCGAATCGTGCGGGGTTCGGTATCTATATGTATATGTGTGCCGTTGCACACATACATACTCATTCGGTTGGCATATTCGAATAGTGTAGCGATGTCAATGTCAACGCGCAAATAGTTGTCGATTTCTCGTACATACATATGTACTTTTGATGGGTTCTGTGTGAAACTATGGTAGGTAAGAATAGCTATTATTTTATTATTTTGTATTGTTATTTTTTGTTTTAAAGTCGCTTATTGGCTTGTTTTATTATTTTTTGTGGTTGCGTATATTTAAATGGTAGAAATTCTAATTTGTGATGCTTGTTAGTGTTTATTAATTATTAATTTTACTATGGCAGAGACGTGTGATTTTTTTTTATCCGTTTGGTATAAATTGTGATAATAGGTATTTATTTTCTGATCTCGTGTTTAGTAAGTTCTTTTGTGGGGTATGAGATATAATTGCTACTTTCTCATGTAGGCAAAGTAGGCATTTTTTGTAATGTTGTTGTAAGCAGGTGCTTTTTTCAGTATTTCCCAGCTTATTGTTGGTGAAATATTTCTATCACTGATATTGAGCGCTTTTAAACAAGTACCACGCATATATAATATGTAAACAATATAATATATATAACAAATTGTATATATATATATATATATATATATATATATATATATATATATATATATTGATATTTATAATTATATACATACACTTTTCACATATATACATATTTATATATAATCATATATATATATATATAATGGCAGACTTGTAAAGAGGGAGAGTAGAATCCAAAAGATTTTATCTAATCAATATAAATTGTTAATTAGATAAAAATAAACAGCTCAATGGATAAAAACGCAACACATGTTTATACGGTTATAAATCAGGACATATTACGACTTACTTATATACATCTCTATGTTATTGTTTGATTGAAGATGTACATCCCGTCTGTACACCCTTTGTCTGACTAATTCAGTGTTTTTGTGTATCTATACATTTTCTCAAAAGATTTGTTTTTGTGTATGTGTGAGTAAATCTATGTATTCGTTTGTCTCTATTTTGCTATATGTGTGATCTGATGTATCTATTGGGAATTTATTAAAACCGTTCTTTACACATAATCTAAGGGGATTTATTTACTTTCCAACGGTACAAAAGTGACAATGTATGTAAATTAACACTGTCGAAATATAACCGTCTTAATACGTGTTGGGTTTTCCTCTCAATATTTGATGTCATATGTATATATATATATATATATATATATATATATACTATTATCGTAAATTACCCGATATACAGGTAGAGACAAAACGTTAATTCTATTAACGTTCTTTTTCTATCTCGATATACTTAACTGAACAGAGTCATGACGACTTCCATGTTTCACGAAGACACCATTGTGATTTTCACTCAAAATTTTCAAACTTCGAATTTGGCTCAGTTAAGTGATAGACTCCTTTGCACTTATCATATATATATATATATATATATATATATATATATATATATATATATATATACAGGGGTCATTCAATAAATAAGGTGAAATTTTCGACATAAGGACTTCTAATACACATAGAAGCTTACTTCGTTTTTGAAATTTTTCTTTACTTCTTTTTCAAAGAGATTTAATTTTTTTGCAGATTGAAAAAAATCTTTGAGAGTTTTGGAAATAAACAAAGATGGCCGACTAAGAAGCATGCACCAGGATTGAACAGAGGTCAGTTGCCAAGTTTTTGGTTGCTGAAGGGTGCAAACCAGTTGAAATTCATAGGAGAATGTCAACTGTGTATGGTGCCACATGTTCTAGCCAAAAAATATCTACAAGTGGGTTAAATTGTTTAAAGAAGTTTGAAAGTGTCGATGAAAGTGCTGTGAGCGATTAGCTGAGACATCAGTGTAATGATTTTTACGCTAAGGGAATACGGAAGCTTGTGCACAGATGGGAAAAGTGTGTGACACTGCTGGGAGACTACGTTGAAAAATAAAAAAATAAAAAAATAATTAAGCTTCTATCTGTATTAGAAAAATTCAACTTAGAAAAATTCACCTTATTTATTGAATGACCTTCGTATATATATTGAAGGCAAACAGCATTCAAGCTCCAAATCCACTGCCTCTGATAACATAGGAATGACTCTGCTGACTTTAAACACACACACACACACACACACACACACACACACACACATATATATATATATACATAATATATAAGAATTTCGAATAGAATTCCTATTGTTCCTTATTTAAAAGAAAACTTTCCTTAAAACTGGATATGCTAAGATTTGCCGAATCCTCATGAAGAGATAAAAGTACTGAAAAGTAAGAGAATCTTGACTATAAGCTCATAACGTAAATGGATTCTAGCGAAAACAGGATAGCTATCGAAGCACAATATCTGTCGACTGTTTCGAATGGAAGTCGATGATTGTGAAAGGGCGCTTAAATAAAACAATTGGATCAGCCTATATTGGAGCTAAAGTAATTTCACTGATAAGTCATCTTTTCAGTAACATTAATTATCAACACCTTGGCGAAGAAATTGAATCGAATGTTATCCTGTACATGGAACAACGATACTTGTTCACTGAAATACCGTGATGATTTTCCAAATAAGACAACTCAAGTCGAACAAAGTATTATGAATAATACACGCTTTCGTATTTTTTCTTAAGCACATAATTGTCTTTTTTTCTGAAGATTGCAGTAAAGTATGGTTTAATATTAATGATTATGTGAATATAAGCCGTTTCCTGATTAAGCAAATTTCGGAAGCCAATTGAAAAGTATGAAAGAACTATTCAGGAAAATGAATTCCTCATTTCTAGTAGCTGTTTTCCCCTTTCCACTGTTGATTAAAGTTTCTTTGCTAACCTTTTATTTGAAGTAATTTGAAATGTTAGCATCTTAATTATATCATCATTTTCTTTTTGATTTACATATGCTATTTATTCTAGTTGTTGGTGCTGATGAATGTACTTAAGTGATTTAATTTTTGTTATCCAGCACAATTTTTGTGATTGTGTAGCATCAGTTCCCAATGCTGAAAGAAGGATGGTCTTTGCCAGGAATCGCACGCGTTACACACTCAAAGCTATTTTTCTCCATTGATGTTATCTTTATCTAACTTTTGAGAGAAAAACAAATAATGATCCTATTTTGAAATAAACATCAGCTGATACATATTCTACTCATTGTCGCGGAAGTTTTTCTGCTTTATAAGACAACTGAGAAGCCTTCTCCTGGAATTATTGATGAACTAGCAGTATAGCCCGGTGTCGCTAGGGTGTAATGAAAGCTTTAAAAGTAATCCATGGTCCTGTAGTTCAGACTCTTTGGACGTTGGAACGAAAGACTAAAAAGCAACAGTTGTTTCCAGTTAAAGCGAAACCGTAGACTGAAAGAAAAATGAATGGATGTAAGTCAAATTTTGATTTCCTGGTATCGATATCAAATAAGATTTTTTCGTAGTAAACTGAATGTTGATGGCTAAAGAAGTCCTCTGAGTAAATGGTATGATGGCTGAGACTAAGAACTACAATTGTAATATAACAATCCCGCCCCACCCGAAGAAAGGCTGATACAAGCCGTGTTGTTTCCGGTCGGTGAAAAGTAACGGATGTCACTTTGACTCTATTTCCGGCAGATGCGGAAATAACTCAGAGGCAAACAGACAGGTGACTCTGAGAATTACGTAGGCGTCGCGTGGGCGTCGCGTGATCAAGGCAAAGCCGGAAGAAACAAGTCCCGGTTTTGGAAGATATATAAAGACCGCGAAAACACGGATTGAAAAGTCTGGACAGACGAGTCTGGGCAGAGAGACAGAGTCAGGCAGAGAGCCAGACCAGACCAGAGGAGCAACAGATACGACACCCCCCCGTCAACCCTTGGAAGCGCGCTCTCACTCTCTGTTCACTAGGCTACACGGTCCATCGTTCATTAATAAAAATATCACTTGATATATTTTTATATATACACATGGTGTTGTCTGTTTATTGATATACAACACAATTATACCTACTTAGAGCCAAATCCGAAGCAAAAATTAAAATAAAAAGGCTGAAAAATTTATAGACATACAGGTAGATAAACAAACACACACACAAACATCTTGCCTTATATATATATATTATAGATTTTCTGCACTATTATAAGAACTGCAACCTTGAAACTTCTGAATATTATTTCTTATGTTTTTGCCTATGAGTGTATCAAATTTGATTAAAATCGGACCATTCCTTCTATAACACGATTTTTTCGATTATCGATTTTCGATATTTATCGGGGGTACCTCGACACAAATCCTAGCTAAGAACATTTGCAGACGCTTATAGAACAACTGTGTCAATTTTCAGGAAAATCGGTTCAGCCGTTTTGGAGTCTATTGGTAACGGACACGCACAGAGACACACAGAGAGAGACAAAGTTCCATCTATAAATAAGTTTAGATTTAGATAGATTTGAAACGGAGAGAGATTTAAACCAAAAAAGAGTCCATCATTGTCCGATGATACTAATGTTATACACATGCAATGCTGAATTCCAATGAAGTTGATTATAATATTATTTTTCCAAAATGCAGTTTAACAGCATTTAAAGCGATCTAGGATTCAGATCAAAGTTTTGTAATATAGCTAAAATTCCGTTCGACCCACGCATCATTTTAATTGACTAAAAATTCCAGTTTAAGTTATAAGCAAGTAAGAGCAAGTGAACAAACTAGATGCCAAGTATTTAGAGTTAAATGCTAATTAAACTGAACGTGTTTGAAAAAACAAGTGCTGTCACTATTAGCGATAAAATGGTGAGCTAACAATTTGTCGCAACTAAGAAAAATTTTCTTTAATGAAGAAATGAAAATATATTTAAAGAAATTTTTTTTTAGGAGAAAAATAAGAGCTTATTTAATTATTGTTGTAGGATCTCCCCTTTATCTATGATAATAGACTCGACTTGAGTATAAATATACTCCTGCCATAGTGAGATACGTCAGAACAGTAGAGATCCGAGAGAGTACCGGCCTGATCCGTAAGATATTGAGAGATACCAAAGTTACACAGAGAATACCGCGTCAGCAGTCATAGTAGCTCAGGTCTCCACTCAGCCAGAATAGTATTACTCGGACATACTCATTCTAGCACGGCTTCACTTCAAAGACTTGTATATATATATCTCTTACTAATCGGATTACTAACCTGCGTTCAAGTTTGTATCTTTACATTTAATATAATCTATTTTTCTATCTCAAATACCTAGTTTGTTGTTCATCATTTTGTGTGGTTCCTCACCCAGAATTCACAACAACTTGGCGACGAAGACTCAAACTCTCGTATACCCAACAACAATTATAAGAAACTTTAAATTGAAGAGCTTTTACGAGATACATATTTTTCTGTTTGAACTTAGCATCCAAAAGCAGAAACGACAAAGAACTTATATTTTCCAAACTTAAAACCAATCTGAAATCATCGATATAATACAGTGTCGATTAAAAAGATTACACTCTTATTAATTTGCAAAGTGGAAAGGATATAGGTTTTAAAATAAGAATTTTAAGTTTTGAAATTGAAACTGTATTAATAGATGAGAAATGAAAATGAATAGAATCAAAGAAAAATGCACCAGTCGTTGAAAAAATGGTGTAAAATTAATTGAGAGGCTACAAATTGTGATTAATAAAACGTACAACGAAGTAGAAAAAGTTTGTGAAAAGAATTGGGTTAGTTATAAAAAATGACCATAAAATTAATAATCAAAATACATTTATATATGAAATATATTATTTTTATTCAGCGATAAGCATACAAATACAAATTTTGAATTTCATATTCTGACTTAATGAAAATAACATGTAGTAAAATATAACAGAATAAGCAAAAAGAAAAAAATAAGAAAGAAAAGATATCCTAAGAAAAAAAAGCAGGATATTTAAAACTTCGAAATAACGAGTTAATTAATCACCTTTTGCCAGTTAAGTCTGTTGTGCTGATGGGAAATAAATGTATTTTATGATAACATAAAATTTAGCCAACAGCTGCAGCAGAATCAGCGGCACGACTATCATTAATCTTTTGTATAGAGTAAATGAAAAAAGAGTTTGACGAATACGCAACATGGTTGCTGGATTATAAGCCTATCAATTCCAGGCTTAACGAAACAGAGTCTCAGTTATTATTAGAACAATTGTAAAAAAAAAAATAGATATTCGTGAGCTTCATGAAGATTTGCATTGACAAATTTCAAAACCAGTAAATGATTGATGAATAAAGAAACAATTTTTAATCGATCTCAGACAGTAGCACTGAGACAATTTATGGAAAGATAGAAGTCTAAAAGTAAGAATGATTCTTAATTGCATGATGAAAAGATGGCCCAAAACAATTAATCTTGAAAGGTGAGACTATCAAAGTGCTATTTGCTTTCAGTGAGCCGTTGAGTTAATTTAGGAGCAACTTGTCTTGAGAACATATAACAGAATGATTGATGAAGTAATGGAGTTTTTAGAGACTTTTCAAAGCCAACTGTTGTTTAAATCAAACTTAAACCAAACAGATTTTGAGATTATTTTGGTGAAATATGAATCCTTCAAGGATTATTCCTCTCCCGTCACCATATTCAAAGAAAATAGCGATTTTCAATATGAAAATTGATGATAGTTTATGAAATGAAATTTTGCTAGAGCATTAAATACGTCCGAAAGAAATCAGTCGGTTAAGTGCAATACATGATACACGCTTAGGCGATCATGACTTGAAAGAGACATGACTGACTGTACGAAAGTTTTTCCAGTAGGTTGCCATTAAATTTTGCAGTAGATTCATCACTAACAAAGGCGATAGAACTCAGTCTACCCTTCAATTTAACCCATAGCTGAAGGGAGAATATATAAATTAATACCTTTTTGGGGGGAATTTGAGCGTAAGTGAATGCAACGAATTCAACTAGAATTCGAACTTGGCTCACCAATTTTCCGTTCTTAGTCGATATCCCCTGCACCACAATTCACACATGAAAGGAAATACAGAACTTATAGCGGAGCTTTTAAAGAAAAGTCTAAAATATCAACAAGGTTAGTATTAGATTTACTGTTTATTTTGGAACGATAAACAAATATGAAGGCAAAATATTTTCGTCAATAGTTTTGGCTACTATTTGCCTTAACAAAGTCTATAGGTGATGTTTTTCTATTTCAATGTTTGATGGAGTTAACAACAATATAAGTTTATTAGGTTATTCAATGCTGAAATTACTTTCTATCATTCTTTAGGTTATAAGTAAACATTGGGCGTGATTAAATTTGAATTGATACATGATTATTGGTCTTGATTATATCTAAATCTACAGGTCAGTGATGGTTTCGATTAAAGACAAACGTAAAGGTCGTGTTGTGTATACTTGAGACTGTCAGTAAACATTCGTTATGTTTATACATTAATTTATAGGCAAATACGTATATTTCTGAGACTATAAACTACTCTGAAGAAATGGCCAATTATTATCATAAGCATCAAATCTGATAATCCGACAATCCGACGACTTGGAACAACGGATTTTTCCTAATAAACACACGAGGTGAATAATGACAGTTAATTTGTTAAGTCATTACTTAATCTAAAGGCAAATACGTATATTTCTGAGATTATAAATTGCGCTGTAAAAATGGTTAATTATTATCATAAGCATCAAATCCGACAATCCGACAATTTTAACTACACATTTTCCTAATGAACACATCTTTATTGCAGACTTACTTTGACTTTATACTTAACATTTATTTATTTTTTTAATCATTTCACCCCAAGCAAGTAACATAATTAAAAAACGCGTAATGAGTAAGAAAGGCTTGGAGAACCCGACGCTCACAGGACAAAGAAAAAGAAAGAGAGACAAAGGAAAGCAGCGCATGACATACTTGATGGATTTGAGCAGATGGATGATGGCGTGAGGTTTGTGTGGAATAACAATAGAAGAGATATTAACAGCGAAAAGGGGTAAGGAGATGTGGAGAACCATGATCACCTATGTACTGAATGGATGCATTACATAGAAGGAAATACTCTCATATCACGTTTAAACACCAGTAACTCTACGTTAAGAAACGTCAAACCTGGCCAGTAATTAGATGGGTGACCGTCTAGGAATATCAGATGCTGTTTGCTTGGATGTGTAGTTGTGGACATAGATAAAAGTTTAGAACTGGCGATTAGAGATCCAATTTTCTGTTCTAATCGGATTCATTATTAAATACACTGTTATAGCCTTGGAAAATATATGTAGTCACCTGTTTTCTGCAGCTATGGGACTATTCGTATGACTTGTATTAGTAAATCTTTATTTCCACCGCAACACAAATTTTCTTCAATCAAAAAAAAAATCTTGCTTTAAACAACCTGCAAATAGCTTATAAGCCGTCAGAACAAGTCCTTAAACAATCAATTTTTGTACAAGTTTTTTATGACAATACCCAAATATGAAATAATTATGGAAGGATGATTGATTATTAATCAATAACACTAGAAAATCAAAGTCTAGTTTTATGTCTAGTAGAATTTTATATTAATTATTATTTATAAATGTTTTCTTGTCCCAAGACTTCTTACAAGTTTTTATTAGGTTTTCATGTTTGAATCTTTAAATGTAGTTTCCCGATAATTATAATTTCTTTATACAAGGATATCATCTAATCTCTCATCATCCTTGTCATTTCTAGACATCAAAATAATTATTCCTTTTAGCATTGTTGATTCTAATAGTCCGTCATGGCCACAGGAAGTACAATACCGCCTAATTATTTCTATTCATCAAAAAGAAAATATATAAATAAACTTGACAAGTAAGTATGATTATGTGTGTCTAAACTTTCCGCGTAGTCTTTGCCCCCAAATCATCACACTTTGTAATAACCGCTTTTTATTTTTCTTTAAGAATGAAAATATTTGCATATAACCTCAAGTACAAACTTGATTGCTATTTAGTTATACAACCAGGTATATTAAAAAAATAATTTAGCAGTAAGTAACTTAACAAAAGTTGTAATGTATCAAACTGCACCGACCAAAACAACAAATATTATAACTAAGTAAAGCATATATATATATATATATATATATATATATATATATATATATATATATATATATATTATAATGCTGTCGCTCCAATCAAGGCATTTTACTGCGAACTGTTTTGCAGGGACTTACATAGGAGGAAAGTTATGAGAAAGAGTGACAGATTATAGGGGTATCAGGAACTGGGTAAGAGAACAATGAAAATACTAAGAAGCATGAAATGAGAGGATGCAAGTTAGTGAGATAAGAGATGACTACTGACTTTACATTTAAATTCTTGGAGATTGTAGCTATCGGGGAAGCAAGTAAATGGAATGGAATTCCACAGTCGGGAAGTGCGAAAAAAGAAACTGATGGACTAGAATTTGCTTCTTTTACATTTTATTGGTTTCACAGTAAAAGGGTGGGGCCTAGATGCTAATCTTGTTGCATCTTGAGCATCAGTGAGCTAAGTTCATCGGAGCAGAAGCCGTTAAATTATTTGTAGAAGAAACACATTGCGCCAGTGAGAGTGTGACTGTATCTGAGCTGCAAAGTCTGGATTGATTACATAACAGATTCGCCGTTGGATTTTGTCAAGGACACCTAGGCGGATAACATAAGCACCTGACTAGATATGACACCAGTATTCAATGCACGGGCGGATGGTAACTTTAAAATAATTCCAAAATTAGTCTCATTGGAGCATGAGGTTAGATGTCGCGAAAACAATCGATAGAATCGATAATCGAATGATTATTACTCGGTAGAATTTACTTTTATTTACCTTCTGTATACTTTATAGCAGCATGTCTACGTGATAAATCAAGACTGTCATCTGAATGACATGCATAGAGCCCAATACATTCAGAAATGTCCAAACTTATTTAACAATTAAAAATGGCTTCAAATGAAAGGAAGCCCGCAGACTATGGATGGGCGCAACAAAATCAAGAAGACATCACTTGAGGACTTTTGACAGCAGCAATAACTAAAATGGATATCACATGATAAAATAATTGACAAACATGATGTTAATATTCTACATTACTTCAAACCAAATGTTAAGAAGAATGCATCCATTAATACTGGAAAGAGCGATAACAGTTACTGGACGTGAGAAAATTATTTTCCTGAAAAATGAGAAATGTTTTATAAATTTCAGCCGACACTGGCTACTTGGTCAATGAATGACAAATGCCTTTTCACCTATATGAGATATTTTGTATGCGATTTTGATATATCCGTCAGCCAGTTGAATGCCATACATGATACACGCTTTGGGCGATCATGTCTCGAAAGAGACATGACTAACTGGGCAGAACATTATCCCCCAGTAGGTTGCCATTGCTTTCTGAGGTAGATTGGTTGCCAGCCAAGCCTATAGAACCCAATCTGTCCTATTATTCCACCCATAACAGGAGAGAAGAGACGGATAATACCTTTCCCAAGAGTATTTGTGCGTAAGTGAATGCAAGGAATTCAACTGGAATTCGAACTCGGCTCCCCGATTTGTCTTTCCGAGTCGATATCCACTGCAGCACAACGCACATCCTGCACCACAACGCTTAGGGATATCGTAGAGTGCCCACTTTTCATCGCCGGTCACGATACGATGCAAAAACTTTTCCTTTTCTACAGTTGAAGCAGCTGTCTACTCGTGACAAGATGTCTCATTTATCATAAAATGATTCAATCTATCAACATACGATTGCATATCAGAATATGGCTTAAAATGACCGGTTATTCTTATCCGAGGATAACCGTCTACCATAGCAGACGCTTGCTCAGGCACATTTGTGTTTGTTTAACACCCACAGTGCCCACCTCTGGTTTATTATTACTGCAGCTACGTTGAGCAGATCTAGTTACAGTTTCTGGGTGAGAGTGCATTATGTTGCGTGATCAGTACTGCCCATGACTTGCGACTTCGTGCTAACACAGACACTGGGTCCCGTCTACCAATTTTCACTTCCAAGGCTTAGATCAACATGTGATATAGTTTTCAGACACTTTCTAAAGGTGTCGCCTGTTGGGATCGCCTCCTCCAGACCGATAACGTCAAGCAGGCACCTCCCTGACATTGACTATAGTGATATTCGAACCAGGGCTTCATGGTCAGAAAGCGGATTTTTTAACCACGCGGGCGCACTCATATTGCACATGACTATAATAAGAAAGAAAGTCGATATTTAATTCCCATACATTATGAGATGGTGGAATCATCGACATACTGAATGAACTCTTCCAACCCCGAGCTTGTTCAGCACCTCACAGAACACAGGCTCCTCTCGGACAACCTGTATGGTTTCCGCTTCACCAGGTCTACTGCCGATATGCTAACGACCATCACCGAGTATATATACCGGACACTCGACAGGAATGGCGAAGCCCGAACCGTCGCCTTGGATATCTCTAAAGCGTTCGACAGAGTTTGGCATGCTGGTCTTCTATGCGAACTGCGGGGCTATGGTATAGCGGGACAATTGTTTGAATTAATCCAGTCATTCCTATCTAACCGCATATTGAAAGTGGTATTAAACGGACATGCCTCCCAGAGCTACCATACGAACGTGAGTGTCCCTCAGGGCTCTATCCTGGGTCATACGCTCTTTCTAATTTACATTAATGATCTCCCCGATACCATAATATCCCATGTAGGTATGTATGCCGATGACACCACAGTTTACTCTCGGCTCGATCAAAAATCTGGTGTGTGCGACAAAGCTAACCTCGCAGCCGTGCTTGGAAAGGACCTCCAATCCGTAGTGGACTGGGGTAAGAAATGGCTCGTAAATTTTAATGCTTCTTAAACGAAGCTACTATCGATTAACCATCATAGACAACCGCACCTACCTCCCATTAGCATGGGCCAGGCTTGCCTCCCAGAGAGTAAAACACTGCGCCTCCTTGGTCTTACACTTTCAGCGGACCTCAAGTGGATTGACTATATCGAATCCATTGCTAAATCCGCTGCTACGAAAGTCGGTTCTCTGTGCAGGGCCCGGAAGTTTTTTCCGTCTGAATCTATCCTGCACATTTATAAATCTATCATCCGGCCGTGCATTGAATACTGTTGCCCTATCTGGTCGGGTGCCCCTGCTATTCTCCTCGGGCTTCTCGACAAGGTACAGCGGAGGGTCTGTAATGTGATCGATACTGACTTGGCAGAACGCCTGTAGTCTCTCTCTCACCTGCGCGAAGTGGCCTCCCTGTGTCTCTTCTATAAATACAACCATGACTTCTGCTCCGATGAACGTAGATCACTGGTGCCCCCTATGTTCGAATTTGCACGAGATACGAGATTAGCAACTAGATCCCACCCTTTTACAGTGAAACCGATAAAATGCAACCGCAACTTCTACTCCAACAGTTTCTTTTCTCGTACTTCCCGACTTTAGAATGCCCTTTCACATGACTGCTTCCCCGACGGCTACAATCTCCAGGAGTTTAAATGTAAGGTCAATAGACACCTCCTAACACACTAACTCGCTTACATTCTTTCAAACACTCTTCCAATCCTCCCAACTACGTATCAACCCCCCCTTCTGACATTTCCTATATCTAACCACTCTTTCTATTTACCTTCCCCTATGTAGCCCCAAGCGCAATAGTGGCAGTGGAATGCATTGCATAGGGTGAAGCGATTAAAAAAAAAAATACTTATACCTCCCCTCACAAGAGGTGAGAGGGAGTAGCCCGAGGAGAGTGTCCTCAGAGCGGGCCGAAATCAGCCGAGAGTCGATCTACGAACGCTACTACCTTAATGACCATTACTAGTCCTAGTTCTAAGGCCGAGTATTCCATACTAATATTATCGTTCCTACCAAGTTCCAAGTATTGTATTCTTTCCGTATTTTATATATATTCGTATTTTTCTTATTTGGTTGTTTTTGCGTTATTCTTACCAGACCTTTAACCGGGTCTACGACACATTAAAATACGTTTCCATCTTTATTAAATGTCGAACATTTCACTCTAAAAACTGTTACGTTTTTATTGTTATTCCCACACTACAAGGCCCAAGATCCTCTCGAGGTAGAGCCTTAGTGAATGAGGTTTTTCAAAGTAGATTATAGTTGTTTTGAAACTTGAAGATATTAAGAGTGCAGTGATTCATACATTTGGCAATCTATTCCAGAAGGTAGAGGTTCATAGCAGGAGGAAAATATCAGAAAGGAGCTTTCTATTTACAAGTGGAATAAGATTCGAATAAAGATGATTTCACACTGTGCATCTCGCATCGAGGGACTTAGCTGTAAATACCTGAGCAGGTAGGACCACGGAAATTCACTTGTCATATAATTTACGACGGAAATGTGTAAAAAGATAAGCTTCCGATATTTCGTCTGTGGGAAATTGGTTGTAATAGTGAAACTTATTCTCTCACCTACAAAAACGTGTAGACATTTTGAAATCTGTTAAAAGTCGAAACGTGAGTATTGAGCAGCTCCAGTTCTTCTGGATGTGGTTGGGTCGGTGTTGGGTTGGGTTGTATTGGGTGTGACCACTGAATATTTTGACGTTTGAACACTAGTTGGCTTACTCAAATTCGGAATCAGTCTTTAAATTTTTTTTAATTATTTCACCCCAAGCAAGGTAGTTTTACTTCCGCTGTTGCGCAGGGGGTTACATAAGAGGAAAGTGATGAGAAAGATAGTTAGTTATAGGGAATGTCAGGAGGAGGGTAATAGACGGATGGGAATACCGGTGTATTGGGGGTGGAGTGGGTGAAGAAAAGAGCTTGAGAGAAAGGATGCGAGTTAGTGAGATAGGAGATGTCTGGTGACCATTACATATAAATTCCAGGAGATTGTAGCTATCGGGGAAGCAAGTATATGGAAGGGAAGTCCATAAGCGAGAAATTCGAGAAAAGAAACTTAGAGTAGAAATTGCGATTAGATTTTATCGGTTTCACTCTAAAAGGTGGAACCTAGTTGCTAGTCTAGTAGCTCGTGCAAATTTATACCTAGGGAGCACCAGTGAGCTAAGCTCCTTGGAGCAAAAGTCGTGAAAGTATTTGTAGAAGAGACGCAAGGAAGCCATGTCACGCTGGTGAGAGAGCAACTGCAGCCGAGCTGGCAAGTCGGTATCGATCACATTACTAATTCTCCGTTGGATTTTGTCAACAACCTCGAGGTAAATAGTAGGGGAACCTGACCAGATATGGCAGCAGTATTTCAATACACGGGCGGATGGTAGATTCATATATGTGCAGAATGCATTCAGACGGGAAAAACTTCCTGGCCTTGCACAGTGAAACGACCTTCTTAGCAGCGGATTTAGATATGGATTCGATATAGCCATTCCACTTGAGGTCCGATGAGAGTGTTAAACCAAGTATGCATAGTGTTTTGTTCTCTTAAACTATATTCGGTGCTATTAGCATTTAATTTAATCAGGGATAAATTATGGCTGATGTTAACCTCCAGAAAAGTGATTCTTTGCGCCTACTCAGGTGACATAAAGTGAAATGACTATATTAAATACATTTTTAACTCAGCTGCTAAGAAAGTTGGTTCGCTGTGTCGTGCAGGATATTGTTTCTCCCAAGAATCTACCTTCTACATAACAAAAACACGATCACAAGATTCACATTAGTTGCTACCATCATCTGAATAAAAGGAATTCAAGTTTTTAGTAGCATCGCTTTTAATGGAACTTTTTGTTTATTTAACCTGGTATTCTATTTTGGGGTTAATTACAATGCACTGTGTGTTGTGTACAGTGGATATCGGCTCGGAACGAGAAACCGGAGAGCCGAGTTCGAATTCCAGTTGAATCCATTGTATTCACTTACGCGCAAATACCCTTGGGAAAGGTATTAATCCGTCTCTTCCTTCCAGTTATGGGTTAAATAGCAGGACAGATTGGGTTCTATAGCCTTGGTCAGCAACCAGTCTACCGCAGAAAGCAATGGCAACCTACAAATAATCTTCTGCCCAGTCAGTCATGTCTCTTTCGAGACATGATCGCCCAAGCGTGTATCACGTATGGCACCTAACTGACTGACAATGCACTAGCATTTTAACTTTTTTTAATTACAGTCTACTTTATTTGGGTCTATTGAGGACCGTAGATTCTAGGCCAGTGTTTGTAATCGGAGGCCACAATTTGAACTACATAAAATACGTAGATGATACACTGCTGATTGCAGACACGGAAGCAAATTACAAGACCTCCTACAGAAGGTAGCTGAAGAGAGTGACAAGAAAGGATTACAAATAAACTGCAAGAAAACTGAATGCATGGTCATCAGTAAAAAGGGTATGTGAGCAACGATGAGGTTTTGGAAAGGATGGAAACGAAAAGGAAATTAATACTGACAATTAGGAAGAGACAACTGAATATCCTGGAACATGCAATGAAGAAGGAGGGCTTAGATAACCTGATACTGACAGGCCATATAGAGGGGAAAAGAGACAGAGGAAAAGAGCGGATAACATATTTGAAGAGCCTGAGCAGGTGGATGACAGAACGGGGGCTGCGTGGTGTAACAGGAGAAAGCGTGCTAAGAGCCACCAGGGATAGGGAGATGTGGAAAGCCATGATCGCCTACATTCTGAAAGGCAGGGCACATAGAAGAAGAAGAAGAAGAATAAATTAATTATGAATATAAAGAATTATTTTTATTCAGGTCCTAACATTCCAACATTTTCAGTTGCTATTAAATGCGTAAAACTCTAAGAAGAAAATATTGTATTTTCAGAATTATGTGCAAATTATTTTTGTTTGTAGCCTTTTAGGTAGACAATTTTTTAAAGGAGTAATAACATTTTGTCATGTGATGGGAAGTCAGTTAAGTGCCATAACTGATACACGTTTTGAGCGATCATGTCTCTAAAGAGACATGACTGGACAGAACATTTTTCCGCAGTAGGTTGCCATTGCTTTCTGCGGTAGATTGGTTGCCAGCCAAAGCTATAGATCCCAATCTGTCCTATTATTTAACCGATAATTGGAGGGAAGAGACGGATTAATACCTTTCTCAAGAGTATTTGTGCGTAAGTGAATGATGGGGAGTGCATGGGGGAAAAACACTGCTCTAGGAGGATTTAAAGCCTTATCCATGTTGTCCATATTGTTGAATGGATCAACACACACAAGTGGAAGCGATACTGGAATAATTTTGTGAGGTTTCAATCAAGATATCTGAAGTAGACTAAGGCGCCATTACCCTAGACAGTCTATTTCTAGTTAATATGAAATGTTTTGCTGCTTTTTTTCTGAAAGACAACTCGTGTAACACTTGCTGAACACTGAAAACATAATTACTGTTTATAATGAGCTTACTATTCCTTTTGCATGTAGAATGAGTTAAGTGAGATACGCAGAGAGATTGTATGATATATTCGAGTTGTTTAATCAGATTATTTGAAATGAAACGAGTCCGATTTTTCAAAAACTTCGGAAACTTGTAGAAGAATTGATTCGAAACTTATTCAAACTCATTTCTCTTTTTTTGTTCTTCACAAAGGAAATAAAAATAAGGTAATCAGAGATACTTATCCTTAGATTCGGATTTTGATCGTCTAGAACTCAACGAATGTCGCTACTGCAATCGAATTACGTGTTACTTTCAAACTAGCTGAAATGCATGAAGAAAAAGCTTACAAAGTGACAAATAAAAACGCAATCACAGAAAAATAAATCAGCAAATAAAAATGCTTCTCCGTAATCAAAAGAAAGCTCATATTTGTTTTAAATTTGGTAACCTTTGAACAACGTTGTTTTTTTTTTTCGTGGTTACAAATAAATGATAAATCCCAAATAGTAGCTTTTATTCAAGATTTAAGTTGCTTGTTTTGGTTGTAAGATTTAATCGTAAGATCTTTTTTTCATTAAATTATTATTACTGGTCACTGGTGCCTCCGCAACAGGTGTTTACTCGTGCAACCAGACTGGCAACTGGGACTCACCCATTCACAGTTAGATTAACCAAATGCAGACGACAATTCTACTCCTGCAGCTTCTTCTCTCGCACTTCCCGCCTGTGGAACTCTCTTCCATATTCTTGCTTTCCTGACGGCTACAACCTCCAGGAATTTAAATGCAATGTCAATACTCATCTATTAACCACTTGACTCTAGTTCTTTCACCATCCCGTATATCCTTTCCTTTCTCTCCACCTTTGCAACTGTCATCACACCTGTATTCCCATCCTTCTTTTGCTCCTTTCTAACTGGTTCGTCTTCCTCTTCACTCTCTTCTACTTAATCTTTTTACTCTTATGTAGCCCCCTGCACATCAGTGGCATTACCGCCTTGGTCGGCGTGATACGATTAAAAGAAAACCAAATAAAAATCACATACCGACACTCTCTCATGTTTTCCTTTGTATCTCTAAGAAATGTTTTTCCTCTTCATATTCCGCACTTCTTATTATTTTCGCAAGCTGTTTACATTGGTTAAGCTTCACTCGGTTTCTCCTGCTAATATCATGTGTATACAAAAACTAATCACAAATATTATACCTCTGCTATGTACCTTGTTCTTTCAGGACACGGGCAGCCATGACTCTCTATAATTTCCTGTCTCGTGTTGGTCTAACGACGAGTTGTATGTCACTATCACTACCACACCCTGTTATACCACCCATTTACACATTCTTCTTAGATGTATATTATTTCCTACTACAGCTGGTGCAAAAAAAAATGGCCATGCAAAAAATAAACAAAAACGAAAGAAAAAATAAAAATATGGCAGTGAATGCTGGATCATATAATCAAAACTGAAGAAAACACTTAAAGCAATTGAAATGTGGTTCTACAGAAAGATGTTGCGGATATAATGGATTGAGCATGTGAGCAATGATGATGTTTTGGAAAGGATGGAAACGAAAAGAAAATTACAACTGAGCATGAAGAAAAGAAAGCTAAAGTTCCTGGAACATGAAAAGGAAATTAATAGTGAGCATTTAGGAAAAAACAACTGAAGTTCCTGGGACATGCAATGAGGAAGGAGGGATTGGAGAACCTGATACTAACAGGCCAGATAGAGAGAAAAAGAGACGGAGGAAGGCAGCAGATAACATGTTTGAAGGGCCTGATTGTGTGGTGTAACAGGAGAAAGCGTTCTAAGACCCACCAGGGATAGAGAGACGTTGGAAGCCATGATCACCTACGTCCTGAAAGGACAGGGCACATAGAAGAAGAAATAAATTGGGGTTTCTACTAAACTCCAAAAACTATTTCTTTGAGCAAGACAGTGTTTGAAAAAACTTTCGGCTAAAATATTCTTATTTTCTAGCATTTTTATTTAACGTTTCCATTTTTTCAAATCCTTTAAGTATAGTGAAGATTGTCGCCAAGCTCAAACGGCTCAAACTGTTTAAACCATTCGAACTATGCAGTTTATCGCCAAGTGTAACGTAAACTGAAATTTAGTGACCAACATATATAATGCGTTAGAATTAACAACAACAAGGAATATGTTTTGTTGTAGAGTGGATGACACTCCTGTAGCACTCTCAATGATGGAATGGCCTATGGGCTAAAATGGTCTATTTAAATAAAGAATAGTAACATTCGAGGCCTAATATCGGTAACTATGGCGATCTAAACCACTCCTTTATTTGTTGTAAATCCTGCCTTGTCTGTTATTGTAACTATTGTACTGTTCTGTTTATATCCGTTTAGTACCGGTTGGGTCACTGTGTCGATTCAGGATGTTTTTTCCGCATGAATCCATCCTGCATATATACAAGTCAACCATCCGTCCGTGCATGGAGTACTGCTGCCATTTATGGTCAGGCGCCCCTGCCGTTTTCCTCAGTGTTTTTGACAGGCTCCAGGGAAGGGACTGTAATGTGATAAGTACTGATCTGGCGGCTCGACTGCAGTCACTTACCCACCGTCGAAATGTGGCCTCCCTTTGTCTGTTCTATAAATACTTTCATGGCTTCTGCTCGGACGAACTTAAGTCACTGGTGCCTCCTCAAAAGGTGTTTACTCGTGCAACCAGACTGGCAACTGGGTCTCACCCATTCACAGTCAGGTTAGCCAAATGTAGACGCCAATTCTACTCCTGCAGCTTCTTCTCTCGCACTTCCCGCGTGTAGAACTCGCTCCCGTATTTTTGCTTTCCTGACGTCTACAACCTCCAGAAATTTAAATGCAAAGTCAATACTCATCTACTAACCACTGGACTCTAGCTCTCTCCACACCCCTGTATAACCTCCCTTTCTCTCCACCTATGTATCGCACCTGCTTTCTCAGCTTTCTATTGCTCCTTTCTAACTAGTTTGTACTCACTTTTTTCTCATTAATCCTTTTACAGTTATGTAGCCCCCTGCACATCAGTGGCATTTCCGCCTTGCTCGGCGTGAAATGATTTAAAAAAAAAGAAAAAAGAATATTGTACTAAATAGTACTGCAGCGCACTTTCTCCGTGTATCATATCCACCTCGGCGATAGAAAAAGAATTAAAAACGGGTTTTCCTACATTGTGGTGTATTCTTGACTGCGTGAATACGATACACATCTCATTAATTAGGTTTCACGGTGTCTGCCCTCAAATCTAAGATACGTTGACTCTCTTCCGCAAGATTTTCAAATGTTATCTTTTGGTCTTGTTCTAATTTCATTCGCAATCTCTTATTTCTGCATATTTTGTTGTGGTCAGTCCCTGAACAAAAATTAGACATTTAAACATATGCGGTGTTATATTGTTCAATCTAAGTTTTAAAAATTCTCTGGTGTTAATATTGGCAAAAATCGTGTATTCCTTCTTTTCTTTCTTTGTAATATTCAAACACTGCCAGCGTGTATTGAAAAGTGAACTTTGCTCAACAAATATTTTTTGTTAATATTTGTATGGTTTCCTGGAATTAAATTTCTCCAGGATGTCTTATGAGTATAAAATTAGAGTACTTTTCGTGTTCGTCTGCGCCCAATTTACCCAGCAATAGTCGCGTCATTTTTCATCCGACCATGTTGCACAGCCCTTTTAGAATATTTCTTCGTATCTCCAAAAATATTCCTCAAATATGACTTATTCGTCTGATTTGTATAAAAATTCAACAATTAAGTTGATTACGGAATTTTGAGAAAAGTACTATCAGAGATGGCTGGATAATTTTCTCTTCTTCAGAAAGCTTTTTGTTGTTCGAATTCTTCTCAGTGCCTTTCTGTCTTTTCTTGTCGTTCTTATTTGAGTACAATTTTTTGTGTTTGAAAACTTCCAGCATGCAATTTTCAAAATCTTCAATTTACGTGAGTATCTCTTGTTAATTTAGATTTCCATGTTTTTGCGTTTTCGTTTGTCTTTTGTTGATATCGTTGACTGTAATATTTTTGCTACAATTGTGTTTTAGTCGTAATACGTAATAAGCAATAATAATACTACAATTTGTGTTTTAGTCGTAATACGTAACAACAATTTGTGTTTTAGTCGTAATACGTAACAACAATTTGTGTTTTAGTCATAATACGTATTAACCAATCTATTGTTTCAGCTGTGATTTCTTGAATCCGTCGTCGCCAATCGGTGCTATCGTCGTGGTGAATGATACACAAAAAATGACTGCTTAATATATTTATCCTGCATAGTATCTGGTGGTAACAGATATATAAAAAAACATACATAACTGGAAGTTACAAACAATTAACAAAACAGAAAATACGAGTAAAGGTAATGAGGGTCTAAATGGTTAATAGCCAACGAAATAAATCGGTCTCAATATTAATCTACTTGTCTCATCTCATTACAAACGACCTTTTAAATACATACACATAGACTCGTTCAGTCTATGAGCAACTCAATCTGTTAGAATGCTAGTGGGGTGCTAGCTACTCTACAACACAACAAAACATTCAGTGCCTCTTAATACTGCTAACGTGAGGATATTTAAAGAAATGAAAGTGTGTTTTATCCAAGAATTCACTTACACAGTGACAAGATTTTGTAGAACGTAGAAAGAACTGGTTTCATGTTTCTTTGAAAAGCATCAGTAAAAAATGAAATACAGCAGAGCCAATTTTGTTCATTGGCTTTGATTGCGTATTGATAACAACAACCTTCATTTGAAGTACACGATTAACAGATAAAAGAAAGAGATCTCTTTTATTTGTACATTTATCACATTTGAATTTGTCTTATTTTGGCATATATGCATTCCACGACTTGGATTAACTCGATAACCTCGTCTACTCATATTTTTATCTTTGTTTATCAATTAAGATTTTTCGTTTCTTTCATGATTTTCTAATCATTGATCTTTTTATTTTGCTTGATTCTTGTTTGACTTACACTTCCTATCCGTACATATATATTTAGAAATGTAAGAGGAATGCCTTACTGATTTTCCGTAAAGCATTGGCATTTATTTGCTTCGCGAAAGGGGACAAATACAAATAAAGATTTGTCGTACGTGTATGAGTAAATGAAAATATGAAAGGTTTTGCGCTTTTCCATCAACATATTACTGCATATACCGAATCATATGACTAAATTTATCTCGTTAGATTATTGGGGAAATGACCTGTGGGGGGCGTATATTTTCTCAAAGGGATATGCTACACATTGCCTATTTTAGTGTGATTTCAGAAACTGTCCAGCTTCGTTAGCATGGTACTATAATATTTCCTTGATTCAGATCTGTTACTTTAATGAAGAGGTCTAGCAGGATAGAGTTTGCTAGTCTTGGTTTAAATATGCCGTATTTCTACACGACCAAACTTATCTGAGCCAAAAGCATGGAAAGAGATAATATTAATTTTCTTCTCCAAAGAATCAATATGTCTCACGATAATTTGTTTAATATATATCCTTCCTGACACGTCTTCTTCTATATGACATGTTCCTTCTAAAAATAGATGATCATGTCTCTTCAAACCTTCATATCCTTTGTGAATGTAAATAAGGTTTGTCTTTTGAGCATCCAACTTTATTATGCCATCAATTTACAAATTATTGTTTATTGCTTTTTTCTCTCTTGCTTTTACTATGTCTTGTGATTATCAAATTCACTAAGCCTTCTTTTCTCCATCGTCTATCGCAGAAATGTAATTGACTTTTTCTGATTTTCTGCAAGAATGTTCGTTCACTGTGTCGTGCCAGTAAACAATTCCCGTCAGACCTATCTTGCTCAGTTATAAATCTGTCATTCTTCTTTATATTGAATATTGCCGCCATATCTGATTTGGTGGCACCAAATTGGTGCACTGATGCAGTAAGTCAGGATTCTCGACAAAATCCAAAGAAGGGTCACAACTTGACATCTAGTCTTTGGTCAGTTACCTAACCTTGCTTCCCTTTTCTATAAATAATTTTATGATAGTTGTTCTAATAATCTCTAAATTTTGGTTCCGTGATCGTAAGAATTGAATCATATTACTAGATTTCACTGTTTTACTGTTGAAATAGGTATATGTACTCGTAACTTATTTTCTAATAATTTCTATTTTCGGACTTATAACCACTTGAACTCTCTTGCAATTATGGGATTCACTTCCCTGGTCCTGGGTATGACGGTAAACTGTATCCGACAGCCATGCCTCTGATTGGGAGGTTGTAAAGAGCATTGAACTACCGCTTAATTGCTGTTGTTCTCAAGTCCACCCTGACCCGGAGTGGCAGCACCTGTTAGGGTCTCAACTATGGACAAGTAGTTAACCCCTAAACTAGGGTCAAAACACCACGAAAGTATAAAAATACACTTTTTTAGAAATATATACTCAAAAATAGGTTTTTATAGAAAATATACATTTTTAAAGGAAAAATATTACCAACAATACATTTGTGAAGAAAAAAAATTATTAACATAACATATTTTTAAAACAAATATGTTCAGCAAACTATTTTTGAATACAAATCTAGTAGACATTTTCAGTTTTCTTAAATAAAAAAAGAATAAAAACAAAAAAATAATTAAAATCAGACTAAATCAACCTTCTTACCCTTACTGAACATTAAATAAATACCTTAAACTTGCACCTTTTTGGCTTTAAATAACCCATAGAGGTATTGATATACCGTTAAACAAAACTTAGACTCAAACTCAATTCACTTTCCTCTACAGTTTCTTAAATTTTAATAGTACGTGAATCGCCATTTTCTGTCGTCCTGAAAACTTTACTTTTTGTGTTTTTTCTTCTCACTAAAGTCGTCTCATTCGTTTTAACTTTCAGTAAAACCTTGCGTCTTAGTAGCATTATCGCCATGCATATGGTAAAATAATTAACACGCTACAAAAAACGACCATTTCGTTTTCGTTATCTTTAAGACATTCTCATTACTCACACATTCAGCCTATAAAGACAATAACTGCTCGGTTTCTACGGTTAGTGATATATCAACATCAAGGCGACTTAAGATTATTTTAATACGAGGAAGTTGGGCTATTCATGGCTTGAAGTCTCTAAGAACAGGCTTCTATAATTTTTGCTGTGACTCACCTGAAAAGGAAACGCGATTGATCTTAGAAAAAAGACTGGAAAGTGCCATATGTTTGCCTTCGCATGAGGCCATATTCAGTACAAAGTCAATTTAATGCAAACGTTTGCATAAAGCGGAAGACAGTCTAATGCATACGCCCAGTGCTAGAAAGTCGTCAAGTTGGTCTATAGCCTTTCTCTTTTAGGTTGTGCTGGTCAGAGGTTGGAATATCCAGAGTCAGATTAATATACAGTGTCCATAAATTTCGGGTGCAATTTAAAAAAAAATTATAACTTTATTTAAATTACATATATTTTAAAGTGCACATAGACTTTATGGACACTCTGTATTTATATAATATTACTCGCCCTGGTACAAAAGACGAAATATACCAGTGAAAAGATTGAAAGTGTTGATTAACAAGCTAGTTTCACAGAAACAATTTTCCTAACCATATGCTTTCAAATTCCTAACATATCTATTTATCTATACCAGATAACTAAATTAACGAAATAATAATGCTCGAGAAAAAAACAAGTACAAATTCCATTAGTAGATCATTTACACTCATTCTTGGTTGAACCTCATAAGATACGCACACGAACCTGTTAATTTATTTCTTAATAGAATTCGAAAGAAAAAAATATAGCAAGAATTGGTCGTATTACCTCCTCTCTTCGTATGAAAAGTCTTTTTGCAATCTGAGGACACTTAGTCGATTCTCACAGTGCTGGTTTTATAAATTTTCACTAATTTAGTTTTAAATTTACATTTGGTAATGCCTCGTTAACTTCACACGTATCAATTTGCATCACAAGGGACACATTATGGATGAACGGAAAGATTGTAACATTTAAGAACACGAAAAACGCAAAATTCTAGTTGAGTTTGTGTTCATTTCGTTGTAATGTTCTTGACAAAAGCATGACTACAATTTTTAGAGAAAATGTTAGAAAAGATATAACATAGTGATGTACTTGGTTAGAGGATGATTTGATGTTTCTCCACTAAGACTGGATAAACATCTCACCGTTGAACAAAGGCTAATTTACACAAAAATACACTCTGATTAATGAGAAAAGACTTTAATAGGCAGTGTTAAGCTTTGACACCGATCATACTGTGCGCCTTAATATAATGCATTTGCTAGAAGCCCATTGCAAACGGGCTGTGAATTTAGTTCACATTGTTGCATTATGAACTTCGAAAAGTTTGAATATGGAAGCTGAACTAGCCCAAGTTTTTGACCAAGTTTTTGAGATAACCATTATTTTTTTTATAGCGAAATCGTTTATCACTGGATGTTGCTCAGTACATATTAGCCCATAAAAGATACAACAATTAGAAATAATAATCTTTTCGGAGGATATCGTGGAGGAAGAAGTCGTAAGCAATGACAAGATGTTGGGGAGGATGCAAACGAGAAGAAAACTTATAATTAGCATCAGGAAACTACAGCTGAGGTTTTAGGACAAGGAATGAGGAAGGAAGGTTTGAGGAATCTAATACTCACTGAACAGATAAAGAGAAAGAGAAACAGGGTAAAGCAGCGTGAGACATATTTGAAATGGATGGCCGAGCGGGGTTTGAGATAGGAAGAGAAAAAACATTAAAAGCAACAACAGACAGAGGCAAGGAAAATTTCACAGGTTAAGATTGATTGTGTTGTGGATTCCGGTAATGGGAACTGCACAAAATAAATGAAAAACAACCAGAATTGGAGATAGAAATATAAATATATTAACGTAAAGGATTCAAACTTGAAGGAAGGTTAGTGTTGTGGATTCCGGTAATGGGAACTGCACAAAATAAATGAACAACAACCAGAATTGAAGATAGAAAAATAAGTATATTAACGTAAAGGATACAAACTTGAAGGAAGGTTAGTGTTGTGGATTCCGGTAATGGGAACTGCACAAAATAAATGAACAACAACCAGAATTGGAGATAGAAAAATAAATATATTAACGTAAAGGATACAAACTTGAAGGAAGGTTAGTGTTGTGGATTCCGGTAATGGGAACTGCACAAAATAAATGAACAACAACCAGAATTGGAGATAGAAAAATAAGTATATTAACGTAAAGGATACAAACTTGAAGGAAGGTTAGTGTTGTGGATTCCGGTAATGGGAACTGCACAAAATAAATGAACAACAACCAGAATTGGAGATAGAAAAATAAATATATTAACGTAAAGGATACAAACTTGAAGGAAGGTTAGTGTTGTGGATTCCGGTAACGGGAACTGCACAAAATAAATGAACAACAACCAGAATTGGAGATAGAAAAATAAATATATTAACGTAAAGGATACAAACTTGAACGAAGGTTAGTGTTGTGGATTCCGGTAATGGGAACTGCACAAAATAAATGAACAACAACCAGAATTGGAAATAGAAAATAAGTATATTAATGCAAAGGATACAAACTTGAATGCTGGTTAGTAATCCAGGAATACAGTTAGTACGTAGTGTATATACAATCTCTGAAGTGAAGCTGTAGTATGTTCACGTCGGAAGCGGACGGGTCCTGCGTAATAATATTCTGTTGAATAGAGCTCAGAGCTACTATGAACTACTGATGCTGTATTCTCCGTGAAACCTCGGTATCATTCGGTATCTTGTTATCTGACCTATGGCAGGAGTATATGTACATTTTAGACGAGTCTATTATCATGGAAAAAAGTGGAGACCCCACAACAGTTTGGATCAGTGAGTCTGTTCAACAGTGAAGTGGTTCGCTAGAAGACGCTGAGAGGAACTCAAATCTTGCCGATGTAATACGGAGGGAATATGTGAAGATTGTTCTAATGTAAGTGTTATGACGGGTAATAGCCGTGAAGTTTAGACCTGGTGAAACCAATTAATGTAGTTTGTCCGAGAAGTCTCCATGGAAGTAACGATATATCAATAAGAGGCTCGCCATGTCTTCATCTGAAGGGTGGAAAGTAATTCGTCACCCACAAGGGCTTTGAGACACTTTTGAACTCTGTGAATACTGGTAAGTGAGTACTGGATAACTTCCTCGAAAATATGACAATGGTACTCCATTTTCCGCCAGATGTGGTTCTTGTAAAGGTAGGAATCTCGGGTGGTATTGGCTACCGGTTATTTCATCTACATTTGGAATGTATGTATGACTTCTGCTTGAGTTGCGGTGAGAGTTTAATGTCCAATGTTCTTCAATATATTACATATTTTTTATTATATCTACTTTTTGTTATTACTGGAAGATATCAATTCATTCATAAAATTTTATGATTATTACTAATTTATTCTTTCTTGAAGTCGGGTATTTCCTTGTGTAGCGGGTGCATTTGTTTTGATTTAAAGGTGTTTTTTTAGTGTGGTATTAATATTTATTTATTGTTTAAAAATAAATAAAATTTATATCTCATTTTTAACCTCCTTCCATCAGGAAGAGACAACTAAAGTTCCTGGGGCATGAAATGAGGAAGGAGGGCCTGGAGAACCTGATACTAACAGGCCAGATAGGGGGGAAAAGAGACAGAGAAAAGCAGCGGATAACATATTTGAAGGACGTGATCAGGTGGATGACAGAACGGGGGTTGCATGGAGTAACAGAAGAAAGCATACTAAGAGCAAACAGGGATAGGGAGACGTGTAAAGCCATGATCGCCTACGTTCAGGAAGGAGAGGGCACATCGAAGAAACATATCATGCCAAAGAAAGGGTATTTGCGGGAAATATTACTGCACTAATTTATTCAAAAGAAATCTGCACCTGAAGCACGCAGATTTTATTTTTAGACTTACGGCGACCATGCTTTGTCGGAAACAAAATGCAGAGATTGGTTTAGAAGATTCAAAATATGCTTAAGTTTATTTTGAAAATAACGAATATTCTGGCGAACCGAAAAAGTTTGAAGACGAAGAATTGAAGGCATTACTTCATAAGCACTTATGTCAGACGCAAGATGAACTTGCAGAATCGTTAAGAGTTGAACACAAAACAGTTTCAAAACGTTAGAAAGCATTAAAAATTATTCAAAAGCAAAGACATTGGGTGCCGTACGAGTTGAAACCGAACTACGTCGATGGGTGTCTTGTCACGTGTGAACAGTTACTTCAACGGCAGAAAAGGAAGGTTTTTGGCCTGCAATGAAAAGTGGGTACATTACGATAACCTAAGCGTAGAAGATCGTGGGGTAAGCCAAGCCACGCTACAACATTAGCGGCAAAGCATTTGATGGGAGCTGCAGTGTGTAGTTAATTATGCGCTGCTCAAACCCACCGAAAGCATCACGAGAGATTGTTATCGACTAAAAATGAGGCGTTTGAAGCGAGCATTGAAGAAAAGAATAACTGCCATACAAGCAGAGACACGACAAAGTGATTTTGCAACATGACAACACTAGGCCACATGTTGCAAAACGGATGAAATATCTACTTGGAAACGCTTAAATGGGATTTCTTACTCCACCCGCCATTCTCCATGAATTGCCTCGTCCGATCAGCACATATCGATGGTACATGGTCTGGTTTACGAAGATGCCAAAAATATGGTTCGATTCGTGGTTAGCTTCGTTTTTGGATGTGGAATTTAAATGCTGACGGAAAGATGGGAAAAAATAGTGGCTAGCAATGAACAATTCTTTCAATGACATGTTTCTTACGAATGTTTGTTCATAAACTATTATCTTTCATGAAAAATCAATGAGAACTTATCCAATAGCCAAATAGTATGCTTCCGTTTTGTTTATTAAGTAATCAATTATGAATATAAAAACTTTTTATTCAGGTCTTAGCATTCATAAGCATTTTCAGTTGCTATTAAATGCGAAAAACTCCACCAGAAAAATAATTTTCGTAAAAATACATGTATTAATATGGATGAATAAAAAAGTATATTAATATTATATACAAGTCATTTGGATTGCATTTTTTTAAACAGACAATCTTTAAAAACGGTGAATGACATTTTGACATATAGTAAGGAATTACGAGCGGCAAAATAGTGGAGAATCACTATTCTAGCCAAATTTAATGCCTTACCCATGTTTCCCGCATTTGAGAATGGATCAAGCAATGGATCAAGCAGTGGATTTGTTCGAAATCGACTCAGCCCATATATATATATATATATATATATATATATATATATAAGTAAATCCCGGAATTGCTCGAGTGTAATGAAAGCTTTAAAACTAATCCATGGTCCTGGAGCTCAGACTCTTTGGACGTTGGCACGAAAGACTAAAAAGCAATAGTCGTTTCCAGTTAAATCGAAACCGTAGACTAAAAGGAAAATGAATGGATGTAAGTCAAATTTCCATTTCCTGGTATCGATATCAAATAAGTGTTTTCGTATTAAACTGCATTTTGGAGGCTAAATAAGTCCTCTGAGTAAATGGTGTCATGGCTGAGACTAAGAACTACAATTATACCTACTTAGAGCCAAACCCGAAGCTAAAAACTAAAATAAAAGGGCTGAAAAAATACAGATATACAGGCTGATAAACAGACACACACACAAACATCTTGCCTTTTATATATATATTATTGATTTTCTGCTCTATGATAAGAACTGCAACCTTGAAACATCTGAATATCGTTTCTTATGGCTTTGCTTGTGTGTGTATCAAATTTGATTAAAATAGGACCACTCCTTCTATAACCCGATTTTTTCGATTATCGATTTTTGATATTTATCGGGGGTACTTCGACACAAAACCTAGCTGAGAACACTCGCAGAAGCTTATAGTACAACTGTGTAAATTTTTAAGAAAATCGGTTCTGTCGTTTCGGAGTCTATAGGTAACGGACACACACAGACACACACACAGACAAAGTTACATTTATAAATAAGTTTATACATATATATATATATATATATATATATATATATATATAGATAGATAGATAGATAGATAGATAGATAGATAGAAAGAGACCGACACACAGACAGAGAGCGAGAGAGATGATGTGTGTGTGGTTTTCAAAAGTTACTGTCTCTGTTGAAATGTGACTAAAGAATCGCAACAAGTTAGATGATGGCAATGCCAAGGTATAGTACTGTAGATTCTTTTACAAAGCGATACTAGAACGATTTTGGGCGGTTCCGATAAAGATGTTTGAAGCGGACTAAGGCGCTATTACTCTAGACCGTCTATTTCTCGTTAATATTAGATGGCTGAGTGCTTTTTGCTGAAAGACAACTCTTATAACAATTTCTGAACACAGAAAACATAATTATTGTTCCCTCCTATATTTATAATGAGCTGACTTTTCTCTTTACATGCAGAAAGATCAGAAAGATGCAGAGATTGTAAGCGTTAATAAGTGCTGGTGCATTCGAGTTGTTAAATCAGATTATTTCAAATGAAAGAAGTCAAAAAACTTATGAAAACTCTCTGAAACTTGTTGAAGAAGCCAGAACTGGTTTGATACTTGTTGAAGCATAACTTTCTTTGTTTTTTGTTCTTCATAAAGAAAATAAAAATAAAATAATCACAGATACTTAACCTTACTCGGATTATGATCGTCTAGAACTCCACGAATGTCGCTACTGCAATCGAATTATGTGACACTTTCAAACTAGATGCATAAAGGAAAGCTTACAAAGTGACAAACGAAAAAGCAATTATTCATACAAAAGTAATTACCAAATAGAGAAGAAACCTAATGTCGCTACTTACCACAAATTACAAATCATATCAACGCTTTAATTTCTTTGCAGCTAAAAGTTGGCAGTTCTTCTAATAAAGAACGTCAAAAGCACGACATAAAATAATTTGCCCCAGAAATTTAATATTTCCATTCGGATATTTTTAGTTTTCACTGAACTTTTGGAAGATTGACACCTGAGATCAAATGTCAAATCAAAACTAATATCGAAAGAAAAATTGTTTAGATAAATTTACTGTATAGAAAAAATGACAGTTTGAAAATTATTTTTTTTATCGAAGAGAAAAGACTTCTGGTTGTTCTTAGATTTACTTGTTCCTCATGTACTCCTTACATACTCATATGGAACTCTTTAAACCCGATACTGACGCATATAATTTATCACAAAGAATAGATTTTCTTGTACTTCATTGTGCATGACTGCCAAAGTAACCTGTCTGGGATTGAGATTAAGTTCACGACATTTTGAGATCCTACCATAGATGTTGTATTTATGCTCACTCTGAAAATTATCAGGAATTGAGATAATATCCTTCTTTTCAGTCAACGCCTCTGGATTATTGGCATCAATACCAAGAGATTTTAGATTTCAACACCAGACACAGAAAGAGAGTGTGTTTGTGAATTATAGGGTTTAATGTAAAATTCCTTAAATCTTACGTCAATTGATAGATACATGAATAAAGCTCTTAGCGAATGAAACCTAATGATAATGACAACAGAGATAAAGCCTATGTAATTAATGCAATTAAAAACAACCCTTCTTCCCAGACAGACACAAAACACAAACCATTGAACAATCGATTCTGTTTAGTTTCTTCTCAAAGGCAGAAAACAATAAAGAAAATAAAAACACATTTGCCTTTATCTTTTCAAATTGATTTCTACTAGCAGTATAGCCCGGAATTGCTCGGGTGTAATGAAAGCTTTAAAACTAATCCATGGTCCTGGAGCTCAAACTCTTTGGACGTTGGCACGAAAGACGAAAATGTTAAAGCGAAACCGTAGACTGAAAGAAAAATGAATGGTTGTAAGTCAAATTTTGATTTGCTTGTATCAATATCAAATAAGTTTTTTCGCTGTAAACTGGATTTTGAAGGCTAAATAAGTCCTCCGAGTAAATGATATCATGGCTGAGACTAAGAACTACAATTATACAAACATAGAGCCAAACCCGAAGCAAAAAAATAAATAAAAGGACTGAAAAAATACAGACATACAGGCAGATAAACAGACACACACACAAACATATTGCCTTTTATATATATATATATATATATATATATATATATAATCGATTTTCTGCACTATTGTAAGAACAGCAACTTTGAAACTCCTGAATATCATTTCTTATGTCTTTGTCTATGAGTGTATCAAATTTGATTAAAATCGGACCACTCCTTCTATAACCCGATTTTTTCGATTATCGATTTTTGATATTTATCGGGGGTATCTCGACACACAACCTAGCTAAGAACACGCGCAGACGCTTATAGTACATCTGTGTATATTTTCAAGAAATTCGGTTCAGCCGTTTCGGAGTCTATAGGTAACGGACACACACACACACAGACACACACACAGAGACAAAGTTCCATTTATAAATAAGTTTAGAGTAGATTAGATATAACAATATAAACTAACTAATTTTTAAACCGGGAAAACCGTATATTTATACATCTCAACACTTTTGATCGATTAAATGAAAATGATACTTCATAATCACTAATACCTCGTATGTGTATTAAATGTACTAACCCATTACTTTGATTGTTTACTAAGGTAGGATTAGTCAGGAAGAATGTTACAGGAGAGTAATACTAAGTTATATTGCGTAGACTACACCAGCGGATTGGTTTGCAACAGAAGTCTTTTTATACTTGTAATGTGAGGATATTTAAAGAAACGAAAGTGTTTCTTACCCAAAAATTCACTTACACAGTTACAAGATTTTGTAGAACGTAGATAAAACGTAGAAAGAACTGGTTTCATGCTTATTATTTCATGCTTTCATCTGCGTATTGATAACAACGACCTTCGCTTGAAGTACACCATTAACAGATAAAAGAAAGAGATCTCTTTTACTTGTAAATTTATCACACTGGAATCTGTCTTATTTTGGCATATATGCATTCCACGACTTGGATTAACTCGATAACCTCGTCTACTCATATTTTTATCTTTGTTTATCAATTAAGATTTTTCGTTTCTTTCATGATTTTCTAAGCATTGATCTTTTTATTTTGCTTGATTCTTGTTTGACTTACACTTCCTATCCGTACATATATATTTAGAAATGTAAGAGGAATGCCTTGCTGATATTCCGAAAAAGCACTGGCATTTATTTGCTTCGCAAAAGAGGACAAATGCAAATAAAAATTAGGCGTACGCGTATGAGTAAATGAAAATATGAAAAATATTGCCCAGTTCCATCAACATATTGCTGCATGTAAGGAATCTTATATCTAAAATTATCTCGTTAGATTACCGAGGAAATGACCAGTGGGGGGGGGGGATATTTTCTCAAGGCGATATGCGACAAACTATCCAGCTTCATGAGCATGATATGAGAATATTTCCTTGATCCATCTCTTTTATTTCAATGAGGAGGTGGTGCAGGTAGACAGATTCCCGAATTTGATTTAAATATGCCGTATTTCTTTGCAAGAAAACTGATCTAAGCCAAAAGCATAGAAAGCGATAACATGTATTTTCTTCTCCACAGAATCAATATGTCTCACGATAATCAGTTTAATGTAGAGCCTCCCTGGCATGTTTTCTTCTATGTGACATGTTCCCTCTAAACATGGATGATCACGTCTCTTCAAACCTTAATATCTTTTGTGAATCTAAGTAAGTTTTGTCTTTTGGCTATCTATTTCAGGCTTACTATCATATCACATTGAATACACCGGTTCTCGCTCGATCACCGAAGTTAAGCAACGTTGAGTCTGGTCAGTACTTAGATGGGTGACCGCTTGGGAATACCAGGTGCTGTAAACGTTTACTGACGGATGTGCGCTGTGGTGCAGTGGATACATGCTTGGGAAGAGAAATCGGTGAGCCGAGTCCGACTTCCAGTTGAATACCCTGCATTCACTTAAGCATTGGTACCCTTGGGAAAGGTATTAATCCGTCCCTTCCCTCCGGTTATGGGTTAAGTAACAGGGTAGGACTTGTGGACCCTGCCCTTAAAAACAAATCCCAATGAATCTTGATAAAAGAAAAAAAAGTAAAAGTATTACTAGACACAAAACTTTTATAAAAACAACAATAAATTGTTGAAAGAAAAAGTTATTACCAGCAATAAATAAATAAAATTTGGTTGGCAATAAATGACCCATCGTGACTGATATGCCACAAAACAACCATCTATTCCAATGTCCCTGTTATTTCAAAAACTTATAAGTAATTCAATCGTTATTACTTTCTAGGTTTCATTCGTCTTTTATTGAATATTGTTGTCATATATGATTTGGTTCCCCGGTCTAATATCTCCAGATTCTGGACTAAGTCCAAAAAATGATCAGTAATGCAATTATTATCTCGGATTTAGTTACTTATCCAACGCCAGTACCTTGCTTCCCCCTGTCTTTTCTTTAAACAGTTGCATGATAGTTGTTCAAATATCTCTATATTTTGTTAACTCGATCGCATTAATTTTAAGCGTACTATTAGATCTCACCCTGTTACTGTTGAAACAGGTATATGTAACCGTAAATTATATTCTAATAGTTTCTCTTCTCGAACTTATCAACTGTGGAACTCTCTTCCTTGTCACTTACTTTCTTAAATAAATTCCGGGGTGACATGGTTCAAAGAACAAGAACAATCTACTCTACTGATCGAAATAAAGGTTCAGTTAGAATTTCCAATCACCAAAAGGTCTGAGCATACAGCGGCCGAAACGTCATGAATATGGCTATAAAGATGAAGACAACAGTCCGTAAAAAGTAAATGATGCATATAATTACAATATCTCATCTCAGAAATATAGACAAATGAAGAGAAAAAATAGAGATCAGTAGGCTATGACTAGCGTTAGAAAGTTGTCAAGATGATCTATAGCTTTTCACTTTAAGATGTACTTGTCGGAGCTGGAATTCCAAGGCCAGATTAATGCATCTATATCATATTTTTCTCCTTAATACAAAATACGTGAAACACTACTGTAACGTTCGGAAGTGATGATTAAAAAACTAGTTTCAAAGGAACTTATTTTTCCTAACAATAATCCTTCAAATTCCTAACATATCTATTCATTTACAGAAAAGGTCAACCAAATTACCGCAATAACAATCCTCGAGAGAAAAACAAGAAATTCTATTAGTAGATCATTTACGCTCGTTCTTTTATTCGGATTTCGTAGTTAAACCTCGAAAGATTTGCACACGAACCTCTTAATTTATTTCTTAATAGAATTTGAAAGAAAAATAAATAGCAAGAATTGGTTGTATTACCTCCCATCTTCCGATCTATAGTTTTTTCTTTTCAATATGAAGACACTTAGTCTATTCTCACAGTGCTGACTTTATAAATTGTCACTAATTTAGTTTTCAAATTACCTAAGTTTGGTAATGCCTCGTTAAGTTCACGCGTATAAATTGTTGGAATTTGCATCACAAGGGACACATTATGGATGGGCAGAAAGATTGTAGTGTTTAACAACATGGAAAACGCAATGGAGTTAAAATTCTAGTTGAATTTGTGTTCATTTCGTTGTAATGTTCTTGACAAAAACATGAAACCCACTTTTCTATATAAAGTAATAGGGCAATGATCAGGGAAACCTTTCTCATTGAAATTGCTATCGAATGTGTTTGTCGGCAATTTTTACTGTGGGCCAGTAAAGTTTGTTGCAAGTGATGAATTGTTAATATTATAAAACATTGCCTGGAGTATAGACACCAGACTTGTCCAACAAATCAGGGGAAAAAGATGCCATGGTAATATCTGACAATGACAATGTCTGTTTGTTTAACGATTTTTACCTCATTTACAAGTTCGACAACATATTGTCCGATAGTTGATACTTTTTCACGATCTCAGAGTTTAAGTGAAAAAGGTCATGTTTTGTCTAGCATCATTTAAAATTCTGGTTCCTAATTTCTTTAGTGTCTTATTTAATTTTTCTGGTAATTTCTACTTTATTCGGCTATTTTTCTTCATTCTTATGAACTATGTCACTTTCTTCATATAAAGTTACTTTTCCGTATTTTCTTTCTATTATGAAGATCTTTCTCTTCTTACTCTTTATTTTTCTGTCTCTGATTCTTTCTGTTATTAACGTACTTTTTTTTTCTTTCTTTCTTCCACAAAGCGGTATTTTTTTAATAAATCCTAATTTCCTGTTCGGTGGAGTTTCATTATTGTTAATTTACTTGGCGCGTTTCCTTCACATCTTCGCCTTCATAAATCGGATGACACACCTACCCCCTATATATATATATATATATATATATATATATATATGTGCGGGCTATACTGCTAGTATATATATAAAAGGCAAAATGTTTGTGTGTCTGTTTATCTGTCTGTATGTCCTTTATGCAAATCCACAATTCTTAGCCAATTCTCACCAAACTTCACACAAATATTCTTTAGGCTGAGTCTGAGCTCCAGGACCATGGATTAGTTTTAAAGCTTTCATTACACCCGAGCAACGCCGGGCTATACCGCTAGTTAGGTTATGAATAGAAAACTATAATGAATAGGGTATTTTGGTTGGGCTATAACTTGTTACATCACTTTGATCGAAAGCAGACGATTAAACTGCAGGAGATTGCCATTGCTTTCTGCGGTAGTCTGGTTGCCAGCCAAGGTTATAGAATCCAATCTGTCCTATTATTTAACCCATAAAAGAAGGGAAGAGACGGATTAGTACCTTTCCCAATGATATTTCTGCGAAAGTGAATGCAGGCAATTTAACTGGAAATCGAACTCTGCTCCCCCCCTTTTGTAGATCCGAGAAGATATCCATTGCACCACAACGCATATCAAAGTATAGTGGTAGCGTAGCTATCAAAACATTAGGATTTCAACCATAGTTAACATTATTTGATATTGAAACTATTTTGGCGGCTTGAAAATGGGGTAGAAAGGAGTGACGCAATACGAAAAACACACACATACATATATACTTATATACATATATACTTTAAAAATTGTGTATTTAGGCAGCAAATTTTCTTTCAGACGTGTCAG